>VZRF01000563.1:181056-211427 GCA_013396875.1 Vireo altiloquus
CCGCTCCGCTCCGTGCGTTCCGTTCTGCTCCGGCGGGGCCGGCCGGGCCATGGCCACCCTGCGCCGGGATGGCCGGGTCACCGCCCTGCAGCGCCTGGGCTGCGCCGGGCTGGCGGGCGCGCTGAGCCTCAGCCTGACGGCGCCGCTGGAGCTGCTGACGGTGCTGGCGCAGGTGGGCACCTGGCACTGCCGGCGGGGGCTGCGCGAAGCCGGGCGGAGCCTGTGCCGCACCGAGGGCCTCCGGGCCTTCTGGAAGGGGAACCTCACGGCCTGCCTGCGTCTCTGCCCCTACAGCGCCCTGCAGCTCGCCGCCTCCCGCCGGTAAGCGACCGACCCGCGCGGGGGCTCCGAGAGCTCCGGGGAGCTGCGCTCCCGCGCCGGCCTTGGTAACAGCGATGGGGAGCGGATGGAAAGTGCCGGGTTTAGTCCAATGTCTCTGTCTCTGCCGGGTGGTCAGCTGGGTGTGCGTCCCTTCTCCCCAGAGATGCGGACCCTTGCTTATAATTTTATTTGTTAATTTATTCAGCGTGTAGCGATTTTTAGGGCCTGGTGATATGCTAGCAATTGCTTATAAAATCATAGGTATTCTTCAAATGATGAAGGATCGATAGTCTGTTAAAATTCTTTTGCTCAGGTTCCTTTAGAAATGAAGTTACAGTGCAACCTGCAGGCGTGGCTGTCACATCTGTTCTTTGCAGCGATTTTGTTTAATTAATTTATATGCTCTCAAGTATTTGTGTTGTCTGTATCAAGTAAAATAACAAAAGAACAAGTCAAATATTTTACCCTATCATGCAGGAGGTGTTAAGCAAATTTGATCGGTTTTGACGTTGATATGTGACATTATTTGTTTTAAAATCTTGTTTTCGATAATACACAGTTACTAATCTAAGGTAAGTACTGGAAGGAGTGCAGCAGGATGAACATGGAGCAGTGCTGATGGAGGTCTGCCAACGGTGCCGTTTCCTAGAATTCCCTTCTGCTGCCAGTATCTCTCGGCCTTTGTGGGGAATGCCTGGCTCTTTGCACACACCAGCATGTTTTGCCACTCTGGGGGTTGGGCTTCATTTTTTTTTTTTTTTTTTATTGCAGTCAGCTGTTCGTGGTAGCACATGACATTTCCACCCAGCTGGGTGATGAGTTGTTCTGTTTTGGGCAGCAGCACAGCCTCGCAGGCTCTGCCAGCCCGCTGAGTTTGTCACTCATCTGCCCCAGCAAGTCACTTGCCCATCACTGCCTGCGCCCTTCAGGAGAACACAAATGAAGTGACTCTAAAACTGGGCAGCTTTGTTGTGCCATAACAGATGCAGTGGTCAAACAAAGACTGAGATAATGTGAGTGGGAAGGCACAGACAGTAATTTAAATGTTATTTAAAGTTCACAGAAAAGGCGGTGTGTTGCACCGATGAGAACCAGCTGATTTTGAGCAAAATAACTTCTTTGTTTGCTCAGCTTGAAACAGTGTATTCCATTTGCAAGGCTAAAGTTTGTGTCTAGTTTGGACAGGGTGTTCTGAATTAGGGGTGCAAGTAGGCTACCAGGAAATTAAAAACAAGGTGCCTATGCTTAATCCTTGATACACTATTTGGAGATTTTTTGAAAGTCTTTTCTGCTGGGAGAATGGTGTGTATAAAGGCAAGAAACACAAGAAGAGAAATGCTTGCTTAGGTAAACAGTCACAGGAGGAGCAGGACTGAGCAGAGAGTCAGCACGCCAGGGATGGTGACTCCACGCTCCCTCAGCAATTACTCTGTACGAACTCTTGTCTTTCCATGGTAGCTTTAAATGTTATCAAGTAGTGCCTAGAGACACCCCACCACCTTCCCCACACATCTGTGCACACACAGGAAAATTAGGCTGTGTGAGTTTAGGGACTGTAGAAGACACAGGAAAAAAGGTTTATGCCCTTTTTCTTCTGCTTGGCTGGACTTCCTACCCTGGGCCCCCCCGGAGCTTGAGATAAGTAGATGCAAGGATTTGTCGTGCAGTAGAAAATGCACATTCGTGTGAAAAAATATCAACTGAGTGAGCAGTGACTTGTAAATATTTGCAAATTTTTTTGTTCTGCACATGGTTACACCATGTGGGTTAAATGTAGATGTGCTGTTTAGATGTTTTAGTTAATGCTTCCAAAATAGAATAATACATTTCTTTACCTCCAGCTAAAATTCTCAAGTGTTTTTACTTGCTTCTTGCTGCCTCCAGGACATTTCTTCCTGATATAGGAGTTTCCTGTCATAGAAAAGTCCTTCAGTGCGCCACAAGTACGTGATTTATGTGTAGCTTTTGAGACTGTGCTTCAATTTCAAATTTTCAAGTTGAGACTTAAACTCCTGAGCATAATAGTGCCTGGACATAAGTTGCTCTAGAGGTGTGTCCCTGTGGACTTTCCTGTCCCAGCATAAGTAACAGAAAAAGGTTCAGTTACTCTCAGAAGACCTGTGATGGCATTATCCACATATTTCCTCTTACATGATAACCTTAACTGGCAGGTTGAACCAATGTCTTTAACTGATGATCACATAATTTCTTGCAGATGTGTTTTAAGTCATGGTAATTTTCAACCTGTAGATGGAAATATAAAAGAAAGATTTTCATCCTGTAGATGGATGCTTGTGTGGTGTTACGTATAATAAGGTCTTGAACGTATCACATGTTAAAGTTTCAATTCCTACTGCTGAAGGGGCTTGTGGACAGAAGAACATTTGCATCAAGAATCATCTGCATTAATTTTTCATGTGTTTTGTTCGTACTGTCATTAATAGTACTTCATTTATGTGTTTGCTTTAGACTTGTTACCCTTTTCACGGATGAGCTAGGCCATGTCTCCCACTGGAGAGCCATCATGGCAGGAAGCCTGGCTGGCATGGTTGCCACCATCGTGACGTACCCCACTGACGTGATTAAAACACGGCTCATCGTGCAGAACCGTCTGGAACCATCTTATGAAGGAATTCTTCACGCTTTTTACAAGATTTATCATCAAGAAGGACTCTCTGCACTCTACCGTGGTGTTTCACCAGCAATATTAGGTAGAACAATGGTGGGGTGAAATCACCTCACTGCCTGGTTTTTGTTGCAGCTGTGTAGCGTGTTCATTTGCTCACTTGATTTCAAAAGCAAATAGGAATGTTTTCTTGTAGAAGATGTGGAGATTTGCAAGGCACTGCAATACTGATAACCTTTGCTGCAGCTTTATTACTTCAAATTAGGACCAAGTGTGTAGCGTTTTATATATGGTTAAGTGTTCACCAAAATACTCTTTTCCTTCTTTTATAGATGATGTAGTTGTGCTTGGATGCCCAACTTTCACCATTAAACTCTTAAAAAACATTTATATATGCACACATAGAGTGTTTGTAATTCCTATTGAGGTGTGAGAGTGTCTCCTGAGCTGTTCAGTGAAACCAATGTGCGCTGTAGTGTATAGTAGATGTGAAAAGTAAAGGTTAATTATATTCTCTCTTTCTTGAAATTACTTTTTAATTATTTATTTACTCTCCATAGCCTTTAAAAATGCCGTTTAACTGAGTCCACTTTTTCACAATATGACATGATATAAAATGCGTAATAGACAACAATAGTAATAAATGTATAATCCCACTATAAAACTGTTAAGAATGTGAAACAAGCAAAAGAGGCCAGAAGTATCCCTCATCAGCCTGACTGAAGACATAGCTCTGTGCAGGTGTTAGGGTTGGGTTGGACTGAGAAAGAGCTTGTCACAAGAGAGAGCCTGGAGAAACACTTGACCTGTCATGAGACTATAGCAGTTAATAATTCTGACAACATGTACATTTTTGTATGTAAATATATGCTCCTATCAGCATATCTAGATGCTAGAATATGAGTGTTTGGTGGTAAACCAGAGATTAAAGAGTAAAGTTCTTCAAAATCAGGATTGGGTTTGTGGAATGTGAGGTGTAAATTAGCAGTGGCTCCTCCCATCTTTCTAGTTATGTGATGGGCAGCTCTCTTCTCTTAGTATACAGTGTGTTGATATAATCCTGTCTGGTTTGCTTTCTAGGTGCTGTCCCATTTTCTGCAGGCTCATTCTTTGTTTACATCAGTCTGGACAAAATCTGGCAAGAACCCATAGTTCATTTCACTCCTCTTCAGAACTTCATAAATGGCTGTGTAGCAGCTGCAGTGGCACAAACACTTTCTTTCCCCTTTGAGACTGTCAAGAGGAAGATGCAGGTACAGAACATTAATGTTACCAGTACTTTGTCATAGGTGCTTGGTGCAAGAGCTTGGGACAAGACTAGCCAGGTGATTATGGGTGCCACTTTATTTCTCTTACCAATAGACTACAGAGACTTTGGTTTTGGTTTTGTTGGGGTTTTTGCTCATTTGGGGGATTTTGTTCGGTTGTTGTTTTGTTTTGTTTTATCTTTAAAGTCTGGAAATTATTGCTACAAATGAGTTGTTATACCTTTTATGTGAGTTCAAGTACTATAATGGGATATATGTATGCTCTCAGACTCCATCTCTGTAGCATTATTTATTTTCTTTCTCATAGCATTTTCATCAAATTCTCAAAATTCAGAATTGGCAAGCCTTCAGTGAAACACAGGCTGAAAGTTTGCCAGATGAAGAAATTCAGTCCCCTTGGTGACAGGCATGATGAATGAGAACCATGTCATTTTCAGAGCCTGTGTGCCTGCCATTTATGCCTCTCCACAAAACAAACAAACTTGCTCAGTATTAAGTCTGAAGGATCATAACTGTCCTTGATCTTATTTCTGACTCCTCTGGTTAACAAGTGACTTACCAGCAGCAGGTGCTGCTGTTTTCCTAGAGCATCAGCAACACAAGAATTACTATATCTTCCTGATCCTTTCTCCCAGAAGTTTAATAATAATGATCTGAAAAATACTCAAACCACACAAAACAACCACTATCCCACAGCTTCCATCTCACTGACATAATTCACTAGCTGATGTTGATTTTCAATAAGAACTTCATCAGTAGAGAGACAGTGACTAGCTTTCATCATATGGCAGGGGCATATGAGTTCGAGTTTTCAGCTTAGTTCGTGGGAATGCAGATTTATGGGAAGCTTTTGTGATCTTATTAGAAAAACAGTAATTTTTTGTGACAGCCTTATATAGGTCCTTGCCCCCTTCATCAAGTGGTAGCCTGGTTGGCAAGTCACAAGGTAGAAAAAGATCAGTGAACTGTGAATTTCCCTCTCCTCCTCCTGGAATTCCCCTTTTCAGGGCTCAGATGCTGTGTCACAGAAACCTTCACTGCCCTCTCTGCATCTCATAGCAGAGAACCTCAGCAAGAGTAGTGAGGGCTTTTATCAGACCACCTCATGTAGCCGTTATGTCCAGAAGTCAAGGTTTAAACTGAGCCCTTTCACCAGGTATTTTATAAAATATTTCAGACAAGAAAGAGATTCTGAGCACGAAAACATGATCATTTTATCCAGTTGTACCAGTGGGTCTAAGAAAAGCAAATACTCCTTACAAGCCTTCTTTTACTTTATATCATTAGCCTCACAGCAATACCGTTGCCTTGAAGAATAAAAGAAAGTAAAAGCATTTACATTTACATGTGCTGTTTCCCTTTTAATATTTTCTGTCAGTGCAACAGTTGGTTGAACATTCAGCTTTTTTAGTCAGTTCAAAAGTAGGTTTTGGCTCTAACTGGTGCGATGTTTTGTGTCAGGCTGTGTCGTGACAGGCGTGTGAGGAAGTGGGACAGGCCTGTGTTTCATTTTCCTGCCACTAGGCCGTGCTCTTCTGCCGAAGGGACGCTTAAGTCATCTCATCAGCACTTCAGCAATAAGGGAACTGGATTTATTGCCTAAATATGTAGGAAGTGGAGAGGCTAAAAATACTGTGCATGAAAACAACAGGCTCATCAACGGAGAGGGTTTCTTCCTCATAAGTGCATTGCAACACTGAATAGTGATTTTCTGAGCTTAGAGAAACACCTCCTTTTCAGTGATTTATTCTGAAGGCATGGGAGAAGGCGAAGGTATGTAAAAAGAGCAAGCTGCCTAGGTGCGAAATCCTGTAATTTTTTGGGTACTGGAAATTACTTAATTCATGGAGAGTTATCCAGAAAAGAGACCTGTTGAAAATCACAACCCACGCTGATACCAAGAGCTCACTGGAACTCCTGCAAGGTTATCCAAGAAGTTTGGGTTTCCTGCTTAGCACCAGGATATGGCCTAGCTTTGCAGGGATCAGCTCTGCTTTGTGCTTTCTGGTCTGTGCAGTTTGTAGGGTGCTGGTCAGAAGAGAGAAATGCCTAGTAAAACACGATGAAAAGTATCATGCAAAGAGATGGACCTAGAAAGGGGGAGAGTAAAGAAGGAGGAAAAGAACTTCAAGACATTTCAGAGTTTTGTAGAAAATGGGGGAGCAGATACTTATGATCACAGTTTTTCTCAGACATCTTATTCTGAGCAGCCTCTATTCAGTGATTCAGCTTTCTGGCTGATAGAAAGAGGGGGGTACCAAAACCTTCAGCTACCCCTGGGCCTGGTGTGTGCTCTGCAATGCACATAGAGAAGTGCACGTAGAGAAGTGCTAGGCTTTTTTGAAGCAGTGAATGCTGGGTTTGTTCATGAAGAGGAACTCAGCACACTGTGGAAGTCAGATTCCTTTTCCCTCCCTTTTGTCCCACCAGTGTGACAGATGGAGGGAGTATGTTGCTAAAGAAGACTTTTCCAGTGAAGCTGCTGGTGATGGGGAGCCAGGGCATTTTAAGACAGTCTCAGGAGCTTCAAAAACTGAGAAATTAGGGCACAAGGCTGTCTCCATTGGTTCTGGAGTGGAGTACAAGCGTGAGACCAGGACACCTGGTTCAGATTTTTACCTGTTATGCTAGTCAGTCTTAGAAAAGTTAGATTCATTCATCTCCTCATCTGGACAATGCTTGAATAGTTTGCATAGACTTGGAAATGAATTCTGCTATGGGAGTAAGGATAAGGTGCTAATTTTGATCTCCATTGTAATAATCTTGCTTCATCCTTTATAACTTTACATATCTGAATCCTACACTTCTGACATTGTCTGCTTCTGTCACTGACAGCTGTGGCAGTAGGAGCTGACTGGCAGCGAACAATTCTTGAGGAAGAATTGTGTTTTGGTGATGCTTTATGATGTCAGATTTGCTCTGTAACCATGGCTTCTCCAACCTTTGCTGTTAGAATTAGCTTTATTTGGTTTATGTTTTAGTTTTTTTTAAAAAGATGCTGTGTTTGCTAGATATACCTGAATGTTTTTCTTAAAAGAAATGTTAATATGAGTGAGTCTTACTGAATATTTGAGTCCTCTATGTTGTGTTTATCCTAATTTTATTCCTTTGTCTTCCTTTTTTCACTTTGCTCCTGATTGGCATGTTAGAGAATTCAGAGGTACTGTATGCATGTTTCAGCATGGAAATATGGCTTTTGTTGTGCATCTGTAGAAGGGGTTAATGAAGGAGAGGGTTATTCAAAGGCATGTTCTATATTAAGTGTTTTCCTGATTTACTTTTATGATGTATCAGTTTCTTAACAAAAACTTACTGATCTTTATATCCTTCTATTATTCTTGGCTTTCCTTCCTTACCTCACAATACAGTGTTCTTTGTTAAATCCAGATTCTAAGCCATATTAAAGTACTGCCCTTTTTACCTTGCAGACTTGCATACAAGAACGTTTTTTTCTTTTTCAGTTGTTTTTTCTGCCTTTAGCACGGAAATTTTCCTCTGAATGAGTCTGGGTGTAAGGAAGCACTGGTAATGTTTCTACTTTCCCACATCATCTTTTTGCCTATGATAACCTTTGTAAGTGCCTGTCAGACTGAGCTGTGGCATTTCAATAAGGAAAGATGAATTTAAAGCTGTTACAGGCTGTACAGAAGATTATTATTAGAATGGCATCCCTCCCAGGCTATGTATAGAACTGAAAACCTACAAACACGCAAAATGGTAAATAACCCAATAGCCAAGTTTGGCACTTCCTCTGCGCTCATGACGTGCAGAGGTTGGCTCTGATGGCACTTCTCAGCCTCCGTCCCAGATTGTGACTTTAGTTGTGACTTTAAACAAAATGCACAAAGATATTAAAGCTTCATAGATACTCCACAGTTACTCCTCACCTGCTTACATGAACAAACTTTGCATGAAGCAAACTTTTCAGAAGCTCAGCCCTGTCTTTATTTTCTCACAGGTATTTTAACATCTGTGAGTAAAACCTATCTTAAACTCTTCTTGACCAGTAAGTGCTACCCAGGTATAGCTTTGCCATCAAACCCTTGTAATATAGAATAAATCATAATGTTAGTAAAGGGTAGGATTCAGCACATTTTTGGTGTTAACTGCACTGCATCCTCAAGCTGTGAGGACATCTCTGTGGGGAAAGTATTGTTCAGTTCTGATCTTTCTGTTTCAAAATGTAGGCTTTGACTTCACTCCTGCAAACAAAGAGAGTTACTGGTTTTGGGTAGTGTAGATTGTTGCCATGCATCACTTAAGAAGTGTTCTCTTTTCAGTGATGAAATTGAATCAGTTTGGCCTCGGCTGCCTATAAATCTGCAATGTGTTTTGGATTTTTTGTTGGATTTTTTTTGTTCTTTGGAACACAAGATGATCTGCAAATGTGAAATCTGTTTTAAGTTATGTAAATGCTGTGAGTTAATAACCTGAAGAAAACTAAGAAGTCATTTCCTTTGTGAGGTATCCTGTTTCAAGTAAAAGACTCTCTTTTAAAAAGAATACTGTTATTTAAGTATTTATTTAAAAATAGTCCCCTTGCATGGTAAAAGTCAGTCTAGAACCCAGTGGCTGGGTTATAAAGAGTTTTGGAAAAGAGAATTATAAATGTTCCTTCTCTCTGCTGAGATGAGGATCAGTGCTCCTGCTTTGCTTATGCATGAGTGACTTGCAAAGAGTTCTCTGTCATTGGGCACAGCCACTGGGCTGGTGTGCAGCCTCTGGAAGCTCACGAGCTGTAGTGTCACTGCTGGTGGTGAGCTCTGTGTTCTTGTCGGCTGGGAATATGAAAGTTATTGGAGTCATGACCTGGTTTAAAAGTAAGAAATCCTTTTTGGGTCATGTGGTTCACATGACATCTGCAAAGCATATGTGCTCTGAGACTTTGTGCAGGGAGACCCTTTAATAGTGAACAGTATGGGAGCCTTTAAAATTTCAGAAATTGAGCCATTTGACCACACAAATTCCATGGTGTGGAAGCAAATAAGAAGCTATATTACTACTTCTAATACGATTTCTTAAATAAGGCTTATATGGTTGCTAGCTGTCTGGCCGTATCCTTGCCCCCAATAACTTTTGATTCTGCTGTCCAACTTCAAGTTAATTTGAGAAAAGAGTGGAGATTTCAGAGGTGTTATCTTCCATCAAGTGTTGTGAAAACAAGTGCACAGATAGGTGAAATACTTTAGAGTCTCATCTCTAAGGGGGAGGGTGCAGTGTGAGTTCTTACTTTTCTTGCTTCTCTCTATGATCTCATGCCCCTCTTCTTCTTGCTGCCGGGGTTCAGGCATCAGCCAGATTCCCATGCCCTGGGTGGTACTCGAATTTGGACCAGCCTGGCTCCTCTGATTATCAGCAAATAGGTAATAGATGTCAGATTCTGGTTGTGGTAAAATCCCTTCCTTCCTTCTCTTTTTTACTATATCCAAATACTTTGAGCTACCTATGATTTTTATTGTTTCATTGATATTGTTATAAAGATATTTTATACCACTTTCTGATGCTGTTGCAGAATACTGCTCTACTGCTTAGGGAACTGTTTGGTTTGGTAAATGGTCAAGACAATGCCTGAAAAAAGCTATGGAGCATAACATAGGCTTTGCCTTCTGTAACAGTTTAGATCAGCTTTTATGAATCTGAACAAATGTCAGAAGAATTTCTCTTAGATCTCCAGACTTCCACAGGAGAAAAGCATGAAGATGGTCACGTTGAAATGCTGAACAGTGTTAGTAGGAAAACTGGATAAGAGGAAAACTTACGAGTAACCCTTAATTGTAGATCAAGAATTGGAAGCAGGACTGGGCTGCTTTAACCGTGAGGTTTGCCTTGTCTCTAAACTTGTTCATCCAAGAAGCTGTGGTGTGATAATTATGTAATACTCACTGTGAGATAGATTAGCTTAGCAGTGCAACACAGTGGCCTGCTGAAGAAAAGCAGGAAAACACATTGCACCAGTTTGAAATGCAGGAAGTCTGAGGGATGGCAGATTGCAATTCTCTCCAAGTGACCTTCCCAGACACTGAAGTGGCCACCACACCCTCAATCTGAGATTTGGTAGTGCCAGCTGATCATGTCTGCCAGCCTCTTAGAGCTGCCTCAGCTCTGTGATCAGTATGGTGTGAGTGAGAGCTCTTTAATCTGCTTTGCGACAGATCAGATGGGTTAACTCAGCCCACCTTTTTAAACTCCATAAGCTCACCCAGCAGACAGGACCTGACACGGGCTGGGTTTGCTGCTGTTCACACACAGTTATTACAGACATAACTTCAGCCAGGAGACAATAATGTCTCTGGAGGTACAGCTATTACTGTTAACCTCAACATGAGCACTTTTGCATCAGTTGTACAGGACAGCCTTGTATCCATTTGTCTGTGCTTAGAGTGATGTGCCTATGACATGTGAGGTGACTAATTATGGAAAATACTCCATAAACAGGAGCTAAAACTTGATGGACACTCTCTTCTTTTATAGGTGATTTATTTTGATTTGATTGGTGTAAATCCTTAACTCAACCACATCAGGCAAGTGAAAGTATGACCTGTGAAACCCCCAATCCTGTAAAAAATTAGTTTTCTCCTCAGTTCGTAGATACACAGCAGGAGATGCAGGAACTAGCATTGTCATCCACTATGTGAAGTGTGGGACCAAGGCAGTCTGCCTAAGGCTTTGCACCATTAAACAAATTAGTGCTAATGTGCATGAAAATGGTGCACCCGTTTGTAGGGCTTGAGCTGAACCATCATGAGGCATTTGGAAGCCACCCAGAGCTGCCCATGCCAGGGGTTTGCATTGCCTCAAGGAAAAAACTCCTATATTCTGTATTAAAGACTTCTTCACACCGCAGGTGTTAAAGCAGAGGAAGCTTAGGCTCAGCGGCAAAGGAGGGATTCTGCAACCACCTGTGAAGTCTCAGGGTACAACAGGCCTGGTGATATGTATTTAAAGCAGAGTCAAGCTTTTGACCAAGCATGAAGCTGTTTTGCTCGCTTGGTGCCATTCTTCCCAGAAAGGCATGATTTGGTCCCAGTTCAGGTTACAGAGGAAGGGACAAGGTGTTCCTGGAGTGCAGGACGCTGGAGGTCAGCTATGCTGTGCTGCTCTGAACCGACTGTATCCTGATAGCTTGCCATGGTTTACCTTCCTGCGTGCCTGAATACCTTTGGGTGGACTTTAATGAGGGGTGAGTCAGCATTACCAAACGACTGACAGGGAATGACTCCTGAGTAAGGCTGACCTCGAGGAGGAAGGATTGATTAAGCCCAAGAGAATGTTTTTTTCCGCAAAATATTAATACATATTTACAATTAAATTCTTTTTCATTGTAGTGGAATGAAACACTTTCAAGCATCCAGTCTTCACTTGAGTGAAATTTCTGTCGATGGAGTGCTGTTAACTTGAATGAAAACTGCAATCCTTATCCTTCAGTTTCTTTTGAACTGCAGCTGCACTTGTCTCTTGCATGTGCCCTTATTAACCCAGACTGCAAAGACTTCTTTTTTTAGCTTCCAGATTAAGAGTGTTAACTCTTGAGCTGTCTGTAAATTGTCTTCCTGTACTTTTTTTTTAAGTGGTTAGAAGTGTAGGGCACCTGAATCTGTTGAAAATATGTAAATAACAAGCAGTTTTACTCTATCCACCATCAGGGTAGTATACCACTGATGACAGCTATTCACTGTTAGTTACCTTCTATACTCTGTGCCAAGAGTACTGTGTACTCAAAAAATAAATAGTAAATATTTGTACCAACAAACTTTATGAATAGGGAAGAGGGGGAAGTACATGAATTAAATTTGTGGATTCATAGTCTCTGATACATGTGAATACAAATAATTGCAAACCAAAATGTCCCAAAAAGTAAGTGAAAAGTTTTTATCTGTACAGGAGAGGGGCTGGGGGAGGTCATTAAAAAGGTCTGTGAGATCAGTTCCCAAAATGGGATTATTTTGTTCTGGCAGTCACCTCGTAATGCAGACAATGGGAGAGATGGTATCTGAAGAGTCTTCAGATAACAATTAACCCCAGTTTGTCATGACACTGCGCCCTTATTTAAATATTTTGTTTATNGTCTGAAGAGTCTTCAGGTAACAATTAACTATAACAATTAACCCGAGTTTGTCATGACACTTCACCCTTATTTAAATATTTTGTTTATTTTTAAAAAGTATGAGTGCAGGTAGTTGGGCATTCTTTTGTATGTCACTCTTGAGTTTAGAGTGTTGCAGTAGAACAGTGCTACCTCTGTGGATATGTTGCAGTGACAGAGACTTGGTGGTCTCTGGGTATAAAAATACCGTGTTTGTGAGAGAGCAGGTGGAGCCAATTCTGCATTTGATGTGCTTTAATCATTTAAAGAACCCCTTGTCCGTCAGAGGTAAAAAGATAAGCAACCTAGCTCTGCTGCTGCTGCTACTACTACGAGTAACCCTTTGGCTCTCTGTTACCAGCACAGGAAGCTGTATCCTCAGCCTCCTGCAGTTTGAGAGAGCTGTAACTGGGGGGAAGGAAGTCCTTAGGAGAGTTACTAACAAACAGGTTTCCATGCTGCAGCCCGTAGCATCAAGGGGTGTCAAAAAGCAAGGAATTCCAGCTGCTTTGAGGTGCATGAAGTTCTCTGTCATAAACCTGACCTTTTTGGAATGAGATTAGCTGTTTGATTTGTATGTCATGGTAGGTTTCTGCAAAAGAGGTTGAGAAACCAGTTTGATCTGTTTCGTTGCTTCCATTTTCTGGCTCTGGTGCCATAGGGTGATTGTGAGGATTGCAGTGTGGTGATCACGCTTAGATGAAGAACCACCAAAAACCACAGCTACTGTTTTTCATGAACAACAGTGCCAAATGAAATGCATTTGCAGTATTTTTCTTTTATTGATACATTTAAACTTAATTTAGCTGTCTTCCAAAATATTGAAGTTTTAACTACACACTGATACAATTTTTAGTTTTCCTGTTACAATAGGTGATTCTGAGATTCTGTGGACAATTGTAATTTAAATACTGTGTGTAGGGTCCTAGAAACATACAGCTCCTGTAAAGCAGAAAGGCTGGCAACACATACTTCACAGACTGAAATCTTAGAAACAGCTCTATCTGTGGGGAATGATACTATAAATAACTTCAGTAAATCTCTTAAGAGGTCAGTATCTATGGGCAGATCGGAAATCATGGGGTTTGACTTACCTGTTCCTTTTTAACTGCCTTCTGGAGGTGTTTACTGTGTTACTGAAACCTGCACCATGCTTGTCACTTCTTTTGGTGTTGCAGGCAAGAGAACTGTAATCAAAACCTTTGATCTGTGCCTTTGCAGTGGACTCAGTAATGAAGGGGATTAAGTCAAATTCACGCAGCTAAATTCTGGGAGGCCATGCCCTGCTTACCACAAAGGAACTGAAAAAGGAAGGGAATCACATGTTAATAGCATTCTTGCATTCCTGAAACATTTCAGAAACCTGTCTTTCTTTACTGCTTGACTGCTTAAAACTTTATTTATAAAAAAACCCTCATGGAACCTGACTGTCAGTCCAGAAAGCAGAACACCGTTTTGAATCCAGTTCTCCTATGACTGCTGTTGCATTTTCAGGGATACTTTCACAATTTTAATTTTCTTCTAAGCATTGCTGGTGCTAATATCACCATTCTTACAGAACTGGTTTCTGAAGTCTCGGAGCACTCAGCATCTTCTGCAGTGCAGACATGCAAGTCTTTGTGCAGAAGGTTTTTACCTGTTACCTGCCTTAAGAGGCATTTCAATCAGGCAGAAAAAAAAAAGTTAGAAAAAAATCATGATCTGTAATGTTTTACAGACAAAGAAGACTATGCCCTTAGTATGGTGGGTAATCAGGGGGGTTTTGTCAGCCTTTAAATTTTAACAGCAGACTTGCCAGTAATGTAAGGAAATGCAACAACATTTAAACTATTTGATTAGCAATTTCTCTTATATACCTAGAGCATGAGTTTTGATCTCTTTGCATTTCTAGCATCTCAGTTGCCAAGTACTTGAAATGCTATACCTAAAGCATCTAGAGAATGTCATCACCACTTGTCAATTTATGAGAGGCTTGTCATAGGCTTAGCAGCTCTGAGAAGCTACAGGTTAGTCTGGACAAGGAGTGAAAAATCACTACACTATATGGTGTTTCAGATCGATGTGGGGATCATGATACCCATATTCATCAATCAATTAACTGTACAAGCCCCATTTTTATCAAACTTCTACCTTAAGATGATCAGTTTGCAAGTCATCAACCTGTGTCCTGGGGTCCTCTGACACTGAAGTGTCACTTGCCATGTGTTTGAGTGAAACCCTGATTTGTCAATGCAAAAAAAAATCCGTGGCTGCATGTGCACAGATGGATGAGGATGGGATTATTCAAGGTCAGGTTATCCTGTCTGTGCTAACACCATAGGAGATTAATGAAGGAAGGATTTAGCTGTTAAAAATGACCAACTACACTTCTTCCACTTCTGTGAACAGACACTGTACTGCAGTTGGAAGTTCAGCTGCCACCCAACAGGATTCTCCCCAGCTAACTTTAACTAATCCCTGTGTTATGAGAGTGTGGGCACCAACTGCTCACCTGCAGCCCTTGGTGGGCCTGAACAGCCTGGGCTGAAATCTCCATCCTTCCATTTCTGCCATGCTGCTGCTCCTCAGTCTGCAGTATGGTTCATGCTTCTCCCAGCAGTGCAGACACAGCCTCAGCAGCCAGAGACAAGTCAGCTGGTTCAATCAGAGTTACAGGAGGACAGTGTGGCTTTGCAGACCAGTTCCAACCTTCCCTCTCGTAACGTTTCACTGCCAGGGATGTGAAATATCTCTACCTGGACCTGAACAGCTGGCATGGGGCCGATGGGATATGTGGCTCTGGTTGAGCAGTTTGTCCTCACAAGGGTAGGATTTATTTCTAGTAGTGACGTGTCACAAAAGGAAGCGCTGTGTGAAATTACTGTTCACTTTCACACCTATCAAAGAGTGAGTTCTTTCCCTTTTTAATTTGTATTTTAATGCAAATTAGCTGATACTCTTGGGAAGAATCCAGATCAGTCTGTTGAAACCTGGTGTTGACTGTTCCATATATACCAGAATGGAGAAAAAAATTAATTTACTTTGGTTTTCTCTGCTTGTTCTAAATCCCCCTGGGTGTCTCTTGACAGGCCCAGAGTCCTTGGCTTCCCCACTATGGAGGAGTTGATGTCCATTTCACTGGCATGGCTGACTGCTTCCGGCAAACTGTGAAGAACAAAGGTGTGCTTGGACTTTGGAGTGGACTCACACCCAGTCTGCTCAAGGTGAGGTTTTGCTTTCATCCCAGTCAAATACTATCCTGAAGGAATCAAGACAGTTTTGGACAGTTGGGGATAGAAAGCTTATGACATACCTTTATCCTTAGTAGCTTATAGATGACAGAATCAGTGACAAAACAGGTTATAAACCAGCCTTGGAACTTGTGGTTTTATTTCCCCAAACGCAAGCTTGGCTTCTAGATGTCACCATTTGAAAGTTCATTTCAACATCTTTAAAGAAGGAAGTGCTCCTAACACACAAGGTGTGGAATGGATGGGGGATTGCAAGCAATCCACTTAGGATAGCTAAACAAGTTCTTCTGACTTAAGCTTCAGTAATTCGACATGTTGCAGTGAGCTGTAAAGAAAAGTGTGCTTGTATAAGCCACTTGCCCAGAAGTCCAAAGCAGTGCTTTCAGCCAGCTATTTAATGCATGTGTATCAGTTACTGCAGCCCTTGCTGAGTTGAAAGCATGAAATAAAGCATAGTAGCTTAAACAAAAGGTAATTTAATTTACATAAATACATTTTATAGTGCTGTGATGAGGATTACCTACACAGAGTACTACAGGTCAGCTAATGAGTGCTAATTGAGTGACAGTGGGATTGATTGTGGTGGCCTGCCTGTGACTGCCTTACCGTGGCTGATGCAAAGCCAATGGCCCTGGAGCTGCTGGTTCTGCATGGGACAAAAGAAGAAAATTGTGTAGTCCCTCCAGTGTATGTAGAATAATTTCCACATTTCCTCCTGGGATTTGCTGAGATTGCTTAGCATGTGCTTGGATATTTAAGTTCTGGTAATCTATAGGCTAGCATAGGCCTTCTTCCTCATAATATTGTTATAATTAGTTACGTAACCACAATAAACTCCTACTTTTAACACACTGAAGCTGCCAGCCTAGTTTGAGATGATTTTATATAAATGAGGACAGGTCTATTAGCAGATCAGATCTGAAATCCTAGAAATTCCCTTTTTTTTAAACATCTAAGCTATGCATGCTACTAGTGAGTCTAATTCTTTTTTTCTTATGTTGCTTTTTTATCAGATTGTGCCATACTTTGGTGTTATGTTTAGCACCTTTGAATTCTGCAAGCGAGTTTGTCTCTACAGAAATGGTTATATTGAATCTCCTTTAAATTACAAGCTAACACCTGGTGTTGACCAGAGCTTACACCCACAAGAACTCAGAGAATTAAAGCTCCTCCGAAGGGAAAATTTTGAGCCAAGGAAATCAGCGCTTGAAAACTGACATCAGAGTGTCCATTGCAGATATAGAAATACCTTCCTTAAGGAACTTTGCGAGAAAGACATGCTGAGCTACAGGTACTGACATTTCAGTGGATTGCATGGTTCTTGTAGTGAGACACCTGTGACAGGAAAGAATAAATCTGTATTGCCTTTGCTGAATGGACTTGCAAGCACATAATGAAGAGAAAAAATGCAACTAGTTTGAAAACTCTATACTACTGGAACTTGAAATGACAATATTTTAGGTGCTTTTTAATACTGAATAGCCATTTGAGATTAAACCAATTGTAGAGAGGCAAGAGAATGGAGATGAGAGTATAAATTGTGTCTTTGAAGACATTAAGAAAATGGATTTTTTTAAAGCAACCTGAGATACCAAGTCAGCCAAAAACAATAAAACAGAATAAAATACATGCAACATGCAAGAATTTCTACTGAAATCTCCATGTTTTTAGTGATACTGTTTGGACATGGCATTCTACAGAGTCAGAATTAGTTCAGTCACACTCCCAAATCCACTCCTCAGTTTTTGAGACATACTTGAGAATAATAATTTTGTCTGACTCTCCAGCATAAAGATGAAAGTATGCTGCTGCTGCTGTGCTTTTGTTAAGACAGAACCATAATGTGCAAAATGGCTTGTAATACACTGGAATGACAATCTTGCAAACTTAAGCACATACTCAGAAATATTCCTCCCTTTCTCATGCATTGTTAGTACTTGTATGTGAATTACTTCACACTTTGAAAAATAATTTTCCTTAAGTTTTTAACTGAAATATTTCCTGGAAAATGCAGTTCTTAAATGTGTTAGATATTTGAGAGCCACAAAGTTTGTCATGATGTTTAGGTACTTTTAAAGCCCTGTTTTTTTATTAGACCACTTTTTAGTTCCAGTGCACAGACCTAAGCCTGCTATGCTGCTCTGAACTTGCCAACAGAATAGCACCATGCGCACCACCTGTGATTGATCCACTTGAACTGCTGTGCTCCAGGGGCTGCAGACAGGTCCTGTAGGTAGGAACCTCCCTGCAGGAGGCTCTGAGCACCGGGTTACTGCCAGTGCCTCTGCAACTGATGGGCCTCTTGGGAGCTTTTGGACAACAAAAGATCATCTCGTGTTATACCTGAGGAACCGTGGTATTGCTGCAGTTCCTTTGTAGAAGTTCAACTATAGAACAGCCCCATCCCACTGCCTTCTGGTAGAAAACCCAAACCCCCTGTCCAGGCTGTGCCCCTGGAAGCGTGGAATCATGGCAGCTCAGGAAGGTGTGTGCACACTGACTCCAGCCCAAGCTGTAGCAGCCTGGGCTCAGCAAAGCAGTTGCTGCTTTATGCAGCTCCTTATCTGTGTTTTTGCACTGTTTATAACCCCTGATGGGTGAAAATAAGTAAATCTCAGAAACTGCTTTGTTAGTACATGTCACTGTAGGATGAGGCATTGCTAAATCCATGCAGGAGCACTCTCTAACTGTGGAGAGAAACTTGCAGAAAGTTTTGGGATAACTGTAAGGCCTGCCTAGCCTAGAACTCGTTGATGTATCTTACAGCTGAAGTCCTGCAGTATGTCACTTAATGGACTCACTCTGTTCTGCTGCAGTGGTGCTTCATACCGATTTTTTTCTCAGAAAAGAAATGCAAGCATTGATAGCAAAAAATTAAGATGGTAGAGAGCAGATCTGGTGGCTCATGCATCACACTGGGGCTGTCAGTGCTTTTGATTCTAATCAACCTGCCTAGTGACCATGTTTCTCTGTTCCTCAGTTTTCCCATGAGCACAGTGCAGGTAATATTACTGAGATTAACTGAACATGTATGGATATGTGAATTGTAAGCATGTTGGGGAGCAATGGATTTCTTGCCTTGTCCAAGCATACCTGTATGTTTTTTACTAACACTGTATTTTTAAATAGATTTTAAAGATTGAATGGGTGCATATGAATGTCTGATCAGCTCTTCAAACCTCCTAAGAGTCAAGTGAGTCAAAAAGTTACCTCTAACTTGTTTCTGATGTGCTACTACCATCTTTGTATCATAGTGCACTTCTACGACCTATCAAGCACTAACACTTTTATCAACCAAGCCTATCCTTTGTAATGACAAATACGAATGATAAATACCCCAAAAGGCAGCACTAAATTATTTAAGATGTCACTGAAAGAAAGCACTTCATCAGTGGATCACTATCATGTGAAATGGTGTATGACTATGAAGAACCAGTCAATAGCTAAATTCTTGGATAGGTGACGTTCTATTCGAGTGACATTTGGATGCAGCTGTGTGATGGGGGGCGGGTGGTACCTGGTGGGGTGTGTGCCTGTC
Organism: Vireo altiloquus; assembly: GCA_013396875.1. NCBI lineage: Eukaryota > Metazoa > Chordata > Aves > Passeriformes > Vireonidae > Vireo > Vireo altiloquus. The sequence continues at coordinate 200,123 of VZRF01000563.1, forward strand.
TGAGCATCTCAGCTGAGCTCAGCACTATGAGTACAGAAGGAATCCATACACGAGCTGGAGCACGGTCACTCCTGGAGACTTGTGTGTGCAGGGTGACAATATCCTGAGAGGTCTCTGAGCGAGGGTCTCGGCTACGGGTGAGAGAGATGGGGGCCTGTATGTGTCCGTAGATGAGGCAGCCTCAGAGCCCGCTCCGTTCCAGCGCTGCTGTGCTTTGCCCCGCTGCTCTGGCGCAGAGGGGCCGGAGTGGTCACAGATGGCCCCATCACCGCCATGTGGTGTGCCCGGGGTAGCGACAGGCAGTGTGACCGGGCCGGGGCCACATATATGTAAGACTGTCTCGCCGGCGGTGCTGGTGGGATCCTTCCTGCCGCGATGTCATGCCCCGGGGTGCTCCATCCCGGGCTCCCCCGTGCCGCGCTACCCCATCCCGTCACCGCGGCCATGTGCCCCCCACCGGTTCCAACGGCGGCCCCGTCCCCCTGCCGCGGCCACGCCCCCTGCCGCAGCCAATCGGCGAGCTGGGAGCGTGCCCCGCCCACCCTCGCGCCCCAGCCCCTATATTAACGGCCATTGCGGCGCCCCCCTCAGCGCCGCCTCCCGCCTCCTCCGCCCGGCATCGTCTCCCGCTCGCGCCGCTCCCGCCATGACCGATGCGGCCGTGTCCTTCGCCAAGGATTTCCTTGCCGGCGGGGGGGCGGCCGCCATCTCCAAGACCGCCGTCGCCCCCATCGAGAGGGTCAAACTGCTGCTGCAGGTGAGCGCCGGGGGCCGGGGCCGTCCCAAGGTCGCCGCAGGGAGAGGGGGGGCGGCGGCGGTGGGCTGGGGGCGCGCGGGGCAGCGGCGCTGACGGCGGCATCTCGGCCCCTGCAGGTGCAGCACGCCAGCAAGCAGATCTCCGCCGACAAGCAATACAAGGGCATCATCGACTGCGTGGTGCGCATCCCGCGGGAGCAGGGCATCCTCTCCTTCTGGCGCGGCAACCTGGCCAATGTGATCCGGTACTTCCCCACCCAGGCCCTCAACTTCGCCTTCAAGGATAAGTACAAGGAGATCTTCCTGGGCGGCGTGGACAAGCGAACGCAGTTCTGGCGGTACTTCGCCGGTAACCTGGCATCTGGGGGTGCTGCCGGCGCAACCTCCCTCTGCTTCGTCTACCCTCTTGACTTTGCCCGAACCCGCCTGGCAGCGGATGTGGGTAAAGCCGCAACCGACCGGGAGTTCAGTGGGCTCGGTGACTGCCTGGTCAAAATCTTCCGCTCAGATGGCCTTCGGGGCCTGTACCAGGGCTTCAGTGTCTCTGTCCAGGGCATCATCATCTACAGAGCTGCCTACTTTGGCATCTACGACACCGCGAAGGGTAGGTTGACCAAAACGGCACTAGAAGGGATATGCTGGGCTGCAGCAGGCCTGCAGTGCATTTCGATAGTGCTGGTGGCTCACGTGCTGTTCTCATCAAAGCCTCTCTCCTGCAGGCATGCTTCCAGACCCAAAGAACACCCACATTGTTGTCAGCTGGATGATTGCTCAGTCCGTCACTGCTGTTGCTGGTTTGGTCTCCTACCCTTTTGATACAGTTCGTCGTCGCATGATGATGCAGTCTGGCCGTAAAGGAGGTAAGTTTCTACCTCGCTGTATAAGAGTTATTGGGCATCCCTGAATCAATAGCTGGTGGTGGAGCTGAAGTGAAGGCAGAGTGGCTTGGCTTTCATCAGCCTCTGTAGATATCCTCATCTCTTTTAAGCACAGGTGTAGGAGAGGCTGCAGAACCAAGTGACAGGAAGGGACACTAATGGGTTGGCCTGTGCAGCACTCCTGTAAGGTGGCATGCACAAGTCAGGTAAATGTCAGTGGTTAGGAATAGCAGAACTTGCCCAAGGATGTTGCAGGCCAGTGTCTCTGTGACAAGAAAAGACAGCCTCCTTAGCATGCACAGCCTGGCCAATTGTGCAATAGCTTTTGGGTTTGGAAGTGTTGGTGTCAAAGCAAGGAGTTGCTGCCTTCTGCTTAAACCAGTCCTTCCAGTGTCCCCCAGGGACAATGCAGCAGCAGCAATGTCTCTCCTGGGCAGTCTTGTCCTCTGATGTGCTAGTATTGGAAAAAGTCGGCCAAGAAATGGGATGCACTTGAGGTTATAAAGCTAGCAGATGCATGAGACTGTTTCTGACCTGGATGTTGGGGGTCATGGGCATCCAGTTCCTAAAGCTGTCTGTCTCCTGCAGCTGACATAATGTACTCCGGCACTCTTGACTGCTGGCGGAAGATTGCCCGGGATGAGGGCTCCAAGGCCTTTTTCAAAGGTGCATGGTCGAATGTACTCCGAGGAATGGGTGGTGCTTTTGTCTTAGTCTTGTATGATGAAATCAAGAAATATACATAAGTTGTTTCCTGTTGTGAACTGGCATGTTGTTCTATGTAGTCTATGACCGTTCATGGACTTGTTTAAAAACCATCTAGTTACTAAACTGTGGTGGCTGATGTTTTTACAGGTTGGCATGGGGCAGGGGTGACTGCCTGCCCTGTCTTTATCAAATTATTCCCCCTGATGGGACTCATAATGGTTTCTATTTCAGTCACTCCTGCTTAAAGACTACAGAGAAATAAAAATCCGAAACAAATTTTCTTCATCTCATGTTTGTTCTTACAGCAGTTGAAGTATGAGGGGGTTGAGGGTCTTAGCAGTTGTAGAGAAGGAGGAAGATAAACCATCTCCATCCTGCAAGCCTCGCTACCTGCTAAGTACTGGCAGGTAAACACAGTGCAGGATGCTAGGTAGTGTTTCTTCCCCAGGGGAAGCTAGTGGTATAGGCTGGAATGGGGACTGGCAGATCTGAAGGGCTCACCCAGCTGACCTCCCTGAGACTCCACTAACCAGAGATAATGGACTGAGTGTGTGCCACAGTCCTGTGTCTGCTCCTTGGACCTCATGAAACCTGATTTTGACAGTGCCAAGCACCTAAACTGTCTGTAAAAAAGCACAGCACTCCCCATGGCACTCAATGGAGGGAGTGTTTGCTGCTTTCTGGAGGAGCAGAGCTTGTCATCATGTTCTCTCCCTTAGAAACTGAGCTACCTACTTGGGCATGTTAAAACCCAGCCAGAGGACACAAGTGCAGTTAATTGCTGCTGTTCTGTAGCTTCCCTGGCTGGCCTTGCCCTCACAGAGGATGCTGTGCTGTGGGGATGCAGCAGCTGAGCATAGACAGCTTCTGCACCAGCTGTGCTTGCTAGGCAGGGAGCTGCATTCCCAGGCTCATTCCTTACCCCTAGAACTTAAGGTTCCAAATTCCAGAGGATGACGAAAATTCCTTCATGCTGCTGGGACAATTTGGGGAAAACTGCAAGACTGCGCAATGTGTGTGGTATGCCTTTACCCAGATATCTCTGTAGGTCTTTGAGTCACCCCAGTGAAACTGCTTGGTTTGTGCCTGGGGATCTGAAGTGGTGGGTGGATGCTCTCCTGGTCTTCTGCCCTTCAGATCAGCGAATCTCCTCGCTTCCCCTTTGGTCCTTTCTGGCTGCCCAGGACTGCTCAAAGCAGTTGATTTCAATCACTGAAACCAATCTCAACCACTGCCCAAGGCAACAAGACCTTTTGTTGCAAAGGGTGAGAGTTGTTTTTATTGCTGGAATCTAAGCAGGGCACCCAGGCATGAGAGTGCAGCACCTTCCTGCTGCAGGTGGTGTTGGCTTGCCAGGGTCCCTGTGAGTGGGCACGTGCATTCCTGATGGGAGACAGTCTTCTGCCTCACAGTGAGCCAACTGTCCTTGCTGATGCTTTTCAACTGTCCCTGGGCTGCTGCAGTGTGAGATCCCCCACTATGGAAATGAAATGGGCTGTAAAGGTGAGATGTGAAGCAATGCCTCAAGTGGTGGGCAGTGCTGGGGGCACAGGCAGCAGCCTGGCAGGGGACTGTGCCATGGGCAGCTTTACCAAGGAGCCCTTTCCTGTTATACAAGTGCAGTCTTATTAATTAAGGGCTCTCAGCCTCCTGCTGCTAAGCTCACTGGTTTTCAAGGGCTGTTCTGAAATGCTGCTGTTGCTGAGCATGAGGCATCCCTTTCCTGTCCTTTCCTCCACAGGGAAATGGCCAGGCCATTGGCACAAGAAGGTAAGTGCATCATTTCTCCTTGCACACAGTGGTGGGTGATTGAGGCACTGACCTGGGCTGTTGTGCCAGGCTGCAAAGGAGCTGAGCTGGGGGATCCCTAAGTCCTTAGACCTACAGATTGTGCGCTGGACTTGGGGTGCAGGGCTGGCAGTGGGTGAAATGGGTTTTAGCTACCTGCCCTATCGACTGCCTTGGGGATTCAGGAAACAAGAATGTGTTATATGGCTGTTTTTCACTCTGGCAGGTAGGAGATGCAAGACAGAGCCCACAAGGGTTTTTCCCTGCACTCCACTCTTGGGTAGCACAGGCTGCTAGGTCTTCTGGAGTTTTAACCTCCCCTTCCTGGCAGCTCTGTGGGAGCAGCTTTATCTGGGGACCAGGCTGGGGGTTTTGCTGCTGTTGCCTGCCACAGGAGCACACTGCACAGGGATTAAGGGCTTTGTTCTTGTGGGGAAACTGAGGCGTGGGGAAACTGAGGCATGGGAAAGGGACTGGGGCCAGCCAGTGGCAAGGCAGCAAGCTAAATGCAGTCCCTCCAACCCAGCATTGGGCTGTGCTGCCCCAAGGATGGCATGGATGGAGGTGGATTTTCCTTTTAAGCATGATTCTCCTGTGAGAAGGGCTGAACATCACACACATCATGATTTCCCCTACAGGAGCTGTGTCCAGCCTGGTGTATCATCTCCTTCGCTGGTGGGAAGGGATGGGTGAATGCCTGTAGTGCTGCTTTTGCCTCAGCCCCTTGGTCAGCAGCCATAAATCTCAGGCTTAGGAGGTGTTGACACAGCACAGCTGTGCAGGGGATTGTGTGACACACTTGTCAGTGGCTGGGCAGGTGGCGAGTGGTGCAGGATGGTTTTAATCGCTCAGCGTGCACCAGCCTGCCCCAGCTGGGCTGTGCCTGGCTGTGTGCTGAGTCTTGCAGTGGAGAGCATCCCACCCCAAGGACTTAACTTGTGAAAGACCAGCAAAGTGCCAGCTCATCCACTCCACTGTCCCCTTCAGCAATCATTGTGTCACTCCAGGCTGTGTCTCTGGGCTTTGGATGGAGCCAGGACTGCCCCTGCTTCTATGTCCTTGTCACCCTTGGCAGGCATTGCCCCAGCATCTTTCACGTGCTGCCTGCATGATTGGCAGTGTCTGGTGCAGAGGGGCAGGGGAAGAGGGCAATGCTTTGGGTCATGCAGGGTAAAATCACTTGTTCTGAGTGGGGATTGATCCTACCACTGCCCAGCCATGCAAGGTGGCCCCATCAGCTGCCCAAAGCATATGCATGGTGGGTTGGGCTGTGGGGATGGAGCTAAGCTCACATACCTGCAGGGACACAGCTCCAGTGCTGTGCACCCTAGAGCCATACCGAGCTGCTGGGGGGTAGTGGTTTTGGGAACAATGAGCCCTCAGGACCTGCCAAGACCCCACACCAAGACTGACAGCATCAGGGAGATTTTGGGAGGTGTCATCCCACCAGTGGTTTGCTGGTTGTCCCTTTCTGATCCTGCTGGGATTGACAGGAGTTACAGCCCTGGCTGCAGGCATGGGATGTAGTTTTTCTGGCTGACAACAAAAGAGAGATTGGCCACTTGTGCTCTGAAATCTACCCAAAACTGCCAGTATGCTGCAGCCAGCTTGGTTCTTAAGGATTCCTCAGCAGAGAGTTACAAGGCTTCCATTCCATCCTTGGAGCCCAGCCCTGCAGCCTTTTAAACAAGCCCATCATTTTATACTTTGAAAATGCCTGGATGTGGCAAAGCCCCATGGGCTCAGCAAAAACTGGGAATAGTTTGATTCAGGCTGATCAGTTTGTGCTGTTCCCAAGCTGATCACTTTGTCATACACACTGTTAGTGTGCATTTATCAATGCAGCAATCTAGGGAGTCAGAGCGGGCCATCTGCACATCAGTCAGTGAGTAAAATAGCACAAACGTGGAGCACAAGAGCTGTAAGGGTTGACCAGAAATGTCCCCTCAGGGGGCAGACAAGGAGGACTCCATGCTGCTCCCCAGGCACAGTTGTGATTAACATGGAGGAGGTTGGATTAGGTTGGATTCACTCTTACACTTCCCTTCAGTGTTTACAAATTGTGTGGAAGTTTTGTACAGGTTATGCGGACCCAGGCAGCATTGTTACATCCAGAGCTGTTCCAATGTGGTAAATCAGATTTGGGTCTTGTGAAGGTGCCTGGAAACTGGTTTGGACTAAGTCATGAAACAGTAAGGTAAGTCTGGCCATGTGTGCCATTACTTTTGGAACAGATCCCCTTTTATTTCACATTTTGTGATACCTCTGCATCCAGACAAGTTCTTACATACAATATGGTGCTCAGTTAAACAAACAAATCTATCACTCACCTGTATCTACAGATTTATAAAAACAAATGTTGACTTTTACAGAAACATGAAATCTGACTTTTCTTTGGTCTGAACTCTGCTGCAGATTGCCCATTTGCTAGCAGGGTATGGGAAAACCCTGCAGGACAGCTGGTTTTATCTATTATAACAGGACATTTCATCAATTGTTTGAACTAGGTGACCCTGCTTCCTGTTGCTACAGTCAGCTAATGTATTAGAAATGAAAAACCCAATTTGATTTACACTAGCTCCAGTTGAAGTAAGACATACATAATAATGTATTGGATCAGATTCTCTGTGTTGCAGTTGTTTCAGCCATGGACTGCATAACTAGAGTGTATCAAAAGCACCTCAGAAGAAAATAAGTACTCCCCTTTCTGACTGGGTCCATGCACACATCTTGAGCCAAACCAGGCAGATTTCCAAACTGACTAAACATGGACTGGCCTTCCAGAAGCCTGTGCTGTGCTGTCTCAAGGCTCCAGGGGGCAGCTGAGGAAGTTGATGGCAGTTGGTAACAGCTACTTTGGACAACTGGTGCTGATCTAGGACACTGACCAGCTTTTCTTTGTGCCTCATCAAACTGCAAAGATGGTCCTATCCCCACCTGGCAGCCCCTTCACAGCCCATCTTCAGCTGAAGCCTTTTGTCACTCCCAGCCTTAACCCTGACAATGAATTACGCTATTGCCAAGTTAAGCTTGTTGTTCTGGTGTCACTTGAAGCAAGACCACACTTCATCCTTGGACAACTGCAGACTCAGTGTCTGCATCCCAGAACCTCTCACATGGTTCAAAACCTATTTTCAGATGCCAAAGTCTCTTACTCTTGCTTGGGAAAAAAATCTTCTGAATTTTTATAGAGAGTGACCTGCAGTTACCCCAGGCTTGGATCACTCCCAAAGGAACTGTGAGGCCCTCGCCTGGCTGGACTGTGCTACCACATTGGGAAAGGGGTTTGTGTACCCAGGCACGCCTCCTGCCCTTCCCAAGCATTGCACATCACCATGGGCCTCTGGCCACAGGCTTCTGGAAATAGGCTTCAGGTTAGCAGGTGATCAGCAAGGACCAAGATCAGCACTGTGTAAGTTAACCTGAACACCTGCTTACCAGCCTGGCATTAAACTGTCACAGGATCTATCATGGACCCATCTCTGCCAGCTCTGGGCCAAGTTCACTCCCTCTTTTACACCTTGTTTTCCCAAGAAAGGAAGGACAGATCATTAGGTAAGCACATCTGAGTTGTCTCAGTCAGGATTATAAATCCAGACGGAAAATCTTTTTTGATTATAGGAAGTTTTCCATAATAATTGTGGGAGATGGAAGCATCTTGTTTGTTGCTCACATTTTATGATACTTGGTAGAGTAAGAACATCCCAGGAAAGGTATTTTAGTTCAGGTCTGTAACACGGTATTTAATCCCAAGTAGAGCAACAAAGGGCTAGAGAGCACTGTTAACTACATCACGCAAGAGGCACAAAGTACTATTACCCAAACAAGGTACTTTAAAAACTGGTGTGTAATGTTGTCTGTCCAAGTCCCTAGTGGTCAGTACATTCACAACAATTTTTCCTTCACATTTCACAATTCCAAATACTGATACTGTTTTGCCCAATGGGCTAGTTCATATGTGCAGTTGTATTCTTTAATGATCACTGGCTGTATCAGTAACTTCCAACCATGTATTTGAACTCATTAGTAGCAGTTTTTATTTACAGTAGTTTACAACAGGGTTGGATTTTATATTCTTGTGTCAGTTGTGACAGTGTAATTCTGTACAACTGCAGCCTCGTGATGTTCAGCAGGAGCTGAGACTGCAGTGCTGCTGCCCAGTCTGTGCTGACTGCCTCTGGCAGGTCAGGGTGAGCAGCAGCACCATGCCCAAGCCTCGCAATCCCAGTCCTTCCAGAGTGTGTTGGAATGGCATAGCTTGGGCTGCTACACCTTTTAGACACATTTCAAGTAACAAAATGAACAGGCATAGAGCTTACTTTTATAAGGATTTCTTTGTTGTGTAGTTACCCAGCATTCTAATACATTCAGGGAAACACATTTAAAAACTACAAACTAAAAAGACAGGTATCTAAAGGTGAACTTGGGAAGGCACCCAGCAAAGATTTTCTTGAAAGTAAATATTTTACCTGGAACAGCCTGCTTGTAACACTGTAGAGAACTGCAGTTCAAGCAGTCTCCAGTGCCACTGTAGTTAAGACTGGTACCCAGAGTATCACTTATACAGAGAGGTTCTCATCCTCCAAGCTGGCTGCAGCACAGTGCAACTCCTGAATATTGTCTGTTACTTCTGCTTTGTTGACAGAACTGTGATAGCTCTTGGTAGCTTTCTCCTGTCTCTGCATATCCAGCAGATACACAGCATTTCACTTGAACTGGTTATCAATCAGGGTTCCCTTCATCTTGGCCTTCTTGGCTTCCAACTCAGCCTGAACAGGAAAAGTAAGGCAGAATTAAATAATGTCTGGATACTTTTCCCTTCAGTTCTCCAATGAGGTTTGCTCTTGTCTGACCAATGCAAACTTTTCAGTTCCAAAACCAGGAGCAAGAGTAGCTCAAGTGCTTTGCTGACTTCCTCTTCCACTGACATACAAAACAAGGACCATCTTTAAAATCATAAGAAGCCCAAGACCAACTGCCCAGGAGACAATTTCGTACTTTCTATCCTGAGGTGGAAGCTGCACATTTCCTCCACCTTCCATCTACTACTGTCCTGTCACAACAGGTAAGCTCAGTTGTGATGTTCTTGCCATGTATTTTTCGAGTGCCCCTTGCAGTAGCAGCTGAGCTGCAGATCCTCCACAAGAGCCTTGCTTTGCCCTGATGCCTCATGGCAATGACCTGCTCTGCTAAGCATGCATGAGAGCACAGGCTGGCAAAGCCATGGCCTGATTCTCCTTCCCTTGCTCCTTGTCCAACAGGTCACAGAAAGCCTCCCTGCAAGCACTCTGCTGGCTGCTCTTCAGTTAGCTCTCTGGGTATTGGCATGCAATTTTAAGTTTGGGGGACAAGAAGAACATCTCTATAAAACTTGTAAAGGAAATTTCATCCTCACAAAGGATGTGAGTTGCCTGTGACTGTACCAGGACCTCTCTATACTTGCAGCCTGATCTGCTTTGTGTACAAAGCCAACACAACTTAGAGCTTTATGTTCAACACCAAAGAAAATACTCACCAACTCTTGTAGCCTTTTCTTGCTCATGCCTTTGCGTTCCAGCTGTTTCTCAATCACTTTTGCATTCTGTGCATATGAGTCTGCAATCTCCCTCTGAAACACACACGTGTCACTTTGCAACAGCAAACCCCAGAATAACATTTCATTCAAATAGTGAGACCATCACTGGCTCTGCCCAGCTGAGATGTGGCTGCCACTAAGGGCATTCAAAACTCACTGCTTCAATCTCTTCCTCCTCTTCATCAATTGTGGAGACTGTGACAGAACTGAACTTGCCCATGTCTTTGGTCCGTTTGGTCATCATCACCTGGGTGAAAACCAAGAAAATTTTGTTAAACCTTGGCAACAGTTGTGCTAGTAGGGATTGCTTTCTCCTTCCAAAGCTTTTAAGGTTTCTTATACAAGTCATCAAGACTACCTGAACTCTATGGGTGGCAAAGGGCAATTATCCTCAGTGATTTCTGGGTTTAGAGGTGTCATTACCAGAAGCAAGCTCACTAATATACAGCAGATGAGCTAGACTTAAAGAATCACTGTGGAGACTACCAACCTGACCTATTTACAATTGGAAACTTTCTGTTAACTGATCCTAGACATTAGGCACAGTCTAGATTTCCAAGTTTATTTTGCTCTCCTTTAGTGCTAGGACTCCAAGCTGCAGTGACCTATGTCAAGAAAACTTAATGGAGATATGGAAAAGACACCAAATTGAGCTATTGTTCAGAGGTAATTTTTCTTTTCTCTCTCCTCTGCCCTTACCATTAAGTTATTTTTTACACAACACCTTTAGAAAAGCAAAGATATCCTTCTTCTCTAAAGCAAATTACCTTTTTGGGAGGTTCTTGCTTCTGAGTATATATGTTTGTTTTCCCAAAACCCTGGCCAAATTTGACCACAGCACCATCAACAATGAACGTCACAGGAGCATTTTTCTGTTGGTGTTGATAAAAGAGCAGCAGTCCACACCTGGAAACAGAAATACGCATAGCTGAGAGGAAACCCAGATTCTGGATTTCTATGGTTTCCTTATAAAAAGGTTGTAAAAGTCACTCAAAAGACTAAAAAACGTGCCTTCCCACTTACTTGCCACACTTCTTCCTGAACTGGCGCTCTATGCCTTCGGGTCTGGGGGAGAGAGGCATCACTTGAACAGAGCACACGGACACAGCGTCTCCGTGCCTGGCGGCTCCCGGCTGGGGGGGGGAGGGCAGCCCCTTCCCTGGGCCTGGGGCTCAGAGGGACGGGGTGCAGAGCCAGGCCCACCTGCGCAGGAAGACGCTCTCCTCCTCCTCGGCGTTGCAGAACTTGTGGGCGTGCTTGGCCGCGTCCATCACGCGGGCGCGGTCCCGCGGCCGCATCGGCAGCTTCTCCAGCTGGCAATCTGCGGGGAGCGGCGGGGCCGGGCTGGAGGCGGTGTCGGGAGGGCACCCGAGCCGAGAACTCGGAATCCGCACCCTCACTCTGCACCCCGCATGCCGAACCCGCACCCACACNGCGCAGGAAGACGCTCTCCTCCTCCTCGGCGTTGCAGAACTTGTGGGCGTGCTTGGCCGCGTCCATCACGCGGGCGCGGTCCCGCGGCCGCATCGGCAGCTTCTCCAGCTGGCAATCTGCGGGGAGCGGCGGGGGCGGGGCGGGGGGGGGGGCGGGGGGGGGGCCG
>VZRF01000563.1:211513-233262 GCA_013396875.1 Vireo altiloquus
GCCCTCTGCGCCGCCGGGCCGCGGCCTGATCCTCCTCGGGCCGCGGCCTGCCCCTGTCCCCGGCCCCCCGCTCACCGAGTACTAGCACCATCTGCCCGCACAGGCAGTAGTAGACGTGCAGCGGCTTCTCTCCATCGTCGTACTCCTCGCGGTCGCGGGTGTCGGAGCATACGACGGAGCGCGACACCACCTTAGGCATGGCGGCGGCTGGCCCGGCCCCGCGCGCCCGGCCCCGCCCGCCGGGGCGGCTCCGCGAGGCTCCGGGAGCACAGAGCCCGGCGGCTGCCCACACCTCCTGTGCCCCTAAAGGCCGGGCACTGGGCAAGGCTCTTCCTGACAATCACCCAAAGCTCACACGGTTCTTATTACACGGGCTGGTACAGCGGGAAAGGTCCGGAACAGCAAGTTTGCAGTGCGACCGTGAAAACAATGTTTCTATTACCTTCTTTCAGCGGGTCTTTTCCCTTCTGAAGCCGCCTCTCCACACAGCTGGATTGTATGAAATTAAAAGTGAGGATAAACTCGAAAAACAGAGCCCAGCTAGCCTGCTTTCCACAACAGCAGAGAGAGTCTTATTTCCAAAAGCTGATAAAGAAATGTAGGAAATAGCTTGTTTTACCATGGAAAACACTCTCCGAGGAGGCAGAAAATGCAGTTTAGCAGGTTGTGCTGATTTTGGCAGCGATGGAAGTAATTTTCTTCACAGTAGTTGTTTTGGGCCCATGGTTTGGATTTGTGCTGGAAAAAGTGCTGATAATTCAGAGATGTTTTTGTTACTGCTGAGCAAGGCTTACCCAGAGCCAAGGCCTTCTCTGCTCCTCACCCACCCCAGCTATGAGGAGGCTGGGGGTGCACAAGGAGCCGGGAGGGGACACAGCCAGGACAGCTGACCCCAACTGACCCGAGGGATATCCCAGACCACATGGCCTCATGCTCAGCAATAAAGCTGGAGGAGAAGGAGGAAGGGAGGACATTTGGAGTGATGGTGTTTGTCTTCCCAAGACACCGTTATGTGAGATGAAGCCCTGCCTGCCCTGGGGAAGTGGGGAATGAACTCCTTGTTTTGATTCGCCTGTGCGCCTGGCCTTTGCCCTCCCTATTTGAACTGTTTTGATCCCAACGCGCAGCGCCGCCGCCGTGCTGCCCCCTCCGTGACGTCGCTGATCACGTGGCACCCCCGCCCTCCACCGCCGTTGGTACCGCCCCCCAGGCACCGCCCCCTGCCGCGGTGGTAGAGGCTGGGCCGGGGGCTCAGCCACATCCGGCTCCGCCCCCCTCTCCCCGCGCCGTTGGTACATCCCGGGACCGTCCGGCTGCCAGCGCAGGAGTCGGTGCAGCATAGGCTCTCCCCCTCCGCGCCCGCCGTAGTGGTAGAGGCCGCGATCGCTCCTGTCCGTCAGCGCTGCCGCCGCCTCAGTCGGGGCTCGAGCCTCAGCCGCGCCCGGCGCTCCCTCCGGCAGTGTATGCCTGAGCTATAACCCTCAGCCCGCCATGTCCACTCCGGCCCGTAGGCGCCTCATGCGGGACTTCAAGAGGTACCGAGGCCACGGGCCGAGGGTAAACGGGCGGGCGGACGGGAGGAGGACGAAGGGCTGAGCGCTACCGGGGGAGGAGGGGACAGCACAACATGGCGGCGGGGCAAGGCGCGCTCCGCTGATTGCGTAGCACGGGCGGCGCTGCCTTGCGCGGGTTACGCCGTTTGCGCAGGCGGCCGCTGCCGGCCCCGGTTACGCCGTTTGCGCAGCTTTGGTCCGGGTTACGCCGTTTGCGCGGCGCGGGCGCTGCCGGGCTCGGTTACGCCATTTGCGCAGCGCGGGCCGCGCTCACCGTCCCTGTGCCCCGCAGGCTGCAGGAGGATCCCCCGGCCGGGGTGAGCGGGGCCCCCTCCGAGAACAACATCATGGTGTGGAACGCCGTCATCTTCGGGTGAGTCGTCAGGGAAGGGGGCGGCGGGCCGCGGGGGCCGCTCAGCCGCCAGGCGGTTGGAGCTGGGCTGCCAGCGGGGTAACGCTGTGCTTTGCTTTCCCTCCTCCAGGCCCGAGGGGACTCCTTTCGAGGACGGTAAGTGCGGCGTGCGGGGCTGGTGTTTGGCTTTCTCGGGGTAAACTGCGGTTTGATACGGCTTTAATGTCATTACTGTAGAATCTGCAACAGGTGTGGGCCTCTGGATGGCGGGGGGGCGTGGGTGCATGTTCACCTGACCAAACAACCGTGTGCCTGATTTATGTAAATATTATTTTTCTAATCTTACTTTCAGAAAGTGTTATAGATTTAAATTGCTGTGTTGACTTACAGAAACATACAAATTAGCTTGTACAGTCTTGCTTGTAATCACTGTCTACTCTAAGTAATTTTAAGGATCTTTGCAAACTTTTCTGTTGAACTCTGGATCATGTTTTACGGGACACTCATGTTTGGGTTAGCATCAAAAACTTGTTATAGAACTGTTGTCTTTTGTTTGAGTTCTGGTTTTTTCTGATTCTCGAAGTGTTTTGTGAGCAAGTTCCAATGTGAGTCATCTGAAGTAGGAAATGGGCTGAATATCTGAGGAAGTTCAGAACAGTGGCTTTTTCTTGTCGTTTATTTTGCTCTGCTACAATTGGTATCATTCAGGGCTTAAGACCGAAAGGACTTCTTAAGTTTAAAAGCTGACTAAATAGGTTCTGGTAACATACCTGTAGTTTCCATCTGGTCTTACTGACTTTGGTGCTGTATGAGTACTTAAGCATCTTGTGAAAACCTGTTAGACATGAAATACTGTCTAACTGAAATCAGTGATGCATTTTTTTAAGATATTTTCAGTGTAGGCTATAATTAATCTTAGATCTCCATGACTCATGACAAAAGCATAGGAAAAATTCATTAACTCTTCTGTTGTTCTTGGCTAACTCCCTTCTCTTTGTTTATCCTTGGAGGTAGCACCTGTGGACGTGCCTCTAAATTGCAGATTGTATTTCTCTGTGAAGATTTTGAAGATTTTAAATATTTCAAGTGTAAGAAAACTCTGAAGACTCACTTTTAATGTATTTGATTAGTTAAGAAACTTGCTGGAGTAGCTGCTCCAGCAGTCTAATGTTTAGAACTTGGACTTAAAACATTGCATAATATAACAGATAGACAAAATGTATTTTGCTGTCTCATCTTGTAACCCTTAAAGAAGGGCTCTCTTAAACTTCTGTGGGGGTTGCTAGAGCTGCTTAGGCTCTTGGAGCACTGCTGCTAATAGAGTGATTCACTGTTTGGAGCAGAAAGCTGTCTCCTTGTAGTGTGCTAAAATGCAGGTTGTTGCCATGCTTAGGCTCTTCCAGCTCAGCATGTGGTTAACAGATGCTATAAGGGATTTTTTCCATATATTTCCATTTAGTTGCAGAAGGTTGAAGACTGCTTTTGAGAGCCCTGACATATTGATTTCCTCTGTGCTTTCTGAGGCAGCATTATGTCTTTCTCTTGGATACTGAGGACATGTTGCAGTCACAGCAGTTGGAGGTTCAGACACATGCTTGAGGCTGCTGCTTCTGTCCTCCTTTGGTTGATGTCATAATGTAATCTCGGGGTGTGATGGATTGCTCTTTTCTTAGCAAAGTGTGTGTTTTCACACTGTTTGCTCAGGAAAACAGCTGTGTCTTGTGTTGCAGGATATCTGCTTATCTCCTCTCCTCTGGATGTATCTTACCTTGCTAGATAACAAAGCACTAAGTGGTGCCTGGAGATGGGGCTCGTTGGTGCCTCAGCTGTGCTTTGCTGTTCAGTGACTGGGGTAGCACAGTTCAGATAATGGTAGTGCAGTCCATATGCAGTTCAGCTCCGTGTGGGTAAGAGAGTTTTATTTTAACAGTGTGTTAGTTTTGGCTTGCTTTGTAACTGCGCAGGCCCTTGTGACTCAAAAGTACACTGAAACTCTATAATCTTTCTCATGAAGCCTTTGCAGGTTAGTGTTCTTTTTCATTTTTAGGCTCTTTCACTCTGTGGTGATACTGCAGTATTTCAGATAGCTTAGTTCTTGTGAAAGTAGCCTGTGAAATATGGGGGGGTTTGTTATTCTAGAGGTATAATAATTATAACATCCTGAAAGTTACTGTTCTTTATCCTCATTCTGGTGAGGCCCTTCTCCACTTGCAGCTTCTGAAGTGTCGTAGTTTGTCTGGGCTGCAAACCTGAAGTTGAAACACATTTGTTTACTTGCTGTGCAGCATTCTGCAGCTGACATCCCTCCTTCTCCACCCCCAGACTTTGAAGGATGTTTTCACAACTCAGTGTGCAGGCTGGCTCAGCTTAGGAGCAACCACTAATTTAGATCAGCAGCATAACTTCCATCTTCTGGTTTAAGAGGATTCGATTGCAAGTGTCTGCAGTAGGACCCTGGGGATATTTATCCTGCCCTTCACCATATTTTTAAGAATCTTTATGTGTGTGGCATCTAAAGTGGTAATGCTGGCACAGCCATGTAAATCCAGGCTGTCCCAGTCCTTCAGACGTGTTTCTCTGAAACTGGGTGATGATACTGTGGTTAGTGTAGGATTCCTGGCTTGGAGAGATTTAAGTAGTTCAGCTATTGTAGTGTCCTGCCTTGCTGTGATTGTGCAGGAGGCTCGAACAGAGAACACGAGGCATTTCTCTTCTGTGTGGTTTGTGCCTTGCTTATGGAATACAGATCCTGTATCCTCGTGCAGGAGCGAAAGAACTCATCCTTGCTTTTTGGGCAGTGGAATGGAGGGGTTGCTCTCAGGCTGCAGTGAGGGGGCTTTGCAGGGACACGGGCTCTGCTCTCTGGGCTTGCTGGGGCTGGTGCACAGGTCATGCAGAAGCCTCTCTTGACTGTGTCAGGGTCTCAAATGCTGAGGTAGAAGTGATCAACAAGGTAAGTACAGGGCAGAAAAGAGTCTGTTCTCCTAAGATTAGTGGTGATCTCAATATCTATAATGACAGTGAAAATGATAATTTATGTTTTAAAAATGGCTGTCTAGGGTAAGTAATTCGTGACTGGACACTGAAGGCCTCATCCCCAGCAGTGTGTTGTGATACCTGTTTTACTTTTGTGGGCTTTCAGTGTGAGTGACCCTTGGACTTTGGTGCATCAAATCTCTGGATTTGCCCTTTAATAATGCTCAGTAGTGAGGGTTTGCGTACTGTGGAGCATTTCAAAGAGCCATTGCCACTCTGGGCCCTGACTTGGAAATACGAGTAGGTAGATACTTCAGCTGGATATTGCTCCAGATGAGCCGCTTGCTCAGATTCATGTTAAAAGTAGCACTGCCCTGTCTGGTGGGACAATAACTTCCCTTTCTTTCAGTAGTTTTAAATGGATTCTGAGACCAAACTGCTTCTGTTATTGTCAAACCTCTCTGATGGTTTGTGCTCAGTTTTCATCCTACTGCTCGCTTAGTCACTCCTTCCTCAGGAGGAGGTTAGTGAGAACCAGAACTGGGGCAGGGAGAGCTGAGAATATCTAGAGTCAAATCTCTAAGCATTTGGTTCTAAGGGGCTGGTGTTTGCAGCTGGTAGAAGTTGTTACTAACTTCCCAGTCCTGGCTTTCAAGCTGATCTCACACCTGGCTCTGTGCCTCTGGACTAAACTACAGAGTAAACTTGAAAACCCCACTGCGGACTTCCACTAATTTGAGCAATCCTAACTCTACTGTTCTGGCTTGTTTGTTTCACAGTGAGATAGCATAGTGTTGGCTCTCTGCTCTTATATTGTTAGGCTGCTAATAAAAAAACCAAATATGCATAAACTTATTTTTAGGGTGTTGAAATTTCCCACTGCTGTAGGGAAAGTGCTAAAGCATCTGTGCTGTGTCTTCATTTGCAAACTGGAACGTCAAAGCAATGACCTTCATCTCTTGCAACTCAGTGTTACAGTTTATCTCCTTATAAAGGAAGGAGTCCCTGAGAAATCATGCAGGTCCTTGCTGATCTGGAGGAAAAAAAAAAGGAAAACCAAAAATCTGTTCCTCTGGCTTACCAGTTGTTGGCACATGTTTGCCAGCCAAACAAAGGAATAACTTCATTATATTGGTGCTGGAAAACTTCCTCACAGTAGGAAGCAAGGACACTGAGCGTGGGGAAGGCAGGGGGAACCTGATTCGTCGCTGATACATAAGGATGCCCTTTCAAAAAAGGTAACACGCCCCACCAGCAGCTTGCTCCAGCTGTTACTGTCAGGTGCAGTTCTTCTACAGGAGAGCTGTATATTTATATGAAGGTGCTTCTGATATTTCTCTCTGGGCATACCAGGAACATCCTAAACTGCCTAGGGCTGGTTGTTCTTGGTGGTAGCCTGGTTGGGAGGAGCTCACCATGGTCTGCAGTGGAGTAGGTAGAGTTCCTTAGTTACCGAGCTGAATCAGGAGCAGTCCTTAATCCCCTAAACCCATGTGTGCATCTTAGTTGACAGACTTCTTATTCTCAGATTGTCATAGCCTGAGGAGAAGGGCTAAAATAACTTACGTTGGTGCAGGCTGTTAAAATGGTTGGATTGAGACTCAGCTACAGTTTTCTGGTTTTTTCTGCTTAAATCAGTCTTTCTCTAAGGAAGACCAGTTAGTGTGAAGTAAATGGACAGGTTTATATTTTAAAGTGTCACATTTGCATGCTGCATCCAATACTATTCTGCAAGACCTGATTTCCTTACAGTTGTTGAGAAACATGACTTTTTTTTTTTTTTAATTTAGAGGAAATAAATTACAAGGTCCTTGCCCTGGCAGCATATTCCATAGATAGGACTCACCGAATTATGTTGTGTTACACAGATGGTTCTACACCCACTGCTGTTGTTTGTACAGTGTACTGGGATTAGGCTCTCTAGAAGAAAACCTCAAGGGCATATTTATTTCTTTACATAAGCCTTTTGACTGGTTTTGGCAATAAAAATAAGTCACAGGAAATACTCTTGTACCAGTACTGTTTGGGACTTCAGTGTTAATGATTAACTCTGTGAGAGTAAAGGAATAGCTGTGGGATTGCATAATGTGTGTTCCATATCCAACATGCCTGTGTGAGCACAATAGTGTGAGTGTGTGTTGTGGGGGGATGCTACTTACTCATCCCTTGTGTAAATTCATGCTGAATAAAGGTTGCTTATCTCTCTTTCAACTCCAGGAACTTTCAAACTTACAATAGAATTCACAGAAGAATATCCGAATAAGCCACCTACTGTTAGATTTGTCTCTAAAATGTTTCATCCAAATGGTAAGTACTTTCATAATGCCTGGGTTTACTTTTGCTGTTTTGTTGGAGGTTTGGTGGGGGTAAGAGAGGGCTGGGGTGTTTTTTATTATAGCTTGCTGTGTAAAAAGTCTACTTATTATAAAAGTTTCCACTATCTAATAAGGCAGCAAAATTGCAGTGTGGTTGTGTAGTTTTGGTGAGGATGGATATGTGAGCAGTGCTCAGGCTTGAAAAGAAAGGGGCAATAAAAGGAGCCTCTTACCTTTCAGGTGTTACAGCACAGTTCTGATGAGACACTCAACTGCCTGTTAAGCCTTACAGAAGAATGTTTTGTACTTAAATAGCAGTGCTTTGGACTTCTGTCTGTATGTATTGTAGACATAGCATAGTGACACTGGTGAATGAAGCTGTCTTCTATCACTTTTCTTCCCCAAAATGCCTGTAAGAATGATATACCATGAAATGTAGTGTTAGGGTCCAGCTAGAGCAAGTGACAGTAAGAGTGTTTAATGTAATCCCCTTCCTTGGTAACTAAAAGCTGGAGAGGTATTCTATGCCTCCAAACAAATACTAGCTTTGTGCAGAAATACCAGAAACCTTCCAACATGGCAAGTGTGGGTACAGTGCAGGGAGAGAAGGTTCTCCTGTAGGTGCTGTGAGGAAGGTGACTGGACTCTGTTGTAGATACTTCATGGGGAAACCTTGATTGTGAACAACTGTTTGTGGGTGTTCTTTGTTTGGTTCACTTCTGGGTAGCTAATTTTTTTTTTTGCCTTAAAATCTGTTCATGGTTTTCCATAGTGGTAGTTGCAATGACACAGAGACGTTTGTGAGAGAATAACCAGGGGTTGAGTTCAAATACTTCAGGCTTCAGTTGGTGAGGAGTTTCACTGCCTCCTACCTACAGGCCTGTTTGAAGGATTTCAGCCTGTCAGATACTATGGACTGTTGCAGTGTGTCTGTACCTTGGTTTTCAGGATTGGGCAACACTAGGGAGAAAAGCCAGTAGCTGTACAAGTTGTGTTTTAATCTGGTTTTTTTGACCCTTTCCAGTCTATGCAGATGGTAGTATATGTCTGGATATCCTTCAGAATCGCTGGAGCCCCACTTATGATGTCTCCTCCATCTTAACCTCCATACAGGTAAAAGAACTCTGCATGAAGAGGCAGAATGACATGGGATGCTTTGACAAAAACAGCTCAGGGAACTTTTTATATATTTATATTTATACCTTGATATTGGCAAAATGTGAATCCTTCCCAGGTGTAAACTGGTGAGGCAGTGACTCAGGTGGTCACTGCAGGACCCCACCGGCAATGCATTGCTTGGCTGTCTCAGAAAGTCACCTGCACTGTGCAGGGGTGATGCTGGTGGCCAAAGCCTCTAAAGCTTTCCAGCTGCAGGAATGCAGTGTGCTGCACCTGGACTATCATCTCTGCTCTGACTAGTAGGGATAGCTTACAGAAGGTGTTGGAAAACTGTACTTTGCAGTGCCTAAGAATCTTTTTCTCTTTGCGCAGTCCCTATTGGATGAGCCAAATCCGAACAGTCCAGCAAACAGCCAGGCAGCTCAGCTATACCAAGAGAATAAGCGGGAATATGAAAAACGGGTTTCTGCAATAGTAGAACAGAGCTGGCGTGACTGTTGACCCAGGATGATGCAAATGAACACTCTGTTGATGAGGAAAATAAACAAAGTGTCCGAGTCATCTTTTTCCTCCTAGCATTTACTTTGCAAGCAAAATAGCTGTTGTGCTGTTGCCACCCTCCCTTGCTGAAGCTTCTTCTCCTTGGACATCAGAACGCACCCACTTTGAAGTCAAACGTTCTGTACTTGGGTTACTTGCAAAAGAGTTACTGATGCTGAGTTCATTTTCTGTGGTCCCTCTCCAGTCTTAGGGCAGTATTGTGCATTTCTGTAGTGTACACTAAGCTTTTAATTGTAATTGTGTTATACACAGTGATGCTTATGTGTAGCTTGATAAAAGGGATGTTTATATACATACACATTTTTTAACTGATATTAACTAAAGTGCTGATGTGTCCAGGCTGGTCACTTACCCCTACTATTGGTTTAGACCCCACTGCATTTGTAAGTACTGGGTGAAGAAATCACCTTTTGTTTCCCTTTTGTATTGGTTTATCAACTCCTTCACTCATGTTAAAAAAATCAACTCTTCAATTGATTCCAGTTGAAAGATTTAGTAAGACCCTGGAAGGCTTGTTACTTCTGCACTTCACATGCAAGATTTATGTACAGATCTACATAAATCACTACAGCTGTGGTACTTGGATCTTTGCTGAGGGTGAGAAACAAGCCCTTTTATTTTTTTAATTACTATTTTAAAGGACATGCCTACAGAAACTCAGTAGACCGTTTCTATAGTTCTGTCACCGAGGCATTACTGGACAAAAACAGGTAGAGCTGTGGTACTCAGTGAAAGGCCCTCCACAGTAAGGAAGAGGTGAAACCTGACCTGTTCCAGTAATGGAATTACTCTCCTTCGGTGTCTTTCTACTGCCCCTTATCTTTAGCTGAGAAAGATAAGTTGTTTGGGATCTAACTTTGTCTTGTGGAAAGTTTGAATTAAGTCCAGGGTAGGCACTCGAGTCTCTGCAGTTTCTGCTCTTCGTAGATGACCGTGTGGTTTGTGTAAGCTACTGCTGCATGCTTGAGTTTGTTCCCTTCAGTTTTATGAAAGTATTTTTTCAATTCTGAAAAAAACATTTGTAAGTCCAGTCACTTTTTTTGTAAGGCAAGTTTGTACCTTTGGATACAGAACCTTAAGCAGCAGTGTGGGATGGAACCTGCAATTGTGTTGTCCACTGTTCCAGTGTCTTTTGTGTGCACATTGGTCTGTTAGTTGAAAAGTATAACTTTGCACAAGTAACCCATGTAAGAAACTGTACATTTTTCAAAAGTTGTAAATAAAGTGTAACCTTAGTGCTTATTGTATAAATAGGCAAGAAGTGTATAACTGTGCTTATTTAACTGGGCTGCCAGGAGTTGGGTGTGGGGTCAAGCTCCAGCATTGTGTGCTACTTCCTGCTGTGGGGAGCAGTTGGGGGAGAGGTATGCCAGGGGTAGTGCAGGATTATAAACTTGCCTCTAGAGCCAAGGAAGGGCAGCCAGCGGAGGAGAGACAGGGGTGGCTGCACCTGCAGAAGATCAGGGTGTGGACTGGGCTGTGGACAAAAGCCTGTGATACTGAGTTAGCTACAGCAACTTTGTGAGCTCAGTTAATACAGGTTTTATTTTCCTCCTGTCTTAGCAAGTGGAGAACAGGATTTATGATGAGTGGCAGACAGCAAAAGCTGGCTCTGCTGCTGAGCTCCACAGTTACAAGTGCCTGGGCTCTTTCAATAAAATTTACTGGAGATTTTTACCTACAGTGGCAACAACTTGTACCCTTGCACAGCCTTGTGCCTTACATGGAGCAGCTGTAATGCCTGATGCCAGCACAATCCTTTCTGAGGGGGCCTCTAAGGACACAGAGGCCCTTGTAGTAGTTCCCCATTCTTGTTTTTGTTTCACTAGTTTAAATTTAAACCCAAAACAATGGCAGGGACTCTCAAGGCAGCCAGAAATGAACAGCACCAAGGTGCAAAAGAAACAAGGCAAGGTGTTTATCCACTGACTCCATCATAGCCCCCGTGGTGCCTCTCCTGAAGGCCGAGGCTCTGCAGCCTCCCTGGGGACAGCAGTGCTGCCATTCTCCGCTCCTGCGTAAGGCCCTGACAACCAAACCCAGCACCCTGCACCAGGTCCTGCATGGGCACTGTGGATGGCAGAGGGGTCACAGCCCTGACCCAGGACAAGAAAGGTAACAGCCTGCAGAGACTGCCCCTGCTGAGGTACAGTGACAACAGCTAGGCCCCACCTCTCCCAGAAGAGCCATTTTTAATCTTGAACACCAGTGGTGCTCTTACTGCTTTCCTTGGCATCACCAAGCTCTAACAACGTGCTGCATACCCAAGTTAGGGAGGAGGAGCTTCACTTCTTTGCCTAGAAAACACCAGGCTTCTTCCACTCCTACAGCACCATCTGCTAGAGCCCAGTATTCTTGAGAGCAGAACTCAGATGTACAGAGAAGGAATAATGCACAAAAACCAACCCCAAACAAAACAGAAAAAATCTACTTTCGAAATTAACTGCCACATTATTTGTTCACAGCAACAGCGAGTTGTTATTCAGAATTCCAAGCAGGAAGATGTGCTGCAGCCAGGCAGAGAGGAGAGGATGCTTGCTCTCAGCTTCCTGAGTGAGTCTCACGTGCCAGGGCAGTTTCACCTCTTCCTCATCACCCTGCAGGGATGAAAATCCCTCTAACTGCTCATCACCGGGACATTCTGAGGTTAGGCATCCTTACCTCAGCCCTGAGAGCATTAAAAACCAAAACAGAACAAGATGTGGGAAAAAAGATACAGGAGGGTGTAAAGAGAGAGGCAAATATAAGCAGCAGAAAACTGAAGGTGATGGCTGAGAAATGGCAACAGGAGACCAGAAAAAAACACTGCATTAGGACTGGCTTAACGGTACAAAGCATCTGCAGACCCCACTGCTGACAGAACAACTGGGATCACTAAACATGCCTCACTCTTAGTTCTTCCAAGGTCAATTCCTATGCTTTAAGCTTCCCAAGCATGAAGTGAGTGTTCTCCAAGGCTCACAGAGCACTGTGTCTTGTAATCCTGCCAGTGGAGCAGCACAGATGGATGTTAGAGGCTGCTTCCCTGTAAAGGAGGGAAGCACTCTGGCCTCCCAGTGGCACAAACCGGCCCTGGAGAGCTTCCACACTCACACATGGTCAGAGCAAGGCCAGGAGTTTCCTGGCAATCACACCAGACACAAGCACTGGTACAGGGATGGAGCAGAGAAATAACGAGGCACAGATTCGGTTTTGTTAAGGATTAAAGAGCTGATATTCCAAGTAAAAAAATAAGTTATATAACAGTCCCCACAAGCTACATGAGCATCTTTGAGCGTGGGCTCTGCATTTACCTCCAGTTTTTATATTTCACACTTCACCATGGTATTTGCACACGTCAACCATTCTCCAAGGTAGAAACGCGCTGGAATTCTCTCAGTCCTATTTGCTGGCGATGAAGTTGCCTTCAGTGATTCTCAGAATGGGAGACTCAAGGCAGAAATCTATGAATAAAACTACCACTAAATTGGTTAAGGTTTACTACTGTACATACAGACACAGCAGAGACAAGACCTCAATATATGTATTTCTCAAGAATAATCAAAATTTCACACTTTTTTTTTATACAAAGTGTGACAAAATCTTTTTTTTTCCAGAAATAAAACTTTATTTTTGTTGTCATTAATACCCATTTTACATACAGGTTTTATGCCCCCAGACTGCATTTTCTTTGCTTTTTAAATTATTTTTTTTTTAAAAAAAGGGGTTTTTTTTCCTTCTTTGCTCAAGAATAAGGGACCTATAATTTTAAATGATGTCAAATTCCTTCTTCATTGGACATACGTGTTTGCTTTTACAAAACTATTAAAATGTGAAGGAACAAGTAATATCAAAGACACATACAGTAACAGCACTACTGCTTTTGGGTTGTGCTAATGCTCTTGAACAGAACTCAGTCGGTCCTAAACACCTAACAACATTTTAGAAATTATATTGCCAAAGTAAAAGACTTTAATGTCATTATTACCCACAAGAAAAATGCAGCATCTCTTTCTTTAGTCGAGTGCCCAGGAAACTCAGTCTCTGGTCAAAGGGGACACCTCACCTCAGTTTGCTTGGGGCATGATAAGCTCGTAATGCCCAACCTGGCCTTCCTGCTTCAGCTGGTCTAACAGATCTTCTTTGCGCCGCTTCCTGCTCACCACCAAGTATCTGTTGTGTCCCTGACCATGGGATTTACTTTTAAGACCGTATTTTTGAGCAATTTGATGTATCTGCTTCCGCTCATCCATGGTCAGTTCTCTAGAGAAAGTCAAGTCAATGTGACTGTCTGAACGTGCATAGTTTCGAATGATCTCTTCAATATCTCTCTTAGCGATTCTGTTCACCCTTTCTACATCAAGCCCAAGTCCTTCCCTTTTGAACTGCTCCTTTACTGAAATAGGCTCCCTAATTCCTTCACCATCTTTCCCTAGGCCACCGCCTGTCCAGCCCATCTTTCTTAAAATTTGGTTCCCAATGTTGTCTTCTTTGATCTTCTGTTTGAAAGCCTCTTCTGCTGATCGACCCCGAATCTCATTTCTGGAGATGACGTCTTCGACGGTGCCTTTCTTCAGGTTATTAACTACAGTTGGCTGAGTCTTTTTGAGGATTTTCACGGCTTCCTCTGCTGCCTCATGCTTGACAGATTTCTTCACTCCAACTGCCTCTGCGATGAATTCATCTTCAAGCATCACCTTGCATTTCCATCGCATGCCTGTCATCCTCTCAAAGACGTACTCCACCGTCATCTTGTTGAACTGGGCAGTGTCGTTCAGTGTACATACCGGGTTACTGGAGTTTTCATAGATTACTAGGTCCTTCAGGTCCTTCTTCCTCCCAGAGCCCCGTGACGAGCAGCCCACTTTCTGCACCTGGGTCACTTTGAGGGATGCTATATTTGACTGCATCTTCTGCAGGATTTTCAGTGCCTCCTCAGCTGCTGCATGCTTGCTGGTCTTCTTTGTGCCAAATCCCTCAGCCAGGCAGTGATCTTGGAGATATACCTGACAACGCCACGAGCGATTGGGCATTAATTCATACTTATATTCAACAGACATTTTGTTATATGAGGCAGAATTGTTAAGTATTCCTATTGCATCGCTGGCATTCTCTGTAAGGACAAAACTAGTCCAGTGTTTGTTGGTATTCATGGAACCTTTCATGGATTCAGTACCAGGCTGCACTGGGACACAGTCCCTGTTGGCAACTACGAACTCCTCATGAGGTTTGAGAGCAGGAGGGAAATCTGGGCGACACACACCTGCCTCACATACCACCAGGTCCTCGTGGTAGGTGTGCTTGAACTTCCGCTGAACAACTCGAACTTCCACGGATTTCTTCAGCAGCTTCACTGCCTGCTCCGCAGCTCGATCCCGGGATCCGTTTTTGCTGCCAGCGTAGCCGGTGGCCAGGTAGACGTTCTGACATCGCACCTCACAAGCGAAGCCATCTGTCAGGAGCTTCTTGCTCTTGGGGAGGTCAGCAGGGGCGATCTCTTTCAGAGGAACATAAATATATTCAGGGTTTGTCTTGCATGCCTGAATTGAACGTGTCAAAAGATATGTGAAGTTAATTTTATCTGTCCCAGTGTTTGCATCTGGATTAGTAAGATTTTTCCAGACAGCTGCAGACAGTTTCTCCATAAAGCTCTGCTTCAGCATTATTGCTGACGGAGGGAAAGTCTCTGATGCAGACGGGGCAGTTGAAGGGGAAACAGAAACTTGCAAGGCGCTGCTTGTGGTAGAGTCCACACTATTCACAGCCTTCTTGACTGCGGCTGCTGGGCCTGCAAAGCCAAGCCCAGCTGTGCTGGAGAGCTGGGGATCCACCTCTCGTGCATTCACAAAAGAATTTGTACAGTTTTCAGCTGGCTGTGCCATGCTGTTTGTGTTTGTTTCCTGGTTCACCTCCTGCATTTGGTTATCCAGAGAATTGTCCTTCTTGCCATCCTTCTCAGCGCTGGTGACAAAGTGTATGGGCTCAAAGCGTGGTCGCACTCGGAACCTGGGGACTACCTTTTTGGGTGGCTCAGGAGTCTCTTCTGGCTCTGGACCTATGAGATGGAAGAAAATTACACAATTACCAATATGTGCTATGACAGGGAGACAGTGTTTTCAGAAAATGATCTTTAAGAGGAGCCTGCAGGCTCTGAACACAGGATTTGCACTCCTTAGCCAAAACCCAAAAGGTTTCTTTCCAAAAGACATTCACAATTCATCAAAGAAAACCAGTCATTCTTGTGCAGGTCACTACAGTGGTATTTTCACCTTCACAACTACCATACAAAAATCTCTACATATTTAGTTACATGATGCTGCCTTCTAACATTGCCCACTGACCCATCTGGTCATTTCTGAAGTTAATCCCTTCAAATCTACTAAAATAAGTACAATTATGGCAAACAAGACAGTACGCCAGAGCAGGACTAGACCCTCAGCTCTGACTCTGCTGCAGGGTTGCAGGATGATGTCAGATAAACTACTTTATATTCAGGTCTTCTCATCTGAGGTGGAACACAGTGATACCAAACCCTCCTTTCCAAAACACATAGGGCTGTTACTGACTTAACAGAAGCACATTTTCTCTCAGTGTAATTGGGCTAAAGGGCAGCAAACACAAAGAAATCTGCCCGAGCCTCAAGGGACAGCTGCAGAGACTGGGGGCCCCATTACTGACAGACCTCTTGTTTCTTCACCAGAAGAAATGCAAATAAGACAGACTATCCTTCAGGTGCACAGCTACTGCAGAAAGGGTGAATCGAACAGCTGACAAGTAATATGTTACATCTAAGAGATGGTTACACAAGACTTCTGCTGCGGAAAATTCAGCACCCACATGCTGCAGTGGTACATGTGTGTAATTTCATCGGAGGAGCAGAAGGCCAGCTCAGTGCTGGGAAATGCTGCCTAATCCAGTGCCAACGTGTGTGGCCCTGCTGTAGGTCAGGCAGTACAACTGTCTAGACATCGACCACTAACCACCACGGCAGAAGTATCACCCTCCAGCTCGCTGCAGGTGAAAACAACACCTGCACACAGCATAAACAGCCCTTCCTTCATACTGAAATCAGATGACAAAGCTCTTATGCATTATTATGCTTTGCCCATCAGTTTTGATGAATTATGGCAAGGTTTGCATTTCTTCCTCCGTTTGTATTCTGAGGGTTGCACTGCAGCAGCACCTAAAGGCTCTTGCCAGCAGAACAGCTCATTATGCTGTTTGTGCAACAAGCCCTGGAGAACCCTCAGGGCTGCTGCCTGTGACAGACAAAACATGGGAGAAGAGCAGTATCTCCTCAGTTTTGCAGCTGGCCCATGGAAGCACAGAGAGATTGCTGGCTGTCAAAGTAAGGGAAGTAACTTTGGCAGAGCTAGAGCTATCCAAGCCCAGAGGAGTCCTGTGCTGTCTGACCATTTGTGCCTCACACAGGGCACTGCTGACTGACATAGGGGCCTCCCTGCACCCGGGAACAATTCCCACCCCTCTCCAGAGGGAGGGCAGGCAGCTCTGAAGGTGCCATGGAGAAGCCAGCAGATGGAGACATCGAACTGCCAGCCCTCTCTGCCTACTGCATTTCCTCTACTGGAAAAGCTACAGCTGGAACACTGATCCCTGAGACCATAGGACAGGCCTGACTTACACAGGACTCTTCCAGGCTCAGCAGGGAGGAAAAAAAACCTAAAACAACACATCATGTCTGCTCCCCATCCCCTCAAAGCTCCAAGCAGGTTGTAACTCAAAGTCAATGAGCTGAACTCCACATCTCTATGCACACGTTCAGTCCTTTCTTGGGTCAGAACATCACCCCTCACCACAGTGGACTAAGCCAGACAGGTATTTGATTCCAGAGAACATCCCTAGAGAAAAACAATTACCTGACAATTGAAATGAAAAATGGTATTTTCTTAAGCAAAGATAGAACTCTGTGTGAATCCCGTACACGGCAGAGGAGGGGAAACTGCTCTGCAGTCCAACAGAGCACGCCACAGGCACTTCTCCCCAGTCTGCTGTGCCAGCTGTCCTGGAGGCAGCCCCGTGGCACAATGGTGTCTCCATTCCCAGTGATGCCCACTGGACAGGGAAAGGGTCATTATCTCTAACACAGGCAGATGTACTCACTGTCTGATGGAGAGCGGTATCTCTTTAGCTTCCTGTTGGGAACCAACTCGTATGACCTCGTTTCTCCAATGTCGATGCCTTCAGCCATCTTGAGAACCTTCTCCATGACCTGCACGCCATACCTGTGTGGGTTCAACAGCAAAATACCTCAGAGTTGGCCCCACAGGACAGCACACATGCACACACAAGCTTTTATTATGAAAAACAAGAACTAAAGCTGCCTGAGACACAACAGCTGGTACAAGAGAGATGCTCCTCTGACTGTGCTAGACCAGAGCACAGCACTGACCACTGTCCCCCCACCATAGCTGGTTCGGCATGAGCACACAGCCAGACAGCATGGCTCTGCATGAACCCACTTGTGAATAAACCATGCAGCCACCACACCGACAGTGTTCTAAACTGAAATTAAATATCTGACAAAATACAGTATTTGGCAGAGCTACCAGGAGCACTAATGAAAGCTGGGGTGTGAAGGAGGAGCAGCAGCTTCAGTGAACCAAACACAGGAGCTCAGACTGGCACTGGAGTGCTGTGTGGGGCAGCAGCCAGAGCCTGCACAGCACCAACACGTCAACTCCCATGTCAGGTGACAAAAGCACTACTCAGCCTTCATCAACCATTCTTTAAAAAGCCAAACTAAATTCTAGCTGGGTGCCATAACTGCAATGTTTTGGGTTCCTGAACCACGACAGAGGTGAGGTGGCTGTGACAAGCTCTGAGTAAACCCTGACCCTGCTGCGGCACTCACAGTTCCACACAGGAAGGACATGCACAGCACAGCCCCATCCCATCCGTCTCAGCCTTACATCCCACACCAGCTCAGTTTTCCATTGCTCTGGGAATCTGTCACATGATTCTGAGCTACTTGCATGCCGAGGCTGAACAGGAAAACAACCCAAACCTTTCTGTCCAAGGAGAGCCTACAAATACAGCCTGACAGCAGCTTCTGACAGTTTCACATCACTGTTCAGAAAGGAGGAAAAGCAATGCTGCACTGGTTCCATGGTATACTTACCTTCCAAAGTCAGAAAGCATCAGGGCACTGCCCACAGACAGGAGCCCACAACTGTCCCAACAGCCAGGGCTGCAGTAATTTGCACCAGTTTCTAAATACTGTTGTTCCAAGGGCTCTGAAAATCTACTCAACCTCAACTCAAGAAAGGCTCTTCCTGCTCCTGATTTAGAGGGCCAGGCAGAAATTAGATCCATATAAATTCCTGGGTGAGAACTCTGAGCACAGACTACTGCAGTGCCTGCTTCACCAGCACAGATCAGCCCCCAGTAGAGGAAGAAGCAGTAAAACCGGGAATGGGAAGAAAATCCAGAAGGGATCAAAGAGAGGTGAGATAGTGGTGATACCCTGTTGGGGGTTAGTATTTTTCCTTTTGTTTCTTTTGCTCATGGAATTTTGTCCCATCTGCTGCTAAGAGACAATAACGACCGGTGTACTTAAGAGAGACAAGTGAAATTACCAAGGTGGGCAAAGTGTGCTGCTGGCTACTCTTACCTGGGGGGTTTTCTCTCGGGAAGGGCAAAGATACCGCGAGATTTTGGCCAGGCAGTGAGGGGCTGGGCTCAGCTCCTCTAGCTCTCGTCATCGGAGGAGGACAGTACAGCTGTTGCTTACTGCGGGAAGAATTCACTGCCACTGCCGGAGCCCAGCCTTGTACTGCTTCTCCTGCTGTGGGTGGGCCTTTGCTCATAAGAGCAGCCATTGAACTGGGACCTTATTAACACCCTACCTCACTGGAAAGGACCCTCACCATCTGTACGGGTGCCTCAGAGGAAAAGAACCGGGACTCCGACCGCCTCCCCCTTCCCGGAGGGCACGTTTCCCACGGCACGGAAAAGCCCGTCTGCCGCTGCCCAGCCGTGCTGCTTTCTGCCGCTGCCTCTGGCTTTTTCGCTACACTCTAACCCAGCACTCCGTGTCCACCCAAGCCCCGCGGCTCCTGCTAAGGCTGCGGAGTTTCTGTTACATTTTGTTTGCCACCCCGAGGGGAGGGTGCCCGCCTCTGCCATCCCAGCCGCNGGGCTGCTCTTTGTTTGCCTTGTTATACATATACGTACTAGTAAAGAACTGCTATTCCTTTCCTGTATCTTTGCCTGAAAGCCACTTAATTTCAAAGTTCTAATAATTCGGAGGGAAGGGGGTCAGATTTTCCACTCCAAGGAAGGTTCCTGCCTTCCTTGGCAGACACCCGTCCTTCAAACCAAGACATACCCCTCCTTCTCTTGCAAAGGGGAGAGGAGCAGGAATCTGTTCCTCTCTCGGCTTACAGGGACAAGATGACATTACCTGTGATGGACAATGTCTCTTTCCAGCAGGGTGCAAGAACAGTGTCAGATTTGACACCTGTCATTCTTGACAAAGGATGGAGACCTTTGGGGCTCATATTTCTGCTGGGGGTGGGGAGGAGATCAACCAGTCCCAACATGTGTTTGTCTAATCTGGCCAGAGGAACCCAGTGCCTCCAGTACCTAACTGAAGTCTCCCTGCTGTGACTTTAATAGGTTATCCCTTACCCTGATCCCTGTAGCTCTGGAGCATAACGCTTTCCTGCACCACTGCCCCCATTCTCAGCCACCTTTAACATATCTTGGCATAGGAACACCTTCTCTTATTCACGCCTAAACTAAATGAAGCCTTTTACTTAACCCCTTCCACACAGACCATGTTTTCTAAGCCTTCTAGATACTCTCCACATCATCTCCCAGCAGAACACTCATTCGATAGCAAAGACTCTGATCTGTTCTTCACAGAACCACAGAATAGCCTGAGTTGGAAGCAACCCACAAGAATCATCGAGTTCAAGTCTTGAGTGAATGGCCCATACAGGGATTGAACCCACAACACTGTTATTATCAGCACCTTGCTCAGCTGAGCTACTCTGACAAACAGATTGTCTTCATCGGGCAAGAAATGACCATTAGGTAAACAACAAAACTCCAAACCAAAAACCAACCAACAAACTTAAGAGAAAACAACAAAAATCCCTCAAACTTTGAAAATGTTCACTTGATAAATCAACAAGAGCTCTTCCAAAAAACAAAAGGCTGTTCCGGGGTACACTGCAGGTCCCTTCCTTCCCCAAGCAACTGTAAGCAAAGCTAGAATTGTTTTAACAGCACCATGTGTTCCCATGCAGTGCTTCCAGCCAGGCACACCAGCTCTGGGGAAACATCCTCAGTGATAATGGCTCCAGACTGCATCCTGGCTAAATCTCATCTCTCCTGAGAGCTGCAGGTGAAGGAGTTCATCAAGAAAGTATGTGCACTGACAGGTTTAAACTGCATTAGTTTTCGGGATTTGGAACCTTCCCACACAGTTATTCACTTTTATTACCAGCACTCTGTAACTGTTTATTGCGCCATTCCCAAAACCGCTGGCACAAAGAAGGTCCCCCATTAAGACAGCATACAAACACATTAAGATGGACCACACACTCTGTATATGAAGAAGAAATTCTCAATTTTAACATATTGCTCAAGCTTTGGAATTTGAAACTAATTTAAATCTATGTCAAATTTTGGTGCTTGTAGAACAGAACAATTTAGTACTTGATCCAGAAGAAAAAAAAAAGGAAGCAGGCAGATCTATATTTAAAGATGTTGCTCTGTAGAGACGACACAAAGTATTCTCACACAAGGCTCCAGGATGGAACATTAATGAAAGTCCATCTGTGTACCATCAATGCTCAAAAGTTCCTCTGTCACTGCAGTTTGCAGAATTTGGTCATTAAGCAACTGCTTCCGTCCTTCCGTCCAGTTAAAAACAATCACATCGTTAAAGGTGTCAGTGGAACGTGGGTGACGTTTCCGCCGATCTCCACAACCTGACTATGGACAATACGGCCGGATGAAAGGAAACCCCTTCCATTCTCCACGCCTATTTCTCCCAGAAAAGCTGAGCGTTCAGGGGACTGTACAGGCTGCTTTGTGCTTAGGTGAACTCTCTCCTCACTTAAATGACAGCACAGTACCACAAGCTTAACGAGTCCTGGGGGCGGGACATCAAGAACTACTTTCAAAACAAACATAAACTTTTCCAGTGGCTTACTTCCCTCCACATACAAACACCGGCATATTCGAGCAAAAAAACCTGGCCAGGGACAGAAGTTCTCTTGCACCAGCCCCTTCCATCCCAGCTCTTCTGCGGCTACTTTCTAGAACCCATCTGGGGCCGAGATTCGACCATGACGGAAGCCTGCGCCCCTCCTCCCCGCGGGGGCTTCCGTCCTGCCTTCAAACTTCCACCCTGACTCCTGCCCGCAGCACGGCTCGTCCCACAGAGTCCCCCTGGCCGTCGTGCGGGGCAACCCCGGCTGACAGCGAGCGCCGGGCCCGGCGAGCCGAGAGACTGCCCGCTGCCCCGTGTGTTCCCCGGGCCTCACCTGCAGCCCATGAAGACGTGGTTGGTCCAGAGCACGGAGAGCGCCAGCAGCTGGTCGATGGCGGCGCCAGGGTACGCGGGGAGGTGGCGGAGGATGAAGCGGCGGCGCAGCGCCCATTGCCGGTCGGTCTCGTTGTACTGCCGCCACTGTTCCAGCACCGGCTCGGGCACCGCCTCCGGCTCCGGCTCTGGCTCTGCCGGCGGCGGCATGACGGGCAAAGGCCGTAGGGCCGAACCTCGCCGGGGGCGCGGACCCACCGGGCGCGTACGGCGGGACTAGGCCCCACGTGCGGACCAGGCCGAGGCTCGCTGCGGGCCACCGGGAAGCGCCGGCCCGGCCCGGCCTCAGCCCCGGCCTCAGCTGCCCTCCCCCCACC
>VZRF01000563.1:233379-288269 GCA_013396875.1 Vireo altiloquus
CCTCCCGCCCTCCCCGGGGCCCGACCCTGCCCCACGCCTTGCCGAACAGCCGCGGTTGCGGCAAGGGCGGCCCTGCCAGCGGCGATGCGCTGCCCGGGGCCGGGAACCGCCATCCTCGCTTCGGCTTCCCCGTGACCGTCCGGAGCCGTCCGGACTGCCAGGCTCACCGCCGCCGGCCCCGCGAGCAGCACACACACACACACCACAGCAGCCGCGCTGGCTTTCGTATTTTTTATTTAAAATTTACATGAAAGTTAGAAAGGTAACAGGCATAACAGTGCTGGTTCCTCCGTGTTTGCCGTGTAAATACAGAACGCGGTGCCGTTTTCACGCACTTCCATTTGTAAAAAGGAAACGAGACCGCTACGGGACGGTGGCACGGGGAGCATGCGGGGCGCGGGCAGGGCAGCACGGAGGGGCGAGCAGTGCCCGGGCGGCTCCAGCACCGCCGAGACACTGCACCCCGCTCATGGCGGGCATAGAATTTATCCTTACACCAGCCCGGCATCGCCTCTCCCCGGCACCGCCAACTTCTCCTAACTTTAAAGAACAAGAGGAGGCGGAGTTAGGAAAAAGAAAGTACCACTTGACTCACGTCCACCAACCAATGGAGCTCTTTTAACAGGGTGGTGAGACACAGGACACCAGTGAGAACACACAGTTCTTACTTTATTTCTTTGATAAAATTAAATATTTCGTGGCTGCCAACAGAGCAAGTTGCACCGTTTGTATTTCCTTTGACTCTGAATGCATGGTTTCCAAAACCAAACAACAGCATATTGAAAATACTCCTTAGGCTTCACATCTTCGGGAAGCCCATGACATTTATATTATTAAAGACAACATTAGAAAAAACATATGTCCATAACAACATTTGAAAATGTATTCGCTACATCATTAGTCCCAACATCACACTTCTGTTGCTCTTTAAAATTCCAGGTAATCAGTTCCCTCCCGCATCACCCTGTCTTGTCACACAAATTACAAGACACTTCAATTTTAGGTATCATGCAAGTCAGTAAAAGAGCTTCTTTCCAAGACACTAACACTGAAGATTTGTTCCCCCCTCCCCAGACATAAGACCCTTAAACTCTTCTAGAAGTGGCAGTCTTCTCCCTCAGACACAGTGCAGCTGGCGAAGACAGATTAAAAAAAGCTACAGAGAGAGAAAAGGGGAAAAAAGAGAAAAAACAGAAGATTAGCAAAAAAGAGAAAGACATTTAAAAAGCAAGAAAAAGAGATGCAACATGGAAACAGCTGACAGAGGAGAGATGGAACCTCCTTGTGGTACCTCAAGTACTTCAGGGAAATCGCACAAGTAAAAACCTTTTTTCTTTAAAGTCTTTAAAAAGATTTCACATAACTTTAAATAACATTCTAATAAGGCAAATGATCAGGAAGAACAGACAGTGACCTGCAGTACAGTAAAAAAAACCACATTCAATTGTCCTCTTAGCAGATAATCTAGAAATCGTTGACAGATTAATATTGGCTGGTTTTGGGAACAGGGTAACATTCAAAAGTAGAGGAAGAAAATAGTAAAATTATTTTAACTTGCTAAAAAAATCCCAAACAAACCACAAAGCAATCAAACAGTTCTATGGGAAATGAAATTGTATTTATGGTGAAACAGAATACCTGAGAAAATGCATTGCAATAAAGAGTTTGGACTGCCCTGACTGCTGGGAACAGAGGCCAGGCCATGGTTTGATCTGGGGCTGCTGCTATGAGCAGGAGTCAGGCTGACCCTGTGCTGAAACTGCTCCTGAGCCTGTGGCATCACCCAGAGCACAGCTTGGGTAAAACTCCACTAAAAACTGCAGTAAACAGCATCACCTAGCAGGGCTAGCCCTGAGGTGTGCTTATCTTCCCTACAGCCAGGATCTGGAGGGGTTTTGTGGAGGCTGTCTGGCAGCATGCATCTGTCTTTCAGCAGGGGCGGGATGTGTGGATTCACCACATACAGAGCACTGAGCCCGCCCACAGCGAAACTGAAGGATCAGGGCCACAATAAGCAAGTCTGAAATGGAAACAAGGATTTACACACTAGTCTTCAGATAGCATGAATTAGCAGAAGAAAAAAATAAAAGCAAATTTAAAAAGACACATGATGTCATGATAAGGACACCATTTATAATGACACCAAATATAATGAGAAAAGAATGTTTTATCTCTAAACTACGTGATAATTAAACTAAGATGGTGTTGTCATTTTAATGTCATCAATAAATATATTTAAACTGCATTGTTATTTTGCCAGCAAAAATAACTCACAAAACTTATTTCCATATCTCTTATTTAGCAGGGTAGAATGAGACCAGGAAAAAGGGGTGTCCATTAATTATAGAGGAAAAAAAAATACGGCAGGATTTAAAGTTGTAGCATCCATAACTTTGCAATGACTAATTTTACATTGTTTAATAAAAGCAAAAACACTAGTACATAGTAAAGACAGAATCACAACAAGGACATAGGAGAGAGGAAGGGTAACACCCTGGAAAGGTCACAGCTGAAATGCTGTCACGCTTTATTAGACCCTCCGATTTAACAAGTAAATGAAGGTCCATTCCAGGCCATTGTATTCAGGGGTAATTACTCAGTACAGAGCCATGGGTTACTGTAAAAGAAGGGCAAAGAAAACAAAAAACAAAAGAAGTAAATGTTAACCAGAATTCACTGTCTGATAAACTCTTTATTTAAAAACAAAACTCAGCCAGAAATACACAGAGAAGACACTTGCAGGTAAACCATAGTTGCACTTGGCCAGAGTGAACTCCTGGCCCAGTGAGCAAAACACCCTCCTTTTCAGTGCAAATCTTGCAGTAAAAACAAGGCTTTTGCTGAATAGAAAATATCAGAAGAAACCTGTCAGCATCAGTACAGTTCTAAAGAGATACCAGATTAAAAAAATGAAGGTCGTTTTTTTTTGCATTAAAACCAGAAACTCTTGGAATCACTGAGAAGAAAGTCAAAGAAACAGCATCGTCTTTCTTCAGAAACACTGATATGTACAGCAAGGTGACCAGCTTTCCCTGAGACTGGATCCAGGATGTGCATCCAGGCCAGCACGCTGAGAAGGAGACAAGGCAAGAGATCCTTCATGACCCCTGCAGCATTCAGAGAACACTTAGTTGCAAACCGTGGATCCAAATTTGAGATTTCCTCAAGCCTGGGAACTAGTGGTTTGGACTCAGGCCCAAGCCTGTGAGGATGTCAAGTTTTGCAAAAAGTCCTTCAAAGTTTTTTGAGTTACACATGGCAGCACAGGGGGTAAAGAGGGCTTAGGAACAGCAAATTAACATGGGGAGAGGGAAGCCAGTCTTTGGAGACAGTACATCCCACCCCATGGCAGCATCCCCTACAGCAGGAGCTAAATGCACCCCCTAAGCAGCTCTCACAGAGCATGCAGTGGGGGAAAAGCTGAGCAATGGGAGAGGAGACGCTAGCCCAGAGCCCTGGGCATCCTGCTGCTGCCCAAGGGGCAGGAGGAACCTGGCACAAGCCCCTCTGGCCAGCAGGGTCCCTCACAAGAACAATCCCAGCAGCCAAGAGCTCTGGTTTAACCCTGAGTAGTGAGCATGGGAGGGGAGCAATGGGAAAGGTGGGCAAACAGGCACAATGGCACAGCCAAGGGTGGGGCATTCGCCGCTGGTGCCAAGGGAAAGGTTCTACAGGAAACCCGAACTGAAAATGAAAGAAAAAGGCAGGTTAATGGTTTTATGGATTAATGACAAAAAAACAAAATAAAAATACAAGTGTTTCCTAATGTGCACACACATACACACAAAAGAAAATGTAGCTAAGTGTTAATAAGGTTTAATCTGACTACAAAACATGCTTTATGCAGACATACACACACACTCAGCAGTGGGATGAACCAAATTTATTTCCTAAAACAATTCTTTCACAGTTTTGCAAGCTACAGGACTCATCAACTGTGACTTGTTTGTATCCTTGCAAAACAGTGAAGCCCTGCAACACTTTATGGATCAATATGGAGAGTGTTTTTCTAAATCCTGGAAAAGTACTGCATATACATATTTAATTTAGCAATGACAAATGCCCATTGAAAAAGGCACTGTCTGCATTTGTATAGTGGGAACAAAGAACTTCATTTGATTCAAAGCCCAGCACACAACAGTGTACAGTTATGAGGACTGCCAAAAGCAATCCAAAACCAACAAAAATCAGTAATGTTCACTCTAACTGCACTTTAGCCATGCCTTTGTACTCAGCACCAGAATGAACACTGTTATTCTTTGAGCTTATTTTTCCACATTCAGAGCCTGATAAGCACAGAATTGTTCTTTTCATTGTTCTACAGTTACCGTTAGAAGCAGAGACATTCATTCAACTGGACAGCTCAAGATGACTGCAAGTGCCAGTTCGAGTCAGTGCAAGACCCTTCTGAAGCTCTTCTGTTAAGTGGAAGGTCCCATTTAAATTGGATTCAAATGCCTATCACTGCCAGCATAATGTTTACTTGCTTTTCCATTTCCCTTGTGGAGCTAAAAGGGAAGGAATCCTGGAATCAGCTTCTACCAATTTAAGGGCAGACCATAATTTAGTTTGGACTGTCCAGGAGAGAATGTAAGTCTTAGCTTTGTCTGCAGGGAACAGTGGACTCAAGGATGAGTTTTTAGGGTGTTTTGTAGTTTAGTTCAAATAGGTCCCTTCTCTGAGAGGCCTGTGCACCTCAGCCTGGGGCACTGTCATGCTTGCCTTTGATAATGAGTATTGCTGTTCTGTTAAGAAGCAAGACATTCCTGTGGAAGCTTTCTTCTTCCTCTCACCAGAGGATCACCAGCAAATTAAAAACGCTCAATTAAACTCACTCAACCTAGCTGTAGTAGACTACTGTCATTAGCAGTTTAACTAATAACTCTAATGAGGATGAGAGAAACTAGTCTTGCATCTACCTTCACCTTCACTGTAACCACAAGTTAACATTACAACTTGGAGGAGTGGGAGGAAAGGATGAGAAAGGAAAGAGAAAGACATTTTCATGGATAGCTGGGCTCTATCATCAGCACCACATCTCCATAGCAATTGTTGCCATAAGTATCAACGTGGCCCGTGTGATTAAAGAATATAATTTATTTCTAAGAGAGATGGAATAAAGAGAACAGAGCCAACAAGGTGCTGGGAAGATTTAAAAGGAAGAGGACATAATCCTCCTTTTTCTATGTTCCATATCCTAATACTGAGTCTCTGAGTTTAACTTTGCAGAATCTTTAAAGACAATTATATCCTTTTTCTACAACTGCACATGTAGAGAGAGACAGACAGAGCACATATAGTGGAGGTGAAAGCAGAGGAAGACAAGAGATAATACTTATAGCTTCAGGACTTGCACACGGTCTGCTTTTTTAGGAAAGGTAACTGATCCCACTGTGAGGCTCTATTAGTTAATGACGCTTACCAGGACAATGTGCCTCATGCACCATGCAGCCAAACAGCAGCTAACTGTAAAACAGCACACATGTAAGAGCTAATAATGATGATAATGATGTAACAACAACAACAACAAAATCAACTGAGTCATGATTAGTGCATATTACAAAGCTTGGGTTTAAAAAGTCACCTGTGAAAGAAAAAGGCTATTGTACTGCCAGCCAGTAGTAAACAAGCTACAATTAAGCTCCAGCTTGCAAAATTCATGGATTATTAAGAAAAATTTATTATCTAAATACTGAAATTCATTATTAAGGGCAACCAGAGAAGTTACAGATCAAAGAAGGCAGCACCATTTCTAGCACAGCAATTTTCCTGGGGGCAAGAGAGGCTTCCTATTATCTTCCCAAGCCTTACTGAAGCACTGACGTATCTCTGTCATGGAGTTTTCTGTGCCCTTAACTGACAAGGACAGTACCAAAGCTTTTCCATATCAACATACTTGGTGTCAAGGAGATGTTCTGAGATAAGAACCGCTTCAAGGACCAAGACTGTGACTTGGGCCACAGCAACTAATTGCTGATACTATAGGGCTGTTGCCTCCCTTTTCTGCACTCCTGACCCCGACCGATCTCAAGGCTGAAGTCTGCAGTCCTGAGTGAACAGACATCTAAGGGCTCTAAGCATTAAAGAACTCAATTGGGTATTCCTCACACAGTCCAGGCTGAGGAGAGAACTCTGTCCCCAGTCAGTCTCAGACTCCTCAGTATGAAAAGGTATTAAAAGCCCTTGAAGCTAATTCAAATGAACAAAGCAAAATAGACAGCGGAAAAAATAATGGACGAGTGAGAAAAGGGCAGCACTAATTGCTCAGCAGCTTCAGCTCTAAACTAAAAGACTAAACCAGGATCTCATTCTTGTAAATGTGTCTTCCCTCCTGTCTCTTTTGATCCCAAGCTTAACTGTCAAAGCTTTGATCTTTGATCTTAACTGATCCAAAGCTTTGTTGGCTTTCTCCCCAACAAACAGTGCTGTCAGCACTTTGGACATGCCCCATATTGTCCAATTTAACAGCACTTCTTCATGTACTTAAGAATGCATAGTGCAGGCAAGGATTGCCCCAGGGCTGTGCAGAGGGGGGATTATGGCAGTGGTACAAAACCAGACCCCTGTTTGTCTGCACACCACTCTCTGCACACAGGCACAGGCAGCACAGCACTCCATTTGGGAAATGCACCATAGTAAGAAGGAAGGGAACTGCTCAGTGCTGGAAGAACTGGGAGATCTGTTTCGCTGTACAGCTGGTTGCTCTTGAGCAACTGCAGAGCTTCAGAAGCCTGGCACAGGCACTGCAGACACATCCCAGACCCTGATGAGGGGCTGGATCCTGTCACACCAGTCCCTGGCACGGGGAACCTCTGCTACAGCCATGCAGTATCTCCCACTGTTTCTGTGGAGGGCAAAAAGCTGATTTACGACGGGAGAAGAGTACTAGTGCTAACAAGGTGCTATGACCTGTCCCCTCATTCTGCAGTCTTCTGCAGATTCCAGAATTCAAGACTGTTAATCTCCCTGAATAATTTCCACAATCTTCTCAACCTAAACAAATAAGAACCTGAGCAAGAACATGCTCCTCTCTGAGGGTGATCCTGCTACCCACACCCTATCCTTGGCAGCTAGTATGGTTCCACTTCTTTACAAGCACTGAGATACCAAGGGAGGAGCAGGGAATCTTGGGGAATAAAAACAAGTTCATCCTCTCCCATGCTGTTAGAAGGCAAAGAGGGAGGATAGTATTTCTCCCTGATCTTCAGGATGACAGCAAATGTTAAATGCTTCCACCTACTGCTCAGCCTTACTAGGGATTAAATCTTCCCCAATAAGGACTGGCTATGTTGGGAGGGAGATATGAACACCCAGAAAAATAGTAAAGGAGAACCATTACCAAAAAGCAAATACCTATGAGTCAGCAACTTACTTTTTCCTTTCCTTATCCCTTTTAAGAGTTTGCGATCCTCCAGCCTGCTGAGCCTGTGACTGAAGCAATTCAGCTGCTGTCTTCCTTTGTTTAAATGCATTTACTTCATCATCCAGAGACTTCTTCTTATCCTCTAGCTTCTTTTTTTCATCCTGATGCAATTTCTTCAAGCGATCAAACTTTTCATGCAGCTAAAGGGAAAGGAGAGAGGTGAGCAGGACACAGCACTACCACATATTCTGTTCACAGGAAAAGAGGAAGATGGAAGGATCCCTTGAGATCTGAGCCTGTGAGTCTCCATTGGTCTCCACATTATTTCTAGCTCCTGAGCTGCCAGCGCCCAGAGAAAGGGCAGGGAACAGCCTCCTTCCACAACAACTTGCAGGCAGGCAGTGTTCTAGTAATGCATCATTGCGCAGACTAAGAACAGAGGATTGGGAGTGTCTAAGGGCAAAAAAACCCCTAATCCATTTCCAGGGGTCTCTGCCTTATTCCTCTTTAAAGGTCAGTAAATTAATGGATTTTTCACAATGCTAAGGAAGTTGTATGGGTGCATTTTTTGTAAAACAAGTTCATCTCAAGGGTTGATTCTCTCCTTGACTTTTACCACACTGCACCTCTCCATCAGAATCAAGACTCTGGCCCTTTCCTGGTGCAGTAAGTTGTACACAACAAGCACTGTGATTCAGTTTTGTCCTACTTACACCTTAACATTCCCTTCCAAGTTAAACCTCAGACTTCTTGGTAAGAAAGTCCTAAATCACACTCTGCAGAAAGTGCTCTGACAGCAACTACCTACTTGGTAGTGAATCTAGCACTCACAACCATGAAGACACAAGAACTGCAGTCTCTACCTCTTTTTCAGCCTCCTTCAGCTCTGCTTCTTTTTCCTTGACCCTCTGGACAAACATCTGCCTCATTGCCTCTTCCTTTTTCTGCAGTTCTCCCAGAAACTCATTTCTTTTGGCTTCGTAAGTTTCTTGTAAGCTAAAAAGGAAGGAAAGTTCAGTGATAAGACTTGGGGCAAACTGCTTTCTCTGACCCTCTGAAATCAGGCCCTCACCATGACTATTGCTTTGCACACCACACATTTGCTACTCACCCACGTGTGCCTAAGGTCTTCTTTACCCAGTGACTTTTGACACTTTTCTGTACGTTGAATGTTGGGCAATTCAAAGAGACCAGCTGGCAACAAACACTAGTTCAGAGGAACACTGCTGTCTCTCTGCAGCACAGACATTTCTACTCCCGTACTTGCAGATTCACAGTCAGTACTGCACACCCTCCCCTGTATTTTCACCTTCTCTCCATCAGACCTTTGGTGAAGTCTGGACTTATCTGACCTGGCAGTTTTTCTTGCTGCATTGGTTCTTTCCATGCTCCCTCAAGGACACACATACACACACGCAAGCACACAGCGCATCCAAAAATGCTTCTCTCAGGCTCTCCTGTCTCCTCCAGGGATCTCACCTGAAGGGTTTGCTGTCTGGATCAGTGTCCTTGAAACCCATCTCTTCCAGTTTACATCGTCTGTAGAGCTCATAGTGGCGTGTGTGGGTCTGCTCACG
This sequence comes from Vireo altiloquus, assembly GCA_013396875.1. Taxonomy (NCBI): domain Eukaryota; kingdom Metazoa; phylum Chordata; class Aves; order Passeriformes; family Vireonidae; genus Vireo; species Vireo altiloquus. The sequence goes on from VZRF01000563.1 coordinate 242,320, forward strand.
AAGGTCTTCCATGTTCACACGGATCAGCATCTCCCGCAGCTTCACAAAGTCGCAGTGAGCTTCATTCTCCACTGTAAGAAGACATGGTAAGGAGGAAAATGGGGACAGAAACTAGGATCTCTTTCCACATTCCCCACTTGTCTACTCCTCCAACAGGTTTAACAGCCCTTCCACGCAGAGAAAACTGGCACTATAGGCCTGACACAAGGACTTTACAAAGAATAATTCCCCATGGATAATCAAGCCCAGCAAGTCCTTGCTCCGTTTCTGAAAGCCCACTGCCTCCTTGCACAAGCGTCACCATTCATTCCATGAAAATCCCAGGGCTCAACTCACCCTGCACCGTGCCCCAAGGGTACTGACGAGCTTTCATCATTTTGTTTCCTATTTTCAGCTCCTCCGTACTCCCGATCACTGCAAATGGCAAGTGGGCCTGGAACACATTTAATGATATCCACATTAGCCCCTCTCAGACCTGGCTGACCTGTCAGCACACAGAGGTTAGCACAGCCACTCAGCAAGACAGTCATTACGCACACGCTAATCTCAGGGAGTCTAGTCACTGACCACTAGCCCAAGGCAAGAGGTAACAGGGTGGGTCCTTTTTTGGAAACCTTGTTAGTGCTACCACTCTATATCCTCTACCTGGCTGATCCTCCCAGCCACAGAGTCTCAGGTGAGATGAGCCAGTGCAAGACTGGCATCAGAGTGACAGCTGGAACAGTGTGCTGCGGCTCGGACTGCGGTGCTGTCCCAGGGCTTGCCGTGCCTGAGGAGAACATCTGCACAAGCACAGAAGCAATATGAGGTCTTGGAGACTTCTTGATTTCATTCCCCCACCACTCCTTTAGCTCATGCTGGAACACAAGACACCTTGCTCCATCAGATCATGAGATGGAAGTCCATCCTTCACTCCCAGAGTAACAGCTTAACAGCTTCTTCCTCCCTGCTTGCTTCCGCCCTCATGAGGAAGGACTGAACATGTCCACGACCACTGTGTCCGGTGTGACCCAAGGTCACGCTCCTCAAACCGACATATGCACTCCACAATACACAAAGGCTGACTAAGAACAAGACAGATTTGCTATTCAGAAACTCAGAAATCAGAAATAGTCACTTCTTAGTTAAGAAGATGGTCTTTCTGCAGAAGGCAAAGAGACTTGCCCAGTGCGAGCTCAGCAAAATTGGAACCGAAACCCTCCCAACACCTATCTAGACTCTGAAGATCTTACCTTATAGCCCTCTCATTTCCAAAACTCAGGTAGCCAAGCAAAACCTCCAGACACTGACATCATATTTTGCTGTATTTTTCTGTAAGAGAGATTTCTCCCCACCTCCACTTGCTCCTGGGAACTATAGTGCATTCTGCCAAGCTGCAAGGAGGTCAAGTGCAAAGTTTCAGCACTTTTGAGTTCCCAGCTACTTGCACCAACCCCTTTTGCTGAGTCTTGTAAAGTGACATTTGTTAGGCAAAGCTTTTAAAGTGCACCAAATTCTAGGCAATTGAAAGAGCCTCAGGAAGCCAACTACATGGAAGATCAGTGACCCTGGACTGATCTCAAGAGCAGGTAGTGAATTCCACAGGTTATTTAAAAACCTGGACAAGTTCACAACAGCTGGTACAAGCAAAAGATTTCAGTGATGATGTTTTTGCTTTCTGAGTGTGGCTCATACAGTCAAACTGCGAACAAAGCAAAACTGCCCTGTATTTCTCCGCCCCAGCTCTCACACGGGACACACACAGAGTAAGAGCAGTATTTGTCTTATGTTTCTAATAAAATCAGTATTTGGATACAAGTTTTCCAGATCTGCAAAACTGCCTTGGTCAAATTCTGGCCTGCTTAGTCCCCATAAACCTGGTGATTCTGCCTGTAATAGAGGATTAAAGAGTTGATTTGTCTGTGCAGCGACTGACACAACCCAGAACATCTGCAACCCGAGATGCAGACAGCAATTCCCTCCCAGGAGACAAGTAAATGGCTGAAAGGAAGGACAAGCAGAGGTCCACTTCCACCCTCAGAAGGGCTAGCACAGAACTGCTCTGACCAGGAAACCATCACTGACAGCTCTTACATCAGGACAACTTCATGGTCCTTCCAAGCCTCTCCAGAACACTGTACGACTATTAATACTAGATCAAGAGGTGGCACAAGCACACATCAGCTAGACCTCTACTACATCCACAGCAGTGAAGCAAGCAACTTCCCCTACTTGTTTTCTTGTGAAAAGCCTTCTGGAAAATGGGACCATGGTCAGGATATGCTGCCAGCAATGCCAAGGGACAGCTTGCTTCATCTTCAAGAAGCCACAGACAGGCACCCATGATGCTGGGAAGGCCAGACCCAGAACGAGCACCTGCAGGCACCTCAAGGCATGTCTGGCCCAAGTTGTGCACTGTTTTTCACATGTTGCTGGTTAAGCAATGTAATTCCTTGCCACATGATCCTGGAAGTTTACTGGTGGGAGGCCATCAGGTGATGCATAGGACAGAAATAGTGACAAACCCTTGAGCTGAAAAGGGTTAAACACTGATTTCCCTCAAAAGATATGCACAAGGATGGTATTAAAAGTCTGTTTTCTGACTAGAAAAGCCCACCAGAGAGGCAGTAGCCTACCACAAAGCTCTCCCAGCCTAGGATGACACTACAAGGATGAGATTCTTGTGAAATCCTCTGTTCTAAGACACAAAATAAAAGAGAAAGTAGATTGAAGAAACATCCCAATTTGGGCCACCAACCTCTACACTGACAGTGCTGTTCTGGGAGAAGAGGAAGAACCGAGTCACTTACATTCATTGTTCCGTTTATCTCTGCCACTGATTCATCGTCTGTTGGAAACTGGTAGATCTGCACCCCATTACTGACCAGTTCACTTGTGATTTTAATTTTAAACTTGGTCAGCTCGCTCTTGGAAATGGCATCAGATTTGGCAATAATGGGAATGATGTTCACCTAGAAAAAAACAGAGGTATGAAGTAATCAACTTTGCTTCCAAGAGTTTCTCCAAGTCTGCAATACGACCTTCAAAAACTTATAAGTGCTCAATAAATCTACAGAATTATGTGCCAACTCAGTCATTTCCACCAGAAGGGCTATTCAGGGTAGGGAGATCCTCTGGAAAAGCAGCAGTCTTTCCACTATGCAAACAGGAACTCTGCCCAGTAAGAGTTAAACATGCCAACCTTGCTGTCAAGCTTCTTCATTGTTACCAAGTCCAGGGATTTCAGGGAATGGCCTGTCGGAGCAATGAAGTACAAGCAAGCGTGGATCCGGGTATCATGGTAGTTGTGCAAGACCCTTCTAATCTTCAGTTCTTCTTGCAAGTAGGCTTCAAACTGAGCATCAATGAACTCAACGATGGGCTTATAGCTTTGGAGAAAGGAAAAAAAAAAAGCTATACATCTCACAGTCAGAGAGCTAAACAGATAGGACAATGCTCCTTTGCTTGCTTTTAACAAACAAGCTGTTGCTAGATTTCACTTTCTGAGACCAATTCTCTCCACCTCCCTTGCTCCCCACCTCTAAGAAATTTTAAAGTTGCACTGCTGACAAGGAGACATGGTCCTACATCGGACTTTAGCAGCCTGTTTGTCAAAACAGTACTGACATTCAACAGAGGACAGCAGATACACCTTCTTCTCCAGGGAAAGCAGACTCTCATATTTTGAAATGTGAAGATGAGAGACTTCCTAAAGCAAGGCTAATGTAGACTCACTTGCAGCAGTGTGTAACCCTTGCTAGCACTCAAGGAGTGAATGGCTTGCTGCTCTCACAGCCCCAAGTGCTGCTGGTAGAAGACACAGCTTCATTCAGTACCTTTGCCCAGTGCTCTGGGGCATGAAATTCCTGCAACTCCCTTGCAAGGCCTTCTGAAATACAGAGCCTGACAGACTCATAATGTAAAGGACACCACTGCATTTTAAACAAACTTTAAAAAAAAACCTAACAGATCCACATAAAAGCAAATCCCAAGCAACGTATCTGCAGACAAGCACCTTGGGGACTGTCTGGTAATTGTATATCCCTTAACCAAGACACTCCAGCCACTCTGGGATGTGAGCTGCCAGAGACACTTCCCCAGGGTATCTCACTGTGCATTTATCATGCTTCCTTTGGCTTTTCCCATGGAAGAGCCCTGCCACAAGTGGATATTAAGCCAAGCAGACACTAAACCACACTAGTGGTTTGGTCAGCAGCCTGAGGTCAGCACAAACCAAAACAAGCCCAGATGCCCTGGAGCATTTCAGTCTCCCCACTAGATGAATTTGGGAAGAAGGTTGCCAGCAGGGCAGATATTGCTCTGACAGCATGAGAAAAGCTGCTTTATAGCTGAAGCAATGCTGACACTCCAGAGAGTCTGTCCTCTCCTCTACCTGTCCCATCCCAAAGAGGTGACAAGGGTAACTCCTAAGAAGCAAGCAGGAAAACTCTGCAGTGCAGCCAAGCCCAGCTAGGGCACAGGGAGAATGAAAAGCCAGGTCATGATATAGCCTTTCTCCCCCACACTCACCTGTCCTCTTTGTTGATCTGATCCCCAAAGCCCACTGTGCTCACAATAGTCAGCTTGAGGTTGACATTGCTCTCCTGCAGGTCATAGGTACTGGATTTCAGCTGGACCCCAGGCTGTGAGTGAGATGCTGGGTCACCTTCAAACTTGGTGTTGAAAAGGGTGTCCATGAGGGTGGACTTACCAAGGCCAGTTTCCCCTATTGGAAAAAAAAAGAGTTGAAATGTTCTGTTGAATATTAATATGGGTTGGCCTTTCAGCATCCAAACATTAACAGGGGTGAAATTGTAGCAGATGAAAGCAGATCTCATGCTCCCAAGGGAGCGTCTGGTAAACAGAAAGTCATGAACAATGGGAGGTCTGTACTCTGGGCAAATTACATTTCACAGTCTAATGGCCATTAATGTCATTAGAAAACAGAGATGAAAAGAAAGAGGTGAAAAGGCGAAGGGGAAAGCATGGTTCAGATCCTGCTTAAACCCACAACTACACTACAGAAGATGCTGTTTTCATTAAAAAGTGGGAGAGGAAATGGGGCTCATTGCCATTTCCAAAAAAAGCTGCTCCAGATCAATCTCTCTAATAAGCAGCCACAGAAAGAGCTTCCTTCCGTGCAGAAACCCTGAGAGCTGGTTCGAGTCCGACAGCAAATTGTGCAGTTGGTTTCTCACAACAAGTTGGAGAATCAGCCTTCTACACTGGCAGGGAGCATTTTCTCTAATATCTGGTTTCATACCTAAGGGGCTACACAAGCTGCACAAAACTGCAAAATCTGCTTCCAAAAGTTCTGCTAGTATTGTCAGAATTCTGCTAGTATTCTATCAGTATTGAACTGCTATTTGGATTCCATTTATCAACAGGCAACTATTTCCTTGTCTGGAAGGAAGAGACCAGTCTTGAATTTGTTTTAGATACATCCCAGGGAGAATAAAACAAATCCCTCTGTCTACACATTTCACAGGGCAGCCTCCCTTACCAAGCTGACAACAGAGCAGCTCTCTGAGCTCAAAAGATCTGACTTCCTACACAGTCTGGTCTGTTGCCTTGTGAGGGCTGTTGTGTTTTGGGGAAACAGCAATTTCTGAGCTGCCCAGCTGGCTTTTGGAGAAACTTCAGGAGGAGCTGAACCCCACCCTCTGTGAAGGCTGCTCCTCCAGCCTGCTGTGGGACCACAGGGAGATTGTGTCTGGCTGCAAGAGCATTCCCCTCCTTCCCCCAGCCCTCAGCTCCGAACCAAAACAACTTCACCATTTTCCCACTCTGCTCAGAATAAAAGAGCTTCTTATTTTTGTAGGCTTAGAGCTCTGTAGCAGATCCAAACTTGCATGAAATGCCCAATTCAAGAAGGGGAAATTCCTCCCCATCCTCCCCCATCCAAATCTCTAAGCCTCACCCCTGTGAGCAGGCAAATTCCTCTTTTGGCCTCAGAAGGGATTTTCCTCACTCAGGGCTGAAGTACATGGCAGGGCAAGGCAAACACAGAATCATAAAATCATAGAATGGTTTGGGTTGGAAGGGATCTTAAAGGTCGTCTAGTTCCAAGCCCCAAATTCCCTGCTCTGGGAACTGAGCAGTCCCTGATTGCCACGAGCACATATCCAGTATCTTTCCAGAGGCAGCAAGATCCATTAATATTTCAAAGTCAATGGACACCTTGAGCTGCAGAACTGCCTGGGAGCCAGCTGAGAGCTTGTGCTCCGTCACCAACCAACATCAACTACAGGCAGAACAGTAACCAGTGCAGCTGCTCTTTGCATTTATCTGGTTTTCAATCCAAAGGGGAGAAGGAGTCAGCACCAGGAGCTGGCATGGCTACAGCCCCTTGTACTTCAATGCACCAGCTGTACCTACAAAAGCACTGGCCGGAGCAAGGGATGAGGACCCAGGAAAGCACAAGGTTACCCCTGTCACTGGAAGAATAAGCTGGTCCAACAAGCCCTTCATTGACTTGGAATCTCACTATCTGGACTTGTCAGGGATCATTTGCCCCAAAACAGAGCAGGTGCACAAATGAGACCAGAGCATTTGTCATGGTTTGGACTGGGATTTTGAGAGTTAACAGCAAGCAGCCTGTATGACCTCCCAGGCCGTTCTCAGGGATTCCAGGAAAACAGCAGTGTAAAAAAAAAGACAAAAATCTAAACAGACTGAGAAGGCTGTAGCATTTCCAAAGCCCCTGCCAAGGGATGGGTGGGACAGAGCAGCGAGCTGGCTGCTTGCCTGTGAATGCCAGGAACTCTGATGGGACATCTCAGGATAGGGGAGTCCCTCAGCCTTGGGGTGCAGGAGCGTCACTCACACACAAACCTGCAAAGCCTTCTCCTGTGCCACTGCCCCACAGCCTGGCAGGCCCCGGAGCACCTCCAAGGCCACAGGACAGGGTGACAGGGGAGCAGCAGAGGTGACCAGGGCAGGAAGCTGCTCTCTGCAGTGGATACACAAGGTCATGTGGAAACCACACTGGCTTCCGGGCAGACAACACCCTGTAAGTCACCTCTTGTTTCTGCCTCCTGCCTTCTTTTGGGTGAAAGATATTCATATGAGGCCAAGACTATTGTTTAAGCACATCCTGAACTTGTTAATTATTGCCTACTTTAAATCCATCTAAAGTACTTTTTCCAGCAGGAGTGACTTTAACTGTCAGAGGGGCTAGGAGAAGTGTTTAAGAGATCAGAACATGCTTTTACACTCCACCTCATGCCAGCTACTGAGGGCCAGCAAAGGCAACTTTGAACTCAAACACTGAGTTTTTCCTTTTCGAAGGGGAAGATCAGAACTGTGGCATTTTTCCAAGGGTGGGAGTTGCCCATCCAAACAACTCCATGATTAAAACACCCAGGCACTAACATGGCATCTCAAATATGAAGTCTGCACTCCCAAATTTACATTAAGCCAGCAGATATCCCTGACCCTGCACTGTGTAATCCCACTGACTTGACACAGAATTAAAGTCTGACAGGTAAGATGGGGAAGAAAGACTGTCTCAGCTGAAAGAATATTAACACTGACAGAGTGACTTGAACTGGTAAAACACTGAAGTCACTAATGAAGTGTTTTGTGTGTTAAATATGAGCAAGATAGGGAGCAGTGCTATTTTGAAGGCCAAAATGACAGGAGGAATTTCTGAATCTTCTGGGAGTTCCTGCCTCACACAGAGGCAACTTTTTGCTGGCTGGAAGATGTGAATGGTGCCAACTGCTTCTTGTAAGGACAGGAGTCCAGACAGAACAGATGGTCTGATAAAAAGGACAAGTGGTCTGTGCTTGTTCCAGCCAATAGCACTGGAATCTTCCCCAAAACCCAGAAATGATGAATGGGGATTAAAACAGCCAGAATTATTTTGAAAAAAACAGCAGTGTACACAAACTGAGTGAGAGGCATCCCTGGCAGGGAGATTATTTCCTGATATCACATTTATGGACACATGTGATTTGACCTCCAAAAATGTACTTAAAGATTATGCAACTCAACAGTGGTCTGCTGTCCAAAACAGGGCTGACAAAGCTCTGTGGGGAGGACAGGGCAGAGGGAGTGACCTTTACTGGTAGAGTTCTGCACCAGGAAGCTGTAACAGCAATGGAAAAGCTTGAGTGTTGTACCTTTCATCCTGGGATGGAGTTTTGCTGTTAAGTCTGAAACATTTTCAAGGACATTAAAAAAAAAAAAGGCAAAAGTCACCACCAGCAGGTTCTGGACATGCAGCAGCCCCACATCAGTGCTCAAAAAGCACTATCCACTCTTAACGCCCGACAGCCTGGCTATGCTGGGCTCCCTACACGTCCTCTCATTTTCCTGAGACATGTTCCCTGCTCCAACTGCATGTGCACATGGTATTTTCACTGTTCTATGGAAGCACTTCATCAAATCTCACATTGATGGAACAGTGGTGGCACCACTTGCAAAACTACAGCCGGGACAAGCTACTAACTTCCCAAACCAAGATGGGTATTTTTGTGCTGAATGAATTTTCATGGCTTCTTTTCACAGAACTTTTAGCATCCTAAGCACCTGCAGCAGTGAGCTGAATTATACACCACAAAAGCTGTACCTCCTCTTTTTGTGCCTGGAAATTTAATTTGCTTTTCCCTAGCATGTGCTAAGTGAAACAAGCAACTATGCACTGGCCCCCTTTCCCGTAACACTCAGGATTAAAGAGGCCCCAGTCATACCATCCTCAATCAACTCTGTGGGAGGACAGAGGAGTCCTTGGAATATTTCCCTGTTCAAAGGCAGGGAGCAGCTTTCACAAGAGTGTCCTTTCATGAGAGAGCAGCAGTTATCCTTCACAAGATTAACAACCATGGCTTCAAATATCAAATAATTCAATTTTAAAGAAAATGTATATGCATACACAGACTTTTCATGTGTAGAAATGGGAGCTAATCCAATGTAGCAGGTTTGTTGAGACAGGCCCTGAGGCAACTCAAACTGGTAAGGTCATCTCTCAAGCAGAGAGGGAAAAATAGTTTGTTTCATCTGACAAGCGTGCTGAGACCATTCCTCACTGCCAGGAAAAGGCTGGGCTGCGGGGGCAAGGAGGGAAACATGGGCTCACAAAAGACACTGAAGCACCACCTCAGAGGAGCATCCAGCTCCCAGCGTCCACCCCAGGACACCAGTGGTGCAGGGCAGGAGAAGGCTGAGGAGACAGATTGCTTTTTCATTAGAGAAACTGTCCTCAGCTGTTTGCACCAGTGACCACAGAAACAACCACTGGGCAACTTCCAGGCTGTACAGCCATTACCCCAGAGAGCTGCCTGCTGGAGAACACCAGGAATCCTGTGCACATCCCTCCCTCCCCCAAGGTGAGAGCTCCTGCACACCATGGGCTCACTCCTTTGGAGTGAGAGACCTCAGTCTTGGTACAGTCCCAGGGAAAAGTGAAGTATTTCTGCCACAAAAAAGCCTTTCTCATTGCACTGAACAGGTCAGCTAGAACAAATTCCCTGCAAATCCTGGGAGAGAGGAAGGGGGAAAATCCTGCTTAAATTGGGGTACTAGTCTAATGCAACTACAGTCTACCCTGGCAAAAACTGAGAAAATTTACATCAAAACCCAGCAGCCTGTTTCTCCTCTTTTCCCCCTATCTCACTGAGAAATACAGTCAGCACAGAAAGTCTCAGCCATTAAACACTTCTCCAGCCTTTGCACAGAACTAAGAGGCATGTAAAAAATTATCAGGGAAGGTTTAGGAAGAAAATAGTTGTGATGAGAAATAAAAGATCAGAGAAACCATCTGCAACCCCTAACTTCTAAAGAGAGGTCTTCTAATTTATTTCAGCTTTGCCTCTAGTCTCACGGGTGAGACATCTTTCAGCATGAGAAGAGCTAAAATCTGCTCCACTCTGGATGTGCTGCTGAGAGTCATTTCTGAAGCGTTCCCTGGCTTCTCCACCAGGAGCTGCAGGAATTGGTGGCTCAGATCCAGTATGACACAGAGTAGAATTATCACTGGATTTTTCCTCCAACGGATGCCATACACAGCTGAAAAATGGGAGGGCAATGAAGTGCCTTTCTGTCATGCTTAGTGGGCTGTCTATGGGATCCTCATCCAATCCTCATGTGCTCCCTTGTTCTTTCAATTTTTCATCCCAAACTCTGCTGTACAAGTGAGATCCAACAGAACAAATGACAGATGAACTCTGGGAATTTTTGTTTTCATTCTCCAGGATGTTTAAGTGTAGGGGCAAGGATTTGCAAATCTTTTTCTAATTAAGTTTATTATATTTTTCTATAAAGTTTCTTTATTTCAAGATTGTGCTATTACTATTAATCTTGGTGAGTCCTTTTTATTCACATCAACAAGTGATTAATGCATTCCATTTCTGCCCTGCAAAGAGGAAAGCACAGGCATTCAGCTCCTCTCCACACACCAAAGTGAACATATAACTACAGGAGGCACCCACTGCTACACCTAGAACTTTAAAAAAAAACACTGCAGCTCAGTAAGTAGAAAAGGAAACACTTTTAGACTTCAGTCTTGGGGACGGGAGTTTCCTTAGGTCATATCACATTAATGTACTGTGGAAATCACCTAGATTCTCAGCCTGACAGTGACCTCCACTTGTCAGCAAAGTTTATCATCTCATAGGAATGCGGTTGTAAGGAAAATTGTCTTCTCAGCTCCATTTAACAGGGCTCAGCTCTCCTTGCCTTTCTCTACTACTCTTGTTTCAGACTTAACCCTGTTCCAGGAAAACACCAGGTCCATACCACGAGCTGCATCTCTCACAGGAGGGGACAGAAAACCTCTGTGTGGATGGAGAGCTGACCGCCAGCTGAGTCCCCAGGAGCTATCCACAGCTGCTGCTCTCCCCTCTGCCACACCAGGCACTGCTGGGATCATCGGCAGACAGGGCTTAGTCTGAACAGCCATGGCCATGCAATAACCTCCTGCTCCCAGAGGCAGGGCACCGGGAGCAGAAAACCCATGAGACAATTATTATTTCTCTATTTTTAATTTCCTAATTCACCTTAACAAACTGTGGTACCAAAGCCATACAGGGTTTTACTTCTGTTACCTAAGAGGAGGGATTATTTGGGATCTTAACCCTTGGGAAGACCTGTGAGATGGGCTGCAGGGACAGACACCAAGTCCTGCTACAGTGCCAGGCCCCAGCTGTGATCCACACCACATGGCAGCCTGGATAATTGTCTGAACAGTTAAGGCTTGGCCAGACACTCTCTTAATTCAAGTATGCATAGAAAGGAGGAGAAAAAAATAGCTTTTATTGATTTAAGAGGAGCATGATTAGTATTTTGTTAAAATAATAATAATAATAAGTCAATACTTAACCAAACAAGACAAAGTACTCTGGCATGAGTACCTATTTTCTTTTAAAAATGTGAAATTGAAACACATGAGGAAAAGAAAGATCATAATAACAGCCTATGATTTTAGGCATTTTATTTCACTGCTTGGTAAAAAGCCATACTGCAGAACCCCAGTGGGGATTTCCCAGAGCACCAGCAAATCTTGTTACTGAAAATAGAACAGTCAGAGAAATTTAAATCAAAGCTACCTTGTTAGTGCTGTAACCTACAAGCTACATCCAGCTGCAGAAAACTTTTCAGCAAGAGAACTTCCCAAAATGGAAATACTCACCCACACACAGGATGTTGAAACAAAACCCATGATTAACTGACTTATTAACCAGCTGGTCGGGCAAACTATCAAATCCTACATGTCCAGAAAGTGGGACAGTACGACAGCCTTCACCCTGAAACACAATGAAATAATTGTGTCATTTTCAAGCAAAATATACTTCTCTCTATAAACCCTTAAGATCTCCCAAGTGGAATCAACTGCACAGTCCAAGCAGAGATTTTGCAGAGATACTGTCAACCATGTCAGCACGCTTCACTCTTCTCCAAAACAATTCCAGAAGTCACAAACAGAACATTTCATTTGCCACACATTTGAAGGTAGCCCTGACAGAAAAATACTAAAATGTGCAAAGCATGTACACAAACACAGCTAATGAAATGAAGAGGTGACAAAACATTTGTTTATTGAGAAAATATGCAGAAACTCAAGTCTCATCTCATAGTGAAAACAAAAAGAATCCTCTGTACAAAGCACTAATGACACCTCCTCCAACAAGCCTATTACCATACACTTTATGTGAATTGGAACTCATATGTAATTCCCATTCACAGCTGCAATTATAGAAACCAGCTAGAAAGAGTAAGGAAAATTGTACCTACAGAAAACAAAGCGGAGAAAAAGTGTCCGGAACTGAGCTGCCCATAACCCCACAGGCCCATTAGAAGGAGCCTGCCACAAGGGTTTGGGAGTGGAGATACCCAAACCTCCTCCTGGGGAGCAAGGGCTGCTCCTGCCCAGCCATCCAAAGGACTTCTGAGAAGCTGCTCCCGCACCCTGCTCTCCTGTGCTCAACACCACTAATCTGGTCTCCCCAGCCAACTGGAACATGCGGTGCTCCATGCCCAAAACAGCCACGAGCCTCAGGAGGGAGGTCAGAAATTTTCACCAGGCCAGTCTCTGCCAAGGCACCCTGGGTCCCAACCCTGCCCAGCCAACAGTAAAACACGACACACGGAGGCTCAGCCTCAGAAATGGCACCAGGCAAAATGAAGAGTCAATGCTGCACCCCTGTATTGGTGTGTACTGGAAAGTTGTCCTCCTGCAGCCCCAAAAAGGTACTTCCCTCTCTGAAACAAAGGCTTTTCTTAAAAATGTATTTTAGTGTGAAAATCAGAAAATTCTCTAGCCTTCCATCAGTTTGCAAAAAATACTACAGTCAAAAGGCAGTAGTTTATAGGGTGTGATTTTGAATTTATTCTTTCAGAATCGTGCTTTCACATATCTTGAAAGCCTGTTTATAGTGACAGGCATACTGGTTTTCCCTCTTCTGCTAATGGCACTGGTATTCTAAGCTAGGAAAACATCCTCAAGGAGTGCATTTACTACAGCAGCCTGTCAGCACGATTACTTGCCTTGTTACTGTTCTGCTGTTGTGGGTTTGGGTTGGTTATTTTTTTCAGATAGGAGGCTCCAAATACACTTCAACCAATAACCATATTTACCAGTCTGTGATGTGTAAATATGTTTCCCCTTAGCCATATTTTGTGTATTTGACTCTTCCTGACAAGATGTTCACCAAATATGGCACTTCATTAATTCCTGAGCACCTTCCCTCCTAATGACATGTTCATGAGGAAGGCATTCAGGCTCCCCAGCAGATTCTGGTTTTGCCTACTGACAATGCAGCTGTGAGGTCCAGTAATGCAGAACCAGCTAAAGCAGAAGAAAGTGAGACTGTCAGACACACAGATTTTGTGACAATACACTCAAACTCTCCTAAACTGCATTCACCAAAACAAAACCCCAGCACTGGGGAACCGCATGGCAGTATTGAACGTGCAGCGACAGCCCCACGGTCCTGGTGAAGAACAGATGGGGGGCACAGAGCCCGCAAAGGCACGAGAGAGAACCACTGGCAGACGGCTCCTGGGGAAGGAGAAATATCAAGTGTATTTTTAATACTCAGCCTTAAAACCACACCATTGGAAGACTGCTTGAACACTACTCTCCCCAGGAAGCGTGGGCAGGAGTGTGGGCTCTCATTAAGAACAAATCATCCCTCATCCCTAAATATAAGCATAATCCAGATGGAACAAAATAAATGGTAGAAGTTAAGCCACTCTCAGCTAAGAGGAGGCATTTACCATCACACAGAATTCAGCCTGCAAGTCATTTCCTGTAGGTTCTTTTTCTAGTCACCTGTGGTTTTACAATGCAGTTAAATCACACTTCACATCTGGTACAGACCAGGAAATAACTACTGCAAAATGTGATTTCCAGTCACAGCAGCTGAGCCTCCATGTTAAGTACGCAGTCATAAGGTATATTGTGCTACTCTGCCTAAAAATCTACAGCCTCCTTGGCCAAGGCATCAAGAGATTGGATGCAGTGGAAAAAAAATAAGAAATAATGTTTCAAGATCAGACTGGTTTTGACACACATCAGAAAGCTGACAGCAATTACCAAACCAGTGGAGAGAAAAGAAACATTTTCTGTCTGATCCACCAAGAAACAGCACAAGTCACCAGTCTTCAGGCACCAAATGGTGTCTCTGTACCAGAGCACTGCTATATATAAACAGCACCATCATAAACAACATATGAACACACTGATTAGTCATCCTGGATATATATTAAATGTAGGTTTGGATCCCCTTGTTCAACACTGAAGGAGAATACATTAAGCTCATAAGCCTTTTGCTGATAAGGTGTTCAAGACTGCCTTCCATTATTCATCTTCAAAACCAGATTAAATTTAAAACATATAAAGAGGTACCAACAAGGCAAGCAAAGTTTAACTACAGTATGCATGAAGGCTTTTTCCAGGAGCATTAGTGAGCACTGGATGGCTGAGAGTCCTTTGTCTCTATTTTAAGGTTACATCTTCTTGGAATGAAGACAAGGATGGAATCTCTGGAAAGCCAGTGTGAACACTGGCACCACACCAACATACCAGATGCCTTTTTTTCCCCCATATACACAGAGTGACCTCCTGCCTAAACAGAAAGGGCTGTTGGTGCTTGGGAGGAAGTGAAGTGTGTTTGTCACAAATAAGATTAAAAGAATAAAAAGAGCAACACACTTTCTTGCTGTATTATCAGACAGAGCTATTGCAGAGTCAAAGTATGGAGCAGCCACTTGGAGAAGCTATTTTACTTTTTCCTTTCTTAGACGGATTTATATAGCCTTTTGTTAAGGCTTCTCCATGCCACAGAAGCCACCAATACCTACTCTAATTCTTAGAGAAACTATCCAAATCATACGGAAAATACAAAGATGTTATAATGCATGACCCCAAGCCCGAAAGCACCATACATTAACTATTAGTTTACATAAAAGGAGCAAGATTTAGTCTCCAGGTGTTTGAATCACTCCAGGGTCCTTGGGATGAAAAAACGATTAGAGGAAAATCTTGCTGATTGCACGTCTGTGCCCTGATCTACTTTGCAGGACAAGCAGGTACAGCATTGTCACCTCTCGACATCCTCAGAGCCCTGAGAAGCCGTTGCCTCTCTGTGGAGATAAAGCAGAACACATGCAATGGTGCTGCTCATTGCAAATGTCAACGCTGCATAATTGGGACTATTTTTGTGGCCAGGTCTAAAGGAATGATGAGAAAGGATACCATGCCAGTGGCAAAGCCTCCACTTGGTGACACTCAGGCAGAACACAGTAAATAAAGAATGTTACAGCTCTGAACCCAAGGGACCCAATGTCCAAACGAGGCCCACACAGCACGAAACTGCTCTCAAAGGCTGCAGTACAATACTTCATCTAGCTCACTGTTTCTGTTCAGGACATTGACAGCTGACACTTAGTACTTGTGACATAATTTCTCATCTCTTCCCAAATGAGAATTACCTCAAATCCTGAGGCCTTGGAGATTCCCTTAGGAAGATTTCCAAACAGCTGCAACAAACACAACAGCACCATCCTGCAACAAAATCAAATCAAGCAACACTCACAGAGCTCCACCACCAGCGCTCACAGCAGCCATCTCCTGCCCCTCTGCTGCCCTTAATGCTGAGGCCTGGAGACTTAACCCCCAAACCTGAGACAACTCTTGCACAAGAAGACAAATGTCAAATGGTAAAGCAAGGCAGAACCTGAACTCAGGTTTCCATACCAAAGTTTTTCACATCGTCTTTAAGCCAGAAGAACATCAGATCCCTTTGCATGACCTTGGCGTTATGGCATTCTCTTCCCCAGACTGCATTTGGCTCTGATTAAACAGCAAATTAGAGCGACACTTGTACCAATTATTTCTCACTTGTACAAGTATGTAATTCTCCTATGTAATGAAAGAATTATCCAGCAGACAGTATAAACATCCTCCATGAGATAAATGTCAATCAGGAATATAAGTCCAGATAAAGACTTTGTACTATTTTTCCTTGCTCAGCTGATAACAGATTATCAAGAATATAAAAGAAAAACACCAGAAAAGTGGGAGGGAAATAGTTTTGAAGCAGACCCCATGGAAAGCAGGAAATGTCTCACCAAAGGTCCTGACCATCAATGACCGTCTCCAGACGTACAGCATCACTTGGCCATTCAACACTCACAAACAGTCAAGTGCTTCCGAAATCTCAAATTCTGACAGCTCTTAAGATTACACTTCTTTATTTCCCTGACAAAAGGCTGCAGAAAATGCCATGCAGTTTGGATACATTCCCAGAAGAAGTCTCCTCCAGCAATTAAAAGATACATATCACTATCAGCAGTCACAATGATTTTTCTGACCTCTACTAGAGACTGAGAGTTGGACAGTGCCTGGCAAGCCGGTCCTCTGCACCCATCCTCCCCACTGGCAGATGACAGGGGAAGGGGCTCAGCTTGCCATCCTGCCCACCTGGGGAGAAGGGGGTTTCACCGACCACCCCTGCAATAAGTGTGGGCTTGATCAAGGGTTCTCTGGGACAAGGGTGGTAACTCCAACTCCCCCACAAACCCAGCACCAGCTCTCACACCTTTAACCCTGCTGGCACACAAAGAGCCCTCTGTACCACCAGGACATTACAGCTGACTGCTCCACAAACCACGGCCATGACCAGGTGCCCAAGACCTTGGCTGATAAGTCATCTGTCCATAAAAGGACATTTTCAATTTGCAGCACACTGATTTCAAGTCTGTCTCACAGCCAACGTTCCCAGCAAGGCTGTGTGGTATCATAAATTCATTCCAGGCCGCAAGCAGATGTCTCAAACTCCTGTACATTATCTTAGGAAAGCATAACGCTCAATTTCTTTAAAAGACAGGGGAGCAACTGAGTCACTTCACATATTTTGGCAGTCACATACAAGGCAATGGCTATGTCCAGGAGGAAATAACATCACAAACTGGCAAGGAATGGATACATCTACCCGATCAACAAGCCTGGGTCCAAGCTAAAACATACTGTTTTGAAGACGAAGTGGCAAGCATTCACCTCAAGTATTACTTCTGTATTAACACACGGACATGAAAATTGGAAGCCCATCAAACCACAGACAAAACCTTTCCACATGCAAATGCATTACAGAAGCCTCCTTAGCATTTCTCTGACAAACACAGAGGTGGCTCAACTCCCTCTGCTCCTCTTCTGGATAATTCTCCGCAAACACACAGGGATCTTGTGCCGCGCTAGGCAAGCAGGCGAGCATGGCGGCGGCCGGTGTCCCGCGGGGACACCACCGCGGACCCTCGGGGACAAAGCGCAGCGGGGTCACGGTGCTGGTTTTTGGCTCCCACAGCTCCTCCGCGGCACACGGTGCCGGACTGGAGACCGTCCTTCCCCGCATCTCGCACTACCGAGCACAGGGTGATGGTTTCTTAGGGAGGAGAGCAGCATCCCCGGAGAGACAGGGATGTCATTGCCGTGCCCTGGCTCGGCGAGGGGCCCCCCTGACCTGCGTAAGGGATGCAGGGCCAGGCCTCCCAGTGCTGCAGCCCAGCCAGCCCCGCGCAGCGCGGCAGGTCCGGCCGTGGCCGGGCCGGGGGGCCCGGGGGCACCGGCAGGGCAGGACCCCCGGCCCGCCCCGGTGCGGGCAGCCCAAGGTCGCTGGGCCGGGTTGCAGCAGGGGGGACCCCAACATCCTCTACACCAGGTAACCCCAGTTCCCCTCGGGTCAACCCCCAAAGCCCGACCCTCCGGGGGCCGCCGCCGCTCCGAACCGAGTCTCGGAACCCGCGGGAGGCCCCAGGCCGGTGTCCTCGCAGCCCTTAGCTCGCCCGGCGCCTACTGATCCAGCCCCGCCGTCCCGGCCGTGCCCGGCTCTCCCGCCCGTCGCTGCCCGGTCCTGGCCCCCCACCCNCCACCGCGGCACCGCGCGGGGGGGCCCCGCCGCGCCCCCGAGCCCGCCCTGCCCGCGCTCCCCGCCCCGCCTCATCTCGTCGCATGCTCGCCCTGCTCGGCCCCACCGGTCCCGCCGGTCCTGTCGCCGCCGCCGTTGCCGCTGCGTTCTGTGAGGTGCGGCGCCGCCGATCCCTCCCCGCGGCAGCCTGCGATGGTGCAGACCGGGCTGCGGGCGGGGCGGGCGCAGGTCCGAGGCGGCGGCTAGAGGGGCCAGGCGAGCGGCGAGCTCCGGGCGGGGGGTCCGGAGACCCGGCTCAGCGAGTCATCAGCCCCGCTGGCTGCCTGGCTGCCTCCGCAGCCCCCCGGCCCCTGTCTGCTCCCAGCTCGGGGAAGGGTTCCCCGCGGCGAGTCCTCGGGAAGGCCGAGGGGGACCCGTCCCGATGCTCTGCGGCCCCTCCAGTAACATGGGCCGGGCCGGGGCTCAGCCGTGCAACTCCGAGGCTGGAATGGGGTTCGCGCTTTGGGTCCGTTCAGCTCCCCCAGCCTCAGCAGATTAGTTGCTATTTCAAGCATGATATCCGTGCAGTTCGCGCACTTTCCCTGTCCCAGGTCCGCTGGACGGTTCAGGCCTGCCCGGGCATCCGGCTGAGTGTGGCTGTGCCGAATTCCTTCCGAGTGGCACCACAGCTCCATCCTGGCCCCGCTCGTCTTGGCGGTGCAGCCTCAGCTCCCGGCCTGTCATGAGCGTATCTGCAGCTTCGAGTGTGTAGCTGGTGCCGCTTGGGTTTCCCTTCTTTTGATGGCAGCACAAGCACCAAACAAGGCTGAGAGAGGAAACTCAGTACTTATCCAAAGTAACTTTCCTGGCCCCCTGGACTCCCAAGCAAAGTCCCCAAGATTGTCACCCTGGTTTTATCATGGTCAGAGCTCACCAAGTGTGTCCAGTCCCTAATGCAGGCATGACCACGGTGGCCCTAAATGGGAGGTTTGCTTTGCATCATTAGTGCCTTCATCCCCCAAGAGCAGCTCCTTATTTCCCTTGTTTTCCCCTGATGCCACCCGTGTTTTCAACTGTTCACCAGGATCCCATGGCTGTGTGGCTCAAGTTCTCTGCCTTCCTGAGCTCACAGAAGACACCAAAACCCAGTGACAAAACCAGGCAGCTCCAGAAAGGGAACAAGGGGACAATTATGCTTTCACCACTAGTTGTTTAGGGTTTGAGATTATGGCAACTCCCCACACATCCAAGAAAAACTGGTTAAAGTGGTTGGAAAAAGGCAAAGGCCCTCAAGGGCTGACAACCAGCTCAGGGCAAGTCAGAGAAGGGCTAAAGCTTAGGGAAGGCAAAGAAAAAAGGTTCAAGGGGCTGGTGTGGCTTTTAGCTGCCCGACCAGCTGCAAAACCACCTGGTGACAGTTCAGCCACGGGTATCAGAGCAGTCATGGATAAGAAACCTCTGTAGAGAAAGAGGGCTGGGGGCCTTTGGGGAAGAAGAATTTGTCCTGATTTCTAACAAAATTAGGGTACTGGTGGCTGCTGCTGCCAGCAATACCGGGCATGAACTGTGCTACAGTCATGAAGGAAGGCCAAATTCCCCATGGGATGAAACATTGGGTGGCAAGGACCCAAACACTGCCCCAGGCTGGGTCTCCCTTACATCAGAGACCCACCAGCCACTGGGAATATGGCCTCTTGGGGCAGTAATCTGAGCCTTCCTGAGCACAGCATCAAGGAGAAGCATTGTAGTAATGGGAGGCTATTTCAAGGGGTCTGTAAGGCAAGTACCTCAGTAAGACAACCTTGGGGTGCTGCTGGGGTCAGAGAAAGTGTCCTAGGGACGAGTGTCATGTATTTACACATGCCAGGCAATGTAACAGGGCCTGACCTTGGAACCCTGCTAAGAATGCTAAGTTCAGGTGAATGTTTTCAATCAGTCATTTGTTAGTTCTTTGGTTACAGCTCAAACTGATGCTTCCAGAGAGGAACCCCTACCCCAATTCACACTTCTCAGTTATACCTCTGACACTCGTCACCCAATCCAAGTCAATCACTAAATTCTGGTTGGCAGTATCTTGATTTCTTGCTGGGTTTCACTGGAGCTGGGCTGGCTGCCTTCTGATGTTACTTTATTCTCCTGGGATTTTCTCCTTGGTCCTTATCATCTCCATTCTGGTCATAGCTTCTGAATTCTGAGAGTACTTTGTTAGCAACACCATTTTTTCAAAAATTTATGTTTGGTCAGCTCTTACGGCCTAAGGCTTTGGCTACTTCAGGTGCTAATGATGAGCCAGCAGTGCTAAATGAGACTGTTTAGACAGAAGAATACAGTTCATCAATTTCTGCTGTAGCATCAGCACTGAGCTGCCAAGGACGCCCGTGCCTCCAGCCGGTCCCCGCGGTCCTGCATGCTCCCTGTATTCCCACACATTCCCTGTACTCCCGCACGCTCCTGTATTCCCGCACGCTCCTGTATTCATGCACTCTCCTGTATTCCCGCACGCTCCTGTATTCCTGCACTCTCCTGTATTCCCGCAGTCTCCCTGTATTCCCGCAGTCTCCCTGTATTCCCGCACTCTCCTGAATTCCCGCACCTTCCTGTATTCCCGGCCGCGCTCCCGCTGTGACGCCGCAGGCGAGTGGGGCCGAGGGGGCAGAGCCAGCCCGTGTTTGAGGCCGTGCCCGGCACCGGCGGCAGCCATGGCCACAACGTGACCAAAGGTCACCTGCAGCGCCGCGGCTCCGCCGCCATGCCCGCCCGCCGTGCGGAATCGGTTCCTCCTTCGCCCACCGCCGAGAGGGGAAGCGCGGGGTGAGAGCTGGGGAGCGTGAGCTGTGTCGTGCTGGGGACAGCCCTGCGAGAGACGCCGCCATGGCCCGGCAGGAGCGGGAGAAGAGCGTGGCAGAGCAGAAGGTAGCTGGCATCTCCCGGAGGTTCTCCTTCCTGGATGCTGCCCAGCCCCGAGCAGGCAGTCTGGCCCGCAGCTCCCATCTCTGGTCAGCCACCCTGGACAGCAGGGAGCGTTTCCATATGCTGCAGATGATGGACACCAACAAAAGCATCAACTGGGGCAGGCACAGCCTGGGGAGCTGGGGTAGGACTTCAGGCAGGTTCTCCATTGGCCCCAGCAGTACCCGGAGGAAGGAGCTGAAGGCGATCCTCCTGCAGAGCAACAGCCCTGGCAGCACCATGCGGTTTGCCACTGCTCAGAAGACATCCAACAGCAGCACTCTTCCTGCAGGGCTGCACCAAGAGCAGAAGCCTGAGCAGAGCCCTGATCTGCTGCCCCTTGTCCTTGATCCCCTGGAGCACGCATGGCTGCTGACGGTGGCCGAAGGTGATGCAGACAGCATCATCAAGCTGCTGGACCTGGATCCCAGCCTGCTGACCAGGAGAGACTTTGTCACAGGCTTCACTGCTCTCCACTGGCTTGCCAAGCACGGCCACCACGAGAGCTTCATCCAGGTCATCTCCCATGCCCAGAAGAAAGGCTACCCCGTCAACGTGAACATCCCCACAGCCAGCGGCGGGCTCACCCCCTTGCACCTGGCTGCCTTGCAGGGACACGAAGTGCTCATCAAGCTGCTGGTGGGAGCTTATGGTGCAGACACCACTTGCAGGGACCACAACGGGCGCAAAGCTTGGCAGTACCTGCCAGCAGACACTTCCAGGGACCTGAAGGAGCTGGCAGGGGCCTTGGAGGAGGACTTGGTCCAGCTACACTCTCACAACAACAACAACAACAACTGTAAGTCATCCAGAGAGGCTGGGGCAGGGCAGGACTGTGTGGACTCTGGGGCCGAGGGAAAAGCCCAGCACTCCTGGAGCCTGTCGACTCTCCGAGGCTTTGTTAGACAGGCATTTGCTTTTTTCCACGAGCGCTGAAGCTCTCCTGGCCCCATTCACCTGGTAACCCACGCTGGATAGCAGCCAGAAAAGCCTGCAGGGAGCTGGGAACTTGGGTGCTCAAAATCCTGGCCAAGTGAGGGTTAAACCATGGCACTATGGCCACTCTCGTGGTCTTTTGGGGCTGTTCTGGCGTGTGTATAGAGCACCATGGCCATTGGGACCACTACCTTGGGACAGCCCTTCCAAAAAACTGCACGTCTGCAGAGGGGGTTTTGCCCCATGTCCCTGCGGATGGGGACTCCTTGCTGCATCCCAGCAGATCCCCATGGAAAGGGCTCACATGTTAGCTCTGTGGGGAGCTGCTTCTCCAACACCCCGTTGCCCACAGGAGGACGCTGACCCACCATATGTGGATTCCATGCTGCAAATGCGTTCCAGCTCCATGTGAGATCCCCTGATCTCTGCCATATGCACCTTCTCTGGGTTTTTGTTTGTTTCTGGCAGCTGATTATAAAGCTGATTCTCAGTAGAGGAAGTGCTAAGTGCCCTGTTTGTGAGAGGAGTCCAGGCCAAGAGAAGCCTTTCACAGTGCAAAACAACTCACACTGGCAGCCCTTCCCTGGAGATCCCCATCCCAGGAAGCCTGAAATGCTCAACTCCGTTAGGAATGGGGGCTAGAGCTAAGAAGGCAGGAATGACACCAGTGGGGCAGCATGTGGTGGTTCCTGTAGGGATTAGAGTTCATGAACAGCTCTGGAAAGATGATTCATTGTCAGAAACTGTGGAAAAGGTATGGGAAGGATGTGAGATTATCTTTATTGCTGCTGAGGTCATGCTCAAAAACGAAACTCGGTTCAACGTACCTGCAGCAGCATAACACCACATGTATGTCTCGGTCACTGCATTAAAAGGGCAAAGCCTCTGCTCATCTGTTTGTGTTTTGTTCACCAAAAGGAGCTCTGCCCTGGTGATTTCAGCTTGCTTTTTACATTCTCAAAGGCCAGGACTGCTTCAAAATATATTCAGAAAAACAACAGCCCCTTCCTCTTTTTCATCGGCATGAGACTATTCCTATGTCCTGAAATAGCAGTCCCCTTTGAGAAGTGCTTCTCAGACAGGAACCGGGGAGTTTCTGTTCCCCAGGGCAGCCCTTGCAGGGACACCTCCTTTGGGAGGGCAGTTGTGGTTTCTTTCCAGCTACCTTTCAGGGGGTCTGCCGGACTGACTGAGGGACTCAAGGTGATTTGGCCTGGCTACAGGTGAATTTGCATCTTGATGCAGAAGGATAAACAATGACACACAGGTAACTTCCTCTGGGGAACGAGAGCCTGGGTGTTTCACAGATCCTGAGCAAATCCCAGTTATATTCAAACTGTGTTTTGAAATGCTACTTGGACACCAAAATAACCCAGTCTACAGTAATGACATGTGGAAGAGCAGCCTCCACATGAGTGAACAGGGATCCAGTGACTGGATAATGCCCAGTCCAGGTGCCTGGGTGGACATACAGATGTGTATGGACATCTTTTTAATCCCTGAGGTCAGCAGCAGATACATACAAAACACTCTAGGACTAGATTTAATGCCTGATGTACAACAGTTTTGTAATGCTTTAGCTCTGATATATTGAAGAAGTTTGCAACACCGCTCCTTCTAGAACTGCTATGGCCATGTTCATGCCATGTGAGAGCAGGCTGGCTTCTCACAGGTCTGCCCATGCCAGCACAAACTCCATGAACAGCACTGGTGTCAAATTCTGGCAACCAAAGTGCTGTTGATAAGACAGATAGGACTGAAAAAATATTCTTGACCTATTAGTCTTCTGTCACCCTTTTGCAGCTGTCAGGGAGAGGCACAGGATGGCTCTTACATCCTCCTCTGAGTAGGGCACAGAGGAAACAGTGGAATTAATGAGAATATCCTTGAGGAAGCCATTTCCTTGGCAATAATACCTGTGGCTTAGTCACACTCCACCTGGAACCATGGACTTAAATGTTCCATTTGAAAGTAAAATTTTGCTGACAAATGCTGCACTTAAATATGAAAAAATTATTTTCCGTAATTGCCTCCCCTTGACAGATAACCAAAACCCTCTAAAGACAGCTTTTCCCCCCCCATCTTTTGATCAGGAGTTTGACCCTGTATTCTGTGCTGAGACAAATTAGGTGAGCACTTCAGAAACAGCAGAACCAGAACTCTGCTTCTCTAGATGTGTTACAACATACTCACCATGCCACCCCCAGCCCTGGCTGGGTCCCTTTCCACTGAGGGAAAAAAAAATCTTCCAGTGACCCACCCCTTTGACTCACTCAGTTCATTTTCACACCTACAGAAAGGCAGTTGATTTGGATATAGAGTCATGTTTAAAAAATATTCCTCAAGTATACAATCAGCTCTAACTTCGTTTTTCGCTCAGGAAACAAAACATATCCACCAAAATCAATGGACTAGAATATCCAAATCTTTTTTCTTTAAAGCTTCTGTTTATGTCTCAGTTATCCTGTGTTAGCCCAGTTCTGCAGATTCCTGATCCCCTCTCACAGGGAGGAGAGGGGAAAGAGAGCTGCCACAGACAACAGAAACCATTCAAACCCAGAGATATTTGTTTGGTTAAGGTTCTGCAGAAGATTGAGTTTAACACAATTTTAATTTGTACCAAATTTAATTTGTGCTATCCCTTAATGTCCAGTTTGAAAAGCAGAATCAGTCAAACAGGGAAAATAATATAAGTTTCTTAGTAGAAGCTACCTCTGTCTTATAAAACTATCACACTCATGATGGTAATAGGGAGACTTTCTAATAAATAGTAATAAATTGTTCAATCTACTGCTCAGGGAAGTTTTCCCACAAATGCCATGGAAAAAAATTGTCTCTTTCCATTCTCAAGTCCATAAAATTAGTTTTCCTCCTCAGCCAGATCCCCATAGACACAATTACAGAGAAAATACATGAGCAGCTTTGCCTGCCAGGAGTGGAGAGGCTGGGGGAAGTTTACTGCACTCCAAGGAAGAATTCCAATCCTCAGCAGTGCTATTTCCTGAACGCTCACTTCAAAGAAGAGCGCTGAAGAGATTTAAAAATCATTGGAGTCAAAGTAGCTGCAGCATGTGAGCCTCTCTTTAAACATCTCAGGCAATGCTGTTTGCTGCTTTCCTGTTGCAGTGACTTATTGCTTCCCCCTAATGATGAACTAGAGTCCAGACTCTTACCAGACAGTAAGAAGCTAGAGGTTACCTCTGAAGTATCCTGAAGCTGGTAAAAATTCCAGCCTTGCTCACCACAACTGACAGAACCCTACAGCACACCTTAGGAGGGAGAGATCTTGTGACCTCTGAGATGTTCACCACATGCTGTGCTCAGTGTTATTTGCTCTGAGTTGCAATACAAAGATCTATTTACCTTCAATGTGAAAAGCAGCAATATAGGTGTGGCAGCCTGAAGCTTCCTCAGGAAGCTGCCTCTCAGGAATGGACCCAGCACGACAGGCTGAACCCAGGAATGAACCTGCACCTTGGCAGCCTTTAGTGTCAGGATGGATTTTGCTGCAGCTGAGAACAGGCTCACAGCAACAGGGATTTCCGGCTGCCCAGAGCAGCTACCCCAGCCTAGCGCTGCAGAATGGAAAGGACTGGGTGCAGAGCCACAGCTTCCTCTTCCACTTCCCTGCAGTAAATTGGTTTCACAAGAGAATACCAGCACAGGGGAGCTGGAGTGTCAACTACTCAGAGACCTTTAATTCCCTTTTCCCTCTCCTTTTTAAAATAGCTGCAAACTCTCCCTTTGAGCCACATCTTAAATTTCTACCTGTCTGCTGAGAATGTTTTATACTAAGGTGCACCTGTGGTTGGCACTGACTTATCAAACAAACACCGACTTTTGAACAAAACTCAGGTTATTTAATATTCTAGGGAACATATAGACATTATGTGCTACACTCTATAGTATTGCATTTTGTAAGAGATTTTCTTCAGTTCAGATTTTTGCTTTTTTTTTAAATTGGTACTTTGCTCCTGAAGGTTTACAGTCAGTGAAAAGGAACAGCCTTCTCTATCTGAAAAGAGCTTCCAGGGTTTCTTATACAAAGTAACATTACCATGAATTTTATTGTTACAATCCCACCACATATGTATGAAATAATTTCAACGAAGCCATTCAGGTCCATATTTATTAGTAAGCCTGTGCACTGTCAATGTTCATGGTGATGCCTGAAAGAACACTAATACAACACAGTCTCCATGTTTCAGATACAAAGATTATCATCAGTTAACAATCAGTTAACAACATCCCAGACCAGATTATAAAAACCCCATGCTGGGGACTGCAGTCCAGTACCACAAAAGGAATGACTTGAGGGTGTTATCGATCTGACACAGAAAGACGAGTGTTCATTAGAGCTCCCGGTACACTCTCTCTTACAAGCCCAGTTTGGTCCTCCTCCAGTGTCTCCTTTTGGAGTTGTACCTAAGACAAAAGCAGAGTGAATTAGCCAACTGCACACACACATATGTTAAATATGAAAGCAGACCAGCACATGAATAAAGTCCCTTCCAGGAGAGCACATTACTTTCTGAGCACGTACTTGTCCGTGTTAACAACAAATGCTTTCACCAGGGTGTGGGTGAAACCACAGATTATTAACAGAGTTGCTCTCAGCAGGAAAATGGCAGCCCTCCCACAGCAGGAAGGGCTGCAATTGCAACCTGCTTTAACACGAAGCTTGGACAGAACCAATGGCCCAGCTGCTCAAATGCCAGGACACAAAAATCTGTGATTTTGCCCTATGGTCAAGTATTTCAAAGTACTGCAATTTAGCTAAAACAGAAACTACTTGTAACCTGGCAAGTGGAAGACAAGAATCCAGCTGAGTGCACACACCAGTGATCCTGCCTAGAAACAAGTTGGGAGCAGCTACAAGAACAGAACACAGCAACGTTGTGCTGTGTCACTGTCTAAGCCAGCCAATGCTGCTGTTGCTATCCTCACTGCTTAGAACAAAGAGAGAAAGAGAAGAAGGAATTCTGTTGCGTTAAAAAGCCCAGATGAAGGAGTGTATGCGATAAAAAGCTCTATAACTGCGTGAGTGACCAAACTATGCTGCAGCT
The DNA here is from genome assembly GCA_013396875.1 of Vireo altiloquus. Lineage (NCBI taxonomy): Eukaryota > Metazoa > Chordata > Aves > Passeriformes > Vireonidae > Vireo > Vireo altiloquus. Next base: position 269,096 of record VZRF01000563.1, read on the forward strand.
TTCAACTAGAGGGCTTGGATAGGCACCACCCTGTGCATGCCACCCCATGTGCACCTAGTGTGTCACAGCACTCAGCACTTCCCTAAGCACAATGCTCAAACAAACACAACAAGAAAGCATGGAACTATGGCAAATTAATTCTGCAGTCAGGTGTCAAGCATCTCATATGATCAATCCGATTTCCAACAATACATCCAACAAGTCCTTTGCTCCCTTACACACCACCCCCTGAACCTCGGAGCTCTCATGCTCAGGAGCTGTTCCTTGAAAATGCAGGAGCCCAGAGGAGCAGCTATTGGGAAAGGGAACATCAGGAACAGAGAAGCTACCAGGGCACAAAATCTGGAATAAATCATCCACACATACAGTTCCAAGTTTTCACTTTACATGTACCATCACTGAACGTCTGTGGAGACTTGCAGAGCACTGGTGCAAAACCACTACAAAAGAAAATGGCACGGAAGCCCCACGCTGCCTCCAGAGGCCTCACCTGCATGGCCCTCAGGGCCACAAAACTGCGCTTTTGCTCGCATACATGCCATCAACTCCCGCCTTCGGCCCACACCGCCCAGGCCGCCTGAATAATCCTGCGAGGCCGCAGTTCCTCAGAAGACACCAACCGAGCTCATTACCTGATCTTATTGCCGGTTTTCATGCGAATCCACTGCGGGATGGGCCGGTTCTGCTTCTGTTTCTTGGCGAGGAAGCGTTTGATCTTGAACGTCTTGTGCGACGACTGCAAGAGAGCGCAGCGGTCAGTCCTTCAAACAGCCCCGGCACAACCCCGGCCCCGCCAGGCCTCGGCGAGCCGGGAATGCTGCACCCCGCTCCCTCCCGGCCGCCCCGCCCCGCCGGCCCCGCGGCTCGCCCGTCGGGACCCCTGAGCGCGGCGGGTTCGGGGACAGGGCTCGGGGCGCGGCGGGAGAGCGCGGATGGCCGCGGATGTCTCACCATGGCGCGGAGCAGCGCGGCTATCCGGCGATGGCGGCGTCCGAAGAGGCGGAAAAGAGGGGGCGGAGCGGCGATGGCGGCGCGGGCACAGCGCCCCCTGCCGGCCCGGCGGTCCCGCACGCAGTGAGGGACGGCGGCGGCCGAGCGAGTTTGTGCGAGTTTATTTGGGTTTAGTACAAAAAACAGCTATGGCTAAAATTCGCTAGCTTGGGAGGAGCTGCTACTGGCGAAGTCTCGTTCTGGGCTGTAAAACAATACTTCAAGTTATGAGGGAAGAGGAAGCAGTTCTGAGAGGGCAGGAGTTCAGAAGGGTTTCAGACTTGAGAGAAGCAAAGATGCTGGAAAAGAACAGGATGCCCAAACCAGCTACTTTTGATTAAAAATAAGCATTTCAATGTAGGGAGACTCTACATGAGAATTTATCAAGACATATTCAACTATTAAGCCAGCTTATTCATACACTCCAACTTAAGTTACTTTATCCAGAGAACCACTGAAGAGGATGGTCTCTCCTTCCCTAACACGGTTACTGAACTGCCAGATGTTCTGCTTATGTGTCAAAAGGCTCCCGTCCACTAGTACCTCAACCACCCCAGGCTGTGTATGTATCTCAGTGCTACACTGACGCACTTCAGCTTTCACTGCCTCAGGTAGGAGCACCACACAACATAGCAACACCTGTGTTAACTCCAGGCAACTCGAAGCTTCCTCCGCTTAAGTGCATCCAACACTGGGCTCCAATTGCCTCACAGTAGAGCTCTGGCTTTTGATCCAGGTGTCATCCCCTCCTGACCACAACTCATTTATTACCAAACTTAAGGCCATAAAGTCTTTCTATTTTGCAAAGATTCTCTTCTCTGTTGTAGTTAGATGCTGGGAAAATAAATTCAAATAACTGAAAATATTACAATGAGAACACATTTCAAATTCCGAATCTAAAACTGAGGTTCTTTAACCAGAAACATCCAACAGCACAATGCCCCCTTTTCTTCCTTTGTTCCTTCTTCACTCTGAAGGCACTTCTGGATTGCGTAGTACATGCTCTTTGGCTGCACAGACAGTCAGAACACATAATGCTTGCACATCAGTCACTCCTCTTCCTTCGTGTGACTGGTCTCACCCTCTTGTTTCTTATCCACTCCTTGATCTGGGGGCTTAGCAGCACTGTCTTCATACTGACACAGTCTGCTCCGGCTTCGGGCTCCAGGCTGGTACAGCTGCATTGCTGGGCGATCCTGAAATAAATCAAAACTATTTAGACTCTTTCATAGCTCCTTGCTCTCAGAGTTATTATGGCATCATTTCTATGGTATTAGAAATGGCTCAAATTCAAACTTTTCAGGCTAAGTTTAATTATTCCACAGTTGTGGCAATGTAACTTCAATTGTCCCAAATCAAGGTTGTCTCTGTTGTAAAGCAACATCCCCATTCAAGCCACAAAGAACACTGCTCATAGTTGAGGTTTTTTGTAACGAGTTTCCTCTTGAGTTCAGCTCACATTCTCTCAGAAGAGAGGCCAACTTACAAGTTTCAAAACCCTGAGCTTCATTTGTACCTGACAATGTCTTAAGTGATAGAGAAAACAAGCACAGTGATGCTGCAAGAACAGATTTTCTAGTGTAGATAAAACTACACTCAAGACATTATTTCTTGAGCCTAGAGGACATGCCATATTTTGCAAGTTGCAGTTTCCTATTTTAAGGAACCTATCCAATCACATTCCCACTTTGAGATGCATTTTCAGGCACCTATTACATCAGCACACACAGGCAGATTACTGATACTCTACTAACACCTTAGAGAGACAGCCTATGGCACAAGTCAGCAAATGAAAAGGGATCAGTGTCTTACAAACCCATGTTTTCTTGGCTTAGTTCTTACACAGTGACAAGAAATACCACTGCTAAGCAAAGTTTAGTGGACATTTCTAGCAATGGCAGAGTTTGTTGCCAGAACAGGGAGACGTTTCAACAGAGAAACCATATGGTTCTTTCCTTGAAGTGCTTTTATTCTAAAAACCACAAACTGATCCCTATGAATCAACACATGAATTTAAAGAAATCCAGCACCTTGTTTCTGATACGATCCCTCTTAATTGTATCCTCTTTCTTATCGTCTTTGGTTACTTTCTCAGATTTGTCCGTGCTGCTGGTAAAGTCTGTAAGATCACTTCTCTTTCCCTTTTCTCTGAGTAAGTCTCTCTCCTTTTTCACCTCTTCCTCTTTTCTTCTAAAAACCTTCTCTTTCTCATAGCGCTCTTTCTGCCTCCGACGCTCCTCTTCTTGGCGTCTCAGTTTCTCTCTCTGTGCTCTCTCATATTCTCTGTCTCTGTCAAAATCTCTATCTCGGTCCCTGTAGTCCTTTACACACTCATCTTCTGATCTGTATGAAAACAAAACTGAAAATTAAGCTCAAAAGATTCATTAAACAGAGCTGGGAGATCAATGTAATAGTGGTGTAAATGTGCAATAAGAAGACGACACACTGGCAGGTTCTATGGAGCTCTTGGGAGGCTGTGATAGCCCAGGTCATGCATGACAGCCAGAGAGGACACTGACCACTAGAGTTTCCCAGCCTCCTACTTGCATAGCTGGCTGAGTCTCTTCTGGCTTTGAAAAAACATCTGAATTCGTCTGTCTTATGTATTTCTCACATGGCAGAACTGAACCTCGAACAGATCACGGAGCTGTTGAGAATTACATTTTCCATTTTGACTTTTTACAAGACTTAGAGGGACTAGTAACTGGAGAACACCTCTCCTCGTGCCATTGTTATAATAATTATCTCATTGCAAGGACAGTGCTCACAGCCTGGTGCAGTCACCTACATATGGACTTCTTTAGTGGAGTTCATATAATGAGTTGTAAAAATATTAAAATTTGTCCACTAATGAAGAATTCTCAGGTAATTCACAGAGCCTTCTGTAATCATGGGGATGTGCACTGCCACAGAAAACACAGCCCATGCCTTACATCAGGAAAAACATTTGAAAGGAATTTCAAAACATGGTCATGGCAGAGCAGCCTAAGCCTCGGTACAATCGAGAAACAAGTTATAGATACATATATATTTATAGCAAGTACTAGAATACTTTTTTGCCTTCTCTTCTTTTGTCTCCCCATCAGATCGTTTGGCAGATGCACTACTCGCATTTTTTTCCTCCCTCAGAGTCTCTTTTTCCAGTTTCTTGGATTTTTCTTTTCTCTCCAAGTCTTTTTCATCTTTTTCAGGCTTCTTAAGTAGCTACAAAGAAAACAGAAGTCTCAACTAAAAAGCTCACTCTAATACATATTGTCTGGCACAACACCGAAATTGCATCAAAGGAACCATTGCATCAAAGTCCAGTAAGAAGTAAACATTAAATAAATATTACTGCAAACCACAGTATTTCTAAAAGCTGGAGTGTATGAGTAAGCATTATTCACACAGCAGACTAGGATTTTTCTCCTAAACCAGGCCGTTTTAGAAAGCTTAAAAATAGTCTCCATTCCATAGTGAATTCACAATCCTGTTTACCACAGCATGTACAACAGTCACATGACAAAAACTTTAAATATTACTATGAAACATTACAGCATGTAAACCTTTACAATGCCTGCTATTGAATATTACAAAAAATTGGTCATTTACTAACACCAAACTCATGTGATTCTTCACACAATACCCAAAGCACATTTTGAGACTGATATACAAATAATAGGGGAAAGGGAGTGTAACAGTTTATAATAAAGAACTGTTCTAGACCTTAATCTTTGGTTCTTCTTTTGATCTGTCTCTTTCTTTTTCTGGGCATCTGTCTACTTTCTTCAATTTTTCTGCTTCTTTTCTCTTTCTTCTCTCCTCCTCCTTCCATTTTCTTCTTTCTTCTTCTCTTTGTCTTTTTCTTTCTAATTCTCTCCTCCTTCTCTCCTCTCTTTTTTCTTCTCTCAGTCTCTGTGTATGTAAAAGCAAAGAGAAGTAGTGTCTCACCACACCAGAAAACATCTCTTTAAGCCATCAAACAACTCACCTCAAAGCTGCCTCTATTATAAAAGAAAAAAAAAAAGTCCTGTCATCAACATCTGTTGTTGATGTGAACCTGAATATGTTGCAGCAGTATTTATTTTTTTACTCACGAGCCTTAATTTGTACTGCCTGAAAAAACCCAAACACAACACTGGCCTCACCTTTTATCATTTGAATTTTAATTAAATCTGCCCCACCTCTGATTTTCTCCATTGCTAGAAGTTAAAATAACATTATGTGCCACAAGAAAAATCATCTACAAGGACCTCAGCCATTACTGCACTAAAAATGGAAGCACTAAAATGGAATCTGTTTTGTCAGTGCAACAAGAGGCGTTTTGCTGTAACCAGAATGTACACAAAGCACCACCATTCCAACCCTCTAGTCCTTTAAAATATATGAACCAGAAGTTGACAAGCTGGGTCAAAAGCTTTTTCTTCAAAAGAAAGAGCAGAAATGTATCAACAATGAACAAAACAAAATGAGGAAATTGTCCCTGCAAACAACAAGAAAATTGTGGAGGTAAGTCTTACCTGTTTATTTTTCAAGAAGTTCAATAGAGGAGTAGTCTTTTTAGCTGGGAAATAGATAAAATAAATGTAAATATTTTGCCTTATCCAATATTGCAGTACTTACAACAAAGCTGTATGTGAAGTGAAGCAGCCTCACACATTCCCCTGCCTGTCTCATCTCACATACAGAAATACAGCAATGAAATAAGTATTCCAAACCTATCTCCAAACACTGGCAACTATTAGGATTCTATAAACTTCTTTAGGATACTAACAGGATATCCATTACACCTATCTTGACACTCAGTCTGCATTAGGCTTTTCCCAGACTCTCTAATTTTTAAAGAGATCCCTGTAACATACTTCAAAAGAGCAACCTGGTCATTTTTTGGTGGTATTCTACCCAACTGCACTACTGCATCTTAACTTCTGCCTGCATGGAGCATCACTGATCACAGCACTGTGCATTAAACATCACTGCATCTCACTGAAATGCAGTCATTTCACAGCCTGGTCTGGCTAATGAACATCTGCAACAGGAAGGAACTTTGTTATCTAAAACTTTTACTTACAGAAGAATTTAGACCATGGGAACAAAACAAAAAACACTGAATAATATTAGCCTAAAGGTTTAACAAATACTAAGCAGGCACACAAAAGAATTCAGTCTCCTCCAGGTTGAGCTTCAAATTATAAACCATGTATGTTTCTTTGTGATCTAGGAAAATGTAACTACAGTACACAGATTTCCATACCTATTAGCTCTTTGTTTCTTGCCTCTATTTCCTCCAACAAAGTTTCAGGAGTGGAGGTTAATTTTTCATCATCTGCACTGTAACTTTCCAAAAACTTCTTGTATTCTGGATCTACGCAGAAGAGAAGGAAAAATCAAAGGGAAAAAAAAAAAGAGATACTGTAGCATGAAAAGTATTTGCATTGTGCACTGCTGGGTTACATTTATTAAAGTTGGGTTGTTTATATACCACCTTTTCATAAGTTAGCAGCTCTCAAATGAGCTGCTGTATTATGTTTGTCTGGAACAATCATATTTAATTGATTTCTAGCTGACAAAGCTATAGCAGAACTGTAGTGTCACAGTAAAAACATTACATTCCAATTACTGCTAAGAGTTTCAAGTCTGCACATGCAAAACAAACTAGCAAACAAAGATGCTATACCATCTTCGATAGTTCCAGTTTTGGCATCCTTTTTCTTACTCTTCTTTTTTGCAGCTTTTTGGAAAGGTGCAAACTCAACTATGGCAGCATATTCCTGACCTGTTAAGAGGACAGGAAATAATACATTAAAAAAAAGATGAAACTGATATAAAATAAAGTATATTGTCCACATCTAAAGCAGGAAGGTAAGTCTCACAAGAAATATGCAATACTAAAAGAGACTACTTACACAGCATAAAAAAATTATTGTATTTGGAAAGCCATTTAATAAAAAAACCCCACTTTACAGACAGCAGAATTTATGACCTTAATACTCTTACTATACTAACAAATCAGCAAATTCACAAGACTGACAAGGATATACTAGATTAAAGACTGTCCGTGACTGTCAGTTCAGCTGCCTCAGCGGCACCACACCACATAACGGCCTCATCCTACAGACTCTGCATTGATTGTGCAAGAAGGAATATTTTAAGTTACTGCAACTGAGGCAAATCTCAATTTTTGACAAAATACAGTAGAATGCAACATATTAAAAGCAGGCTTTAAAGCTTTATCTTCTGACAAGAAAACTACATTTATGGCTGCACAAATCCAGTTGGGTATGGCAAACACAGTGTGCTGTTACACTAAAAACCTGCTCATTTAAAGGACCTAGATGTTACTGGAACAACAGTATTTCTAGATGTATTGGAAATGTTATTTGAGGCACTAAACCCAAACAGGTCAGACGTGCCTGCTCACACCCACCCCTCCAAAACTCAAGCAGCACACGGCACAGACAGCAAAGAAGCAGCAACATCCGTCGAGTGCCGTTCACTTGCCTTTGTGATCGACGAAAACGTAGCCGTCGAAGCGATCTCTGAAGAGGACTATGTCTTCCTGGTTCTTGAAGTTGATATAGGCTCTCGAGAACATGTGCGGGTACAAGCTGCAGAGACACAAACCGAGAGCGCTCGGTTGACGAGGCGGCGGCGCCACTGGGGCCCGGCTGGCGGTAGCGGCGGCTCCCGGGAGCGCCCGGGCTGGGCCGGCGGCCGTACCTGGAGTCGTTCGCGAAGAACTCGAAGTAGTCGTGCTCGGGTAGAGGCTGCAGGTGCTCCTCCAGCTGCTCCTTCGTCAGGCTGGGCGGCAGCCGGCGGATCACCACCTGCGGCACGGCAGGACCGGCGCTCAGGGCGGCAGCAGCGCCGGGGACGAGTCATTACCGCGCCTCCCCCGACACGTCCCGTCCCAGGAGGCCCCCGCAAGCGGCCCATTAGCGGGGGAAGGTCCCGTTACAGAGGGAAGCCCTGTTACCGGAGGGAGGAGGGGCCCGTTACAGAGGGTGAGCCCCGTTACCGGGGAAGACGTCGTTCCCGGCGGCGCGCAGGCCCCACCTTACTGAGCGTCTCCTTCTTGTCCTTGGGCCGCTCCAGGCGATCGAGCTCGGCGGCGCCAGCTCTGCTGTCCGTGCCGGCGGCGGGGCCCGTGCCCGACCCCCCGGCCAGCAGAACGCCCGGCCCGGCGGAGGCCCCGCGCCGCTCTTTGGGCCTGGCGTTCTCCTTGTCCTCCTTCATCCTGATTCCGATCCTGATTCCGGGCCCGGGCAGCGCCGCGCACACCCAGTGACCGCCGCCTCTCGCGAGACTGTGCCTAAAAGGTGCCGCGGCCTCCGCCGGACTACGACTCCCAGCGTGCACCGCGCCCGCCACCTCTGATCCCGGTTGGGTCAGCGACCGGGCCCGGGACCGGTATCGGGCTAACTGGGACGCGGGCACGGCCCCATTCCTTTTCAAAGGACTGTTTCTCGGCAGCGCTGTCGCCCCCGCCGCCTCCTCGGGTCCGCTGGGCTGCGAGGAGGTGCGGGGCAGGCCGGGAAGGGCGCGGGGCAGGCCGGGAGTGCGGCGGCACTCGGCGCAGGGGCAGCGGCACCGATACCAGCACCGGCACCTATACCAGCACCGGCACCGGAAAGATGTGGTACGAGATCCTTCCCGGCATGGCCATCATGGGCGTCTGCCTCAGCGTCCCCGGGATGGCCACCGTCTTCATGCACCGCATATGCCACGGCGGCAAGGTCAGCGCGGGGCGGGGCGGCACCCCCGGGATCCGGGACCCTGAGGCTCCGCTTCCCCACCGGAGCCGCCCTTATCCCCCGGTCTCCTGCATCCCTCTGGGATCCCTTCCCTCCCAGGGCTCCCCTTCCCCCACGCCCCGCCTTCCCTCGGGAGGGCCTGCCCGAGGCATTAACAGGCAGCTCTGTGCTTGCAGGAGAAGAGAATCGTCCGCTATCCCTACGAGTGGACCCTGCTGGAAAGGGACCGGCGGCTGTCTGGGGTCAACAAGCACTATGTGCCCAAGGCAGGTTTTGGGGGTCCTGGGCAGGTACCGCCGGGGGGAAGTGGGACCCAGGCGCTGCTCCTCTATCCCCGAGCTCTGGGATGGCCGCTGAGGTGGGCACTCGTCGCTCTTGGGGCTCTCAGATCTCACTCAATGGCTGCAGCTGGTCTGCCTCTGGGCATGTGCATTTTAGTTTTGTTCTAACTAAGACTTGGGTAATTAAGTATAGTGAGAAAATCTGCGTTTTCAGATATGCCCTGTTGCACATTAGTGTCAAGAATGACACAAATATAGCTGTTATTTTTTTCTTTTCCAGGGTCTGGAGAACATACACTAAGGTGGAAACGCTTTGAAAAATCCATGTATCTATAGAAAATGATTTAACTCTTAAATAAAGCTATACATGTGTTCAGCCTTTGTATCTGTGTTGCTGTGGTGACGTGACCCTTGCTGGACACCAGGTGCCCACCAAAGCCACTTTGTCACTTCTGTCCTCATCGGGACACGGGAGAGAAAATACATTGAAAGGCTCATGAGTTGAGACAAGGACAAGGAGGGACCATTCATCAGTTACTGTCACAGGCAAATGAGACTCGACTCAAGAGAAAATCCTTTAATGTATTGACAAATAAGAGCAGGGTAATGAGAAATTAAAACAAATCACGAAACACTTTCCCCCCACTCCTCCCTTCTTCCTGGGTTCAGCTTTACTCATGATATTCTCTACCTCCTCCTTGCTGACCTGCACAGGATGATGAGGAATGGGGACTGTGGTAAATGTCATCCCATGTCTCTGCTGCTCCTTCTTCCTCAGGGGAGGACTCCTCACGCTCTTCCCCAGCTTCACCATGGAGTCCCTCCCATGGGAGACTCCTTCAGTAAATTCTCCAGTGTGAGTGCTTTCCTTCGGCTGCAGTTCTTCATGAACTGCTCTTGCATGGGTCCCACACATAAGGTCCATAAGTCCTTCAGGAACTAGCTGCTCTAGCAGGAACAAGTCCTGTCAGCTAACCTGCTCCAGTCTGGCTTCCTCTCTCCATGGGCACAAAGGTCCTGCCAGGAGCCTGCTCCCACATGAGCTTCCCACGGGGTCACAGCTCGGGTACATCCACCTGCTCCAGCATGGGGTCGTTCCTGGGGTGCAGGTGGATCTCTGCTCCAGCACACGGAGCACCTCCTACTCCCTGCCCCAAGGCCTCTTGTCATCTTGGAAGAGCAGCTGCTGGAAATTCAGTACCCTGTGATCTGCTAAAACATTTCTGGCTTCTCATACAGTACCTGTGGTCCTTTCCCTCTGAAGGACTGTGTGTTGCAAGGGCTGGTGTTCAGAGCCTGCAGCACCTCAGCGCACCGGACTGGGCAGAGTCTCTGCCTGGCAGAGCACAGAGTGGAGGCTGCTTTGGCTCCCGAATGGCAAAAACATGGCTAGCAGAGAATCTGCCTGAATCCCACAGCTGTTTTCTTGCTCATACCGTCTTCCCTTCCCGGGAGACTGGGGCTGCTGGGGAGGCGTTTCCGGGGGGCGGTCAGGGCAGGGAATGCCGAGGGGTTGCCGGGAGCGGCACGGCCTCGCCATGGTGACGGCACGCTGCTCGTGCCCGCGGGGCCCCGCACAGCGGCAGGGACAGCGCCGGGCCGGGGCACAGCTCCCAGGGCTCGGACACCCGGGCCAGGACCGGAGTGTCCCGGGCGGCCCCTCGGGACGCCCGACCTGGCCGGGGCAGCGGGGGAGCAGCAGCCGCGCCCCTCGGGAGCCCCAAGCGGGGTGAGCAGGGCCGAGGTACGAACCAGGGACGGTGAGGAACTGTCGCTGCTCCCCATGTTCCTCAGACGGGGCCTGCAGCTCTCAGACCGGTGCCCTCTCAGCGTTTGTGCGTTTATCTCTCTAAAGGTGAAGCCAATGGACAAGGAAGAGGAAAAAGCTGCCAGTGAGGAAAAATATCACATCCCCCCAGAAAACGAGAGAAGCAGTACAGAGGAATGTCTTCCAGAGGCCAAGGAAAAAGAGAAAGGTATTGTGTTTGCTCTACTAGAATGTGTTGGGGTCTTTCCAGGAGGATTTTGTCAGCATTTCATCTGTTCTAGAAACCAAGCATGTCATCAAAAATATCCTGTGGACCACAGCCAAGAACTTCACAGTGGAGAGAGGACGGCAGCAAATTGAAGAACTCATTTCTGTGAGTCACAATTCCATCCACTCAAGAAGGCCACACCTTCTCAGTGTTAAGAAGTACGAAAAATTAAAGGAGAGCACCTCTCTTCCTTTATAGCACCACCCTCAAATCAGCCCTAATAGACAGAGGGAGTCTTAGTGTGATGCATTTATTCAACAGACATGGGACATTCATGAAAGCTGGCTTCACCACTCAGAATTTCTCGAGGAAGAAGAACTGAAGGACAGCAAGAGGTACCATTACAGAGCTTGCTGGGGCATCCCAACACGCAGAAAACCCATCCCACAAGCAACAGCAAGTGTCTACTTTGTTATAGTGATCTCCAAATTCAAACCTGATGTAAGTACTCAGAAATGGTGTAAATGGACTAGTCCTTTAAGGGACAGTGGCATTCCTGAGGCAGGGAAATGCCAGGACAGGGGAGAGACTGGCAAGGAGCCAGAAGCTCTCATGAAGATGCTGACAAGGTCTGGACATTCCCAGAGCAATTGCAGGACATTTAGACACGGCCTAAAAAAAACATGCCATCAGTTGGCAAGAGGAGCAAGGCACAGAGCAGGAGGCTGAGTTAGGTCCCAAATCATTGACTGACAGAATGTGACAAACAGAATATGGCAGGATCCTACATCTGCCTTCCTGCTCTTACCATCTTCCCCTCTCAAGCAACAATTGTTCTGGGTAGCTGTAAGAAGGGCTGAGTAGAGGTCAGTTACAGAATGAGGGGTCAGTAGAGAGGGAGTGACACTTCACTCTTCAAGCTGTCTCAGAATCCCTTTCCTGATCAGCCTGAAGTTTGCACCTGTACAGTAAGCTCTTGCATCTCAAGAGAAAAAAAGGAAATAAATTGCACTGAGTAGACTTCTTACGTCCAGGCTTAGTCATACTGAACCTTAGTGTTTCTACTGAAGAGCTATGGATCCCCAAACAATAGTCTATGGTTTAACCCCAGCTGGCAACTAAGCATCACAGAGCTGCTCGCTAACTCCTTCCCCACCACCACTGAATGGGGGAGAGAATTGAAAGTGTAAAAAAAAGGTGTAATAGTAAATAGAAATAAGGAAATAAATAGAACAAAGGTAATAAATTGGACAAAAAAACAAACAGGAAAAAACCCTATGAAAGACAAGTGATACAAATGAAAACAATTACCACTTGCCAACCAATGCCCACCCAGTCCCTGAGCACCATCTTCCCTCCTGCCCCGACCAAATATCCAGGTTATTTTTGAAGTAAATAGTAGCTCTCATTTAATTACAATGCCTGCTTTTTGAGGGGCTGTATATGGCCTCTGTCCCGTCTCTGCTCTCTTGCAGACCGCACCTGTGGAGGTCTTCTACAGACTGGAGTCCAGCAGGCTGATTCGGAGGTAAATGTTATTACTCTTCTGTTTTAGAAAGCTTTTCCATTCCAAAAGCAAACCAGGAGCTCGATGTAAGTAAGTTTGCAGTAACAGCAGAGAAGTGGAAGTTGTCAAAATCTTGCTACATGAAATTACCCTGCTTGTCACTAGCTTCACACCCCCAGAGTCAAGAATAGCCACCCTGTGAGCATCTGCCTTCTCCAGAAATTTGTCCTGCTTTACATGGGTCTAGGTGGGGGTCGTTTTTTGCAGCAGATAGCCTTATGTGGTGAAACAAGGCCAGCTCTCAGCTGGCTGAACTCAGATTCAGTATTATGCTTACAATTTACTTTCTTTTCCTTTTCATTCACCAGGCCAGAACAGTGTCAGTTTAGAGAAAAGTGGCTTAAGGACATAATTGAAAATAAAATAGTGTGCACAGAAAGACTTGCTTCCCGATGAACAGCTCCAATTCACCACCACCAATACTCTGCTGTGGAGAACAAATCCTCGAGCCCTGGCCAGGAAAGGCTCTTCCTTAGCAGCATTTCTACTTTGTGGATACATAAAAAGCATTGAACCTGTGCAAAATCAGCTATGCTCTGACATGGCAGCTGGCTGTGTGTGACAGTCCCTGGCAGGTATGGATGGAACCATGTTCCAGAATGTAAATAGGAAGAGGCAGCTGGGTGGGATCTGCTGTTTGTAAATGCCAGCTCTGTGGAACTCCAGGGAAAACATTATAGGACTTTAGGACTTTATTTTCTTCATACAAATATACAAGACATCTCTGCTGCTAACCTTAAGAGGAACCATAAAAAAAAATCAGAGAACAAAAAGAAACAACCCACCTCTCAAAACCATTTTGTTTTCAAAAATATTTGAGAAAAAGAAGTTCCAGGGGATATGTCTGGAAATATGCAGTTGAATAAAAGATAACCACGACATAAGCACTGCCTCAGCAAGGCCTCCAAGCAGAGAATTTAAAGCAAGCCATATAATACTGCTGAAACAGACCGAAGTAAAATACTACAGGAGTTAAAACAAGGGTTTAATCTAGAACACTTTCATAAACAAAAACATTTCAAATAAATTGAAAGATACATCCTTGTTACCACCTGTGCACATCCAGGGGTTCCAATCACTGCACCCTACTGCACTGATGCCTATGTATAACATAGGAGAAAAAGAAGCAAGCAACTTAGTTCTTCACCATGTGTTTCAGTGGATTGACGATCAGACCGTCCCATTACTGTTAATTTACACCCCAGTTGCAATCTGCTTCCTCTAAAGTAACTGAAGCCCATCTGTATTAAATTACAAACTCATTTACAAAATATTTACAAGTCTGGTTTGAACCACAAACCAAATTCAACTGTTTTGAGAAAAAACCTAAATCTAAAAGACTTGTGAAAAAAATAGCGAAGTGGACAGTCCTAGATCTTAAAACAGGAACACAGGAGTTCCTTCATTTTTGCTACTGGTGGTAGTAGCTTGTTAAAAGTCTTTTCCAAGCTAAATGATTGTATTGATTAATCAAAATAAATGGAATAAAAAAATCACACTTATTGGCATTACGTTACAAAGCCTTCCCATGGGATCCTTCAGGTTGTCTGATTCAGAGTGAGTACAACATCAACACCTCTAATCTTCCCTGCCTGTTCCTGCCTTGTAGCCTTCCTCTTTACAGGGATTCCTTGTAGATGGTAAACAAACCCTCCCAAGAAAATCTGATGAAAATAACTCTGTTTGCCTGACACAAGTAATACACTCCTGAGACTTGGCTCTGTTGGGTGAAAGGTGGTGCAGCACCTGCAGCTTTTTTCAAATCACAACTGGACTGGGTTAGCTGCCACGTGGTGCAATCTATCGTGTACTGCTCAAACAAAGAATTATTTTTCCTCTTTGCCTTTAGTCTTTCTGTAGACCATCTCTCGAAAGCTTGCAAGTATCTTATTCTCTCGTTTCCTCCTCTCCTCCTGGTTGAAGGATGCCAGAGCTCTCTTTTCATCTGCGCTGTAGATCTGGTTCTCTTTCCGCAGACGCACAGCCTCCATGCGGCGATGTCTGTGGGGGAGAACACAGGGCACATCAGCATGGGCAGAGGGGTGTCAGTGCCCTGTCACACCTTCCATCCATTAACTGGCCTGAATGTGCTCAGGGGCTTTAGATAAAGATACTTAAGTACTAAGGCCTGAACAGGCCCTGAGCCAAAGCCTACCTCTTCTAGGTGAACCTTCCAGCAAAATGTTATATTTGATCCGGTCATTAAGGTAATATGCATATCACTAGTGAAATACGTAGTGTGATAAGAATTTATTTATCTTTCTGCATTTAGAAGCCAGACAAAGGCACGAAATCAGATATCTGGCCTTGTTTGAAGGTCTATGATCAAAGCCAATTCCCTTGGTTCCTCCTCGAGCCCTGGCCAGGCATTGGGTGGAACCCAAGAGGAGGATGAAACCAGACACTTCTGCACTAGAAGTTGTGTAAGCTTGTTTATTCTACAGTCTAAAAGCTGGGCCCTCTCACAGCAAAGATGGAGGCCTCACCTACAGGTGGACACATGACATAGGAATTCCCAGGAATGGTTCTCCTATCCTTTGCTGTGATCAGGGTTCCCCAGCTGATGTGTGGATCTGCATCATGGTAAAGTATAACCGGTGATGTATCTTTCTTAATCACTAGGCAATCTTTTGCAGTAATGATTAGGTGCATTACTTAGGTTATTCTTTGTATTTCTTTGCAGGTTTGCACTGTAGCAAATTACACTCATTCCCTAAAGTTGGTATCTGCACCTTTTGTGCTGACCTTTGCCAACTGGCAAAACAGATACATACACTAGATAATTCAAACGGCACGCTAACCTTCTGAGGAAGGAGCGTAGCAGAGCAAGGAACTGATTTGTGGGGGTGTCTGCTCTCAGGCAGTCAGTCAGAAGCCTCCCCTACCCCCAGGTAGTCAGCTGCTGGCTCACCAAAATTTAAGTGAGATTCTTGTTGGTCATAGAGAAAAAACTGCAGCCAACCTCTCAGACATTGATTTATCTCCTAATGAGGGGCCAGCAGATCCCCAGGGCTGTCCAAACAGACCACTTTGAGCCACTTAACACAAGCACCTCCTCATTTGAAATAATTAGAAGAGTATTGCCTAGAAACAACTTTTGCTTTTGAGGAGAAAGTGTTCTTGAAAAACTCACTATCCATCTCTAGCAACGAGGAGTTTAGATTATTGCAAGCACACAGAGCACCTTCTCCTACGTGCTTGCAAGCAGAGCTTGGAAGCAGTCTTCTGTTCAGCCAGCAGAGAAAACAGCTCTTGAAAATTCCACCGAACCACTGGCATCATTAAAACCATACCTGCTGCCACTCATGACATAACCAGAGCTCTCAAATGATGCAATCTCTTCACTCGTCAAGCCGATTTCACCTCTGCGGGGAATGCGTTTCCCTGCTTTGACGTACTCTGCCATGGCTGCACCTTCACCGGGCAGGAGGGCATGTCCATAGCTAAAAAACCAAAAGTGGTGATTTCAATCAGTTTCAGATAGAGAGAGTCTGAGCTAAACATCCAACTTTCATGTTCACTACTATATACAGCTGCATTTTTAAACACTTTCTTATTCTTTCCCACGTGTTGGCCTGTTTCTTCCTTATGGCAACACTAGCATCAACATCTTAAATTATCAGCTGAGTTCATTCTGATAAAACTACAAAGTCACAGTACTGCAGCCCATTAGAATAAAGGCAGTTATGATTGATTTTCTAGGAACTGAGGCTAAAAAGCATAACCCAGACTTTTCTACCCAAATTCAGGCCAGGGGAAAGTCTAACACCACTAGCACTTCTGTCTGTGAGTTTCTGGCACAGCATTTCTCCCTCCGCATACCTTATTGTTGCAATAGCCCTTTTGAACAATAACTTTCACGCTTGATTTACTTGATTTGATCAAAGTACCATTAGAGCTGGCTACTCACTTCAAAGGCCTGTCATCCTGAGATGCATGAGTTTTGGGAGCCTCTGGTCCAATCAAACTATCAGCTTCAGTATTTTCTGCAACCATCAAATAATGAGGAAGATTAATCTTGTGCCCATTGTTGTTTGTTATCAGTAGTGTCAGCAACACCTAATGGAGAACTCACAAAAAGGACATCAAGAAGTTCTACCCAAGTTTAAAGTCAGGTGAACCTACTTGACCTCTCGATCCAGAGATCATCCCCTTGAAGCATTTCATCATCAGAATCTTCGCTACTTGAATCACTGGATTCTCTCCTACTCTTCTTAGCTTTCTTTTTCTTATACTTCTTCCTGTGACAAAGCCAGACAGACATGCTATTTATCAAAATTTAAGATGAAAGAAGGTGTTTGGAATCATACTCAAATAATGAGTTTCTCAAGGCAACTTCCACCTATAGGAAGACTGGCTGTCTGTTATACTTCATACAAAACACTTTACAGCAAAACCAAGACAATATATATGCTCTGTTATGACTTTCCTAGTGTTAGAAAGTGGCTCTACAGGGAGTTGTTTGTGCTGCATAACTGTGTAGATTTAAAGAAAATTCATCAAATTAATATTATTTGCCAGCTCTTACAAATTACCCAACATCCTCAGGCTGCCTCTCAAAGCCTGCAAAGAAAATTGAGCTGCCCTCCAGTCAAAAGCAGCCAAAACGACACACAGCAACTGCGATACTTACTTCTTGGTCTTCTTTTTCCTCTTCTTGCTTTTCTTTTTATCTTCATCTGAAAAAAGAAAGTGCATCTATTATCAAAAACAGACGATTAGCTATAACTAAGTAGCTTTCTGCATTGTGAATAACATGGCATGCCTTTTCCAGCCCCAGTGTTCATGGAAATGTAGGCTCTTTGACTCTCCCAACTGGTCAAGATCAGAAATATGTAAGAGCAGCACTGTTGAGGTCCTGCCAGGATTGCCTTGGCATGCCTTTTCCAGCCCCAATGTCCCTAGAGCTGTAGGCTCTTTGACTCTCTCAACCCTAACCCTAAGCCTAACCCAAACTCAATACTATGGGTTTTCCAGGTTAAAAAGACATAGAAGCAGCAATGTTGGGGCCTTGCTGGGATCACCTTGGCATGCCTTTTCCGGCCCCAGTGTTCCTGGAGCCGTAGGCTCTTTGACTCTCTCAACCCTAAGCCTAAGCCTAACCACTACACCAGCCACTCCCCTAACCCTACCGCTAAGAACTAACCTCTATCCCTACCAGTTAACCTAACTACTACCCTGTCCTCAGAATGTTTCCCATCACTAACTGCCTCCATCAGAATGTCCTAGTACACACACAGATGGGACTTGTTTATACTGGGAAAGCATTAGCAGAAAGCTCCCTGCAGTACTGGCTGATATGAGAACATATCAAACAGATCTCCAGCATGAGAGGCCCAATGGATGCTAAATTCAGTAATCCCATTTCCTGAGGCCACACTGCAAGCTGAAACCCTCTTGTCTTACCACTGGAGCTCTGCTCAGACTCTGAGTCACTGTCACTGTCCTCAGAATGTTTCCTGCGCTTTCTTTTGGATGCTTTACGTTTTCTCTTTTTTCTTTTCTTCTTCTTTTTCTTCTTTTCCTCTGGAATGTTTTTAAGGATAACATTAGAGAACAAAGAAAATCTGTTTCCATGTATTCCCTGATCTTCCCAAAGCAATGCTCTCCTTTAAGCTGGAGCCCACCCTACTCACTTCCACCCATCTAAGCCAGTGAACCTCCTGCAAGCAGCAGCAGCACTAGATTCTAGGCTACAGTAGCTTCCCATTTTCAAAAAAGCAGTGCAACCCAAACAAAATACCTTCTGAGCTGGAATCCGAAGAACTACTCTTAGATTTTGCCACTTCATCTTCTACCGGTGTGTGCTCATCGGAACTGGATAAAAATTACAGTTTGCTGTTTAAAATCTGCTTTGTTGTACTCAAGATCAAAGGCACACATATGACCATACATATTTTGAGTCAATCCTTGTCAGGGAGTAAAATATTGAAGAGCTAATATAGTCTAAGAACTGCTGTCAGAACCATAACACAAAAGTCACCTGATCTACAATAAATCACACATTGCATAATTGCTATATTAGGGAAAAAAAAAAGTACTAATCCCATTATGTTGCTTCAGAAAGGAATTGATACAATAAATATTGAGGCACCATGACTAGCACAGGAATAAAGCATTTTTGTAAACTGAACTGACATGTAATCAGTATTATAAAAAACACGGAGAAAGAATACGCCTTACTCGGGGTCAGGAACTTTTGGGGACAGCCCCCAGACTTCAGGTGCCCCCAGTTCTCCAATTCTCTCTCTCTCGTTGAGTCTCCTGTAAAGGAAAACACCATCACCGACGCTTAGTTTGCAAGATCCAGTATACAAACATTTTAAGTCCTACACGGTAGTGTTTCTAATCGCCCAAAGCAGCTACAGTAAGGAAAAGAAAGCCAGGAGCACGTAGCAAGCTCGCGGGCCGGGAGTCTGGCAGCAGAGCTCCGCACGCTGCAGAGGATCGGCAATAACAGGTGTTAACCCCCTTACACGGAGCCCCCGTCCCGTCCCTCGCGGCCGGCCCTGCCCGCGGGGAACGCATGGAGAATCCGTGGAGGCGCTGAGAGTCCGTGAAGGGACTCTACAGAACCAGGCCCGGCCGCCCCCCCAGCATCCCCAGGCCCCCGCCCGCCCCCCCCCG
>VZRF01000563.1:292427-325289 GCA_013396875.1 Vireo altiloquus
CACGGCTCAGCGAGCAGGGAGCGGCGAAGGGGCCTCCCGTCAGCCCGGGCCCGGTGCCTCCAGGCCGCTCCCCGGGCCCTCCGCTGTCAACGCCGCCGCTCCCGCTCGGCCTCTGGCCGCGAACCGGGCGCTGCTACCCGGCGGCGGCCCCGCTCGGAGCGCGCGTTCTCACGGTCAGGCCCCCCGGGATCGCGGGGGGGAGCCGGGCGGGACGCACTCCCCGGGCCGGCCTTCGGCGGCCGCGGGGCTCCGGCCTCGGCGTCTCATCCGGCCCGGCCTGCGGAAATAAAGTTTTGCGGGTAAAATTAGAGCCCGTGACTCGCTGTTCCGTATTTTGATGTTTTTTGTGCAGCTTATTGGGGGGCTTTGAATGGGCAGTGCTGACAGATGGGTTACTTTGACTTAGCAGATCTGTTTTGTTACGGTGCTGCTTCAGTGTCTCGGTTCGAAATACAAAGCCTTGCAGATATATGACATGGGATCCAAAAAAGTTTATTTTTCTGGGGAAGGAAGTGCACTATCCATAGCGTTTTCATTAACTCAGCTGACTGGCAGTATACAGACACACAGGTTCTGCTGTCTGACCAGAAATAACTTCATGTTATGGGGCTTTTTCATGACAATTTATGGAATATTTCACAATTAAAAAGAAATTACTAATAATATTCAAATCTGCTTGAGGGACCCAAAACTTCCATCTTGGTTTTACAATTAACCTTATTTGCTGTTGCATCAGGTAAAATGTTGTTTCTCTGTTCCCCCACCTCGTAAGAACAGAGGATATATTCAGAGCTCCACTTACCTTGTGTAGAAGGTGAAAGGACAAATAACAATAAGAAACAAATTTGCAGAGTGCGGTAGCACATAGTCTTCTGAACAATATCTCAGATTTGTTTTTTTCTAAAGGAGGAATAGACAGTAAATATGTGAACATTGTCATGTGGTTAAAACTGTAAATCTGCATTTTTACTAATTTGATATCTTTTGCTTTCCCTTTGTAGGAATGGAGGGAAAAAAACTTATTTCTGCAACAGACACACAGTATTCTAGCATGCTCCTTCAGTCTTTGAATGAACAACGTGGCCATGGACTTTATTGTGATGTTACAGTCATCGTGGAGGACCAGAAATTTCGAGCTCACAGAAACATCCTTTCAGCCTCAAGCACGTATTTTCACCAGCTTTTCTCAGTGGCTGGTCAAGTGGTTGAACTGAGCTTTGTAAGAGCAGAAATTTTTGCAGAAATTCTTAATTATATTTATAGTTCCAAAATAATCAGCATTCGATCTGATTTACTTGATGAACTGATTAAATCAGGGCAGCAGCTGGGTGTTAAATTCATAGCTGATCTGGGCATACCTCTGGCCGAAGGCAAAAATGTGCCAAGCGAGGTCAAAGACAGTGCTTCAGCAACTTCATCTTCTAGTCCAAATCAAAGAGATGCTGAAACACAGGTAACTGTAATCAGGCCAGAGAGTCAAGAGGCAACAGATGGGATGCCAGTTATAACACAGTCATTCTCCTTACATGGCATAGAATATGAGACTACAAAAATTACAGTGAACGATTCAGATGATGAGGATGATGATGTAATTTTTTGTTCTGAGATTGTTCCTCCGAAAGAATGTACTAAAGACAAAAATGCTGCAAGCCAGAACCAGCCTTGCTCAAGTCCAGCTGGAGCTTCTGACCAAAAATCTTGTGGCAGTGGTGGCTCTCCCCATTTGATGAACACCACAGCAGCTCAAAACCTCACTTTGTCTGCCAGTCAGCTAAGCCCAAACCAAACACAATTAGGTGCTGAATCACTTGTCTCGGCAACACCGCAGCATTTTACTCCTAATATCATAGTGCTAAACAAGCCTCTGCTTAACTCATCACTTGGTGCAAGCTCCTTGCATCAAACACATGTGACTCCTACAATTAATTTACTTGAGGAGAACCAGCAGCCGTCCAATAATGGCTCTGTAACTGAAGTGGAAGCAACTGCTGTTGATGATGAAGAGGTTGTTGAAGATGATGTCGACATCATTAGCTCCTCTAGTCCTGGTTCGGTCAGCAGCAGCTCTTTGGTTCAGCAACCTGCTGTTCCTAATGCATCGAGCACTGAAGGATCAGGTGTACAGAAAAAACAGGTTGTTAGATTTTCACAAGAGACATCTGCTAAACCTGGAGAATATAAAATAAAAATCTCAGATGTCCTTTCTGGAAACAACAAGGAATTAAGTTCGGGTCTAGCATCAAAGAATGTGGCAGATGGGCAGAAAATCATAACATTAGATACAGCAACTGAAATAGGAGGCTTATCCACAGGCTGTAAGGTTTATGCAAATATTGGTGAGGATACCTACGACATTGTCATCCCTGTGAAGGGTGATTCTGAGGAAGGGGAAGCCAAGCCTGACGACATGCCAAGAAAGTCTGATGATGAATCTCCAAAGGGGAAACGCATGAAAGTAAAGCACGATGACCACTACGAGCTCATAGTGGATGGCAGAGTCTACTACATTTGTATCGTGTGCAAGAGGTCATATGCATGTCTGACGAGCTTGCGGAGACATTTCAATGTTCACTCCTGGGAGAAGAAGTACCCGTGCCGCTACTGTGACAAAATTTTTGCTCTTGCAGAATATCGTACCAAGCATGAACTTCACCACACTGGGGAGCGAAGGTACCAGTGCTTGACGTGTGGCAAATCGTTCATCAGCTACCAAATTACAGCCTCCCACATCCGATCAGTTCACAGCCAAGACCCTTCCGGAGACACCAAGCTGTACCGGCTGCACCCCTGCAGGTCCCTGCAGATCCGACAGTACGCCTACATTAGTGACCGCCCCAGCAGCGTCCCGGTGATAAACGAGGGAGGAATTGTCTATCGTGTTGGCTCAGGGAAGGATGGCACTGAAGGAGCAACATCCAACCCTCCAGCCAAACAAATCACCTGGGATGACATTTTTGTTCAGCAGGGAAATGAAACAATTTTTAAACAAAACCCGTCAGAGGGAAGTACTGAATTTGAGTTTGTGATACCAGAATCTTACTGAAATGTTTTAAATGCTGGAAAAAGGATTCAGTGCAGGAGCATTGCAGTTGTTTTACCTGAACTGTTGAAACTGCTGTAAAATCAAAGGTTAAAGTCAACTTGTTCTATCAAGTCACCAAATGGATGTGATGGATGTCCATCACTTAGATGGACCATGTTAACTGCAGTGGTTTGTAGAAGCAGTTAATCAGAAAATTTATGTGAATAGAGAGACATTTCTAAGGCACTGGCAGTGTGTTTTCTGGTATGTTAAATTTGATCAAAACATGAGGATTTGTAGCTTGAAAATGTACAATTCCTAAAGAGCTAGAAATATTTCTAAAATAATTGAGATATTTCCTGTATGCATACTTACCATGTAAACCCTTTCTTTCATGTTAGCACTTTAATGCTGAATTCTGTTTAGATGTTAACCAAGAAAACAGTAAGATTTTTTTCATCATAGTATCTTGGTCATGGAACCATTTAAAAAAAACAATCCCACAACTCACATTTGTGAACAAGGGGCCAAAATACATGATCCCCTGCTACACTGGAGTAGTCTATTTTTAAGCTAGCATCTCAATTCTGCTTTTATAAATATTATGAATCATCTGTCTTCATGCAAGAAGTCTTGTCAACAAGCAGTACTCAGTTAGGGCTAACTTGAACAAACTTTACTTACACTTGGCAGTATGGTGAGCAAAGTATTCAGTGTCCTGGACCATGATATTTTACTCTTTTTGCAATAGGAAAAAAACAAACCCCACAAAGCTCAATAGTGAAGAAGCTTAGAACACTTAAGAAGGAGATAATTTTACCTTCTTAAACTTGAGTTATATTGTTAGGTTTTCTTACTGCTGGGAAAAATGCCAGTAATTAGGTTGATATAAAGTGCTGTTCCTTTTCCACTTCAAGAAGAAGGTCTTCAGTCCGGAATTTTAAAATTTATGATAATTTTTTTTTTGTTTTTTTTTTAGCTGAAGGCTTCTCAAAACTATGGATTCATGTAAGTGCTATATTGGTTTAGCACTGAGACTGCTGAGGATCTTGTATGCCTGTTTGGCTAGATCTTCAAGTGAAACAGGGGTTTGTATTTCCCCCCACACTTGCCCTCATTCATACATTTTGGAAGATGAGGGCTAAACCTACAACCAGAAAATACCCTTTATCCATCATGACACAAAGTATAATTTCTGTGCAGTTGTCTCGTTGTCATCTGTTTCCAGGTTTGGGTTTATTATATTGCCCTTTTATTCTCCTTGCAATTGGTGCCTGTTTAAGCACTTAGAAGATAAATTAGATGTCCAACTTGATCAGGAAATGGTAGATCTGAGAAAAACAGCTGTTTACTGGAGTCATAGTTTAGCATTTCAGAGTTAGTGACTTACTGAATTTTTGTATATGGTAAAATGAAAACTCAGGTTCTAGAGGTGACTGAGAAAGACTGTTGTGCATAGTACTAGTTATGGAAACCTTTCATTGCTTAAATTGCAGTTACAGGTTTCTCTTTTCTTTTTCATGTTTCAAGTAAGCATCTTGATTTTATGACTTTCAAAGTTAAAGGCTTTAGACATACAGTACCCTAGACAGAAAGGCACTTAAATGGTAAATGGTTCAAATGTACCTTGAGCTACAAAAAAGATACCAGAAATCCCTGTGAGCAACGATGGGAGGAGGACTTGTTTACCTGGTGCATGTAATGCTCAGCACTTCTCTTTTGTCAGCCAAGAACATGATATACCTGATTATTTTCAGACCATATTGCAGACCCCTTTGAATACAATGGGTAATGCTTTAAATGTGAGATGTAACTGAGGTGGCATTTCTGCAGTCAAACATTATCCTCATGTGACATGAGTGTCGGCACGGGCAGCTGGCCACAGCTTGCTGGTGCTTTGGTGGGACTTCCTGAACTTTGTGACGAGACAAATGCAATGTTATTTTTGTTATTGACATGACACATGTTTAATCACAGAATAGTCTTGAGCTGGAAGAGACCCACAAGGATCATAGAGTCCAACTCTTAAGTAAATGGCCCGTATGGGGATCTGGAATAAAGCATACATTACAAAGTGCAAAATTAAACATAATGGCTATCACTATTTGCTGCTGATGTATTTAAAACCTTAAATTAAACTGTGCCTAGTAAAGGTCTCTTTTTGGAGGAAAACTGGAAAATTAGGGCTTTGTAACTATTTTTGCTAGAAGACTCGTGCTTGCATGTGTCTCAGGGTCTTCAGTTTTCCTTGGAAGTGATTTTTGATATCCAAAGTGCAGAGGTATGTAAAGCATTTTTTAAATTTCACTTCCAGTATTTATTGTTTTGGAAACATTTTAAATCCATTATTTTAAAACTTTTTATGGGGCCATGAGTAAGCTTTTATATTTAGATTTCTGCCTATTGCACTTATATTTGTGATTTTGGTTGTTTTTGTAAGCATTTAACCTCCAGTTTAACTTAATGAAAAAACATATGTAAATATTAAGAAATTGGCTTTGGGATAGTGGAAGAAAAAGGTTGAATCTGACAAAGCATTTATATAGAAATTAAAAATTTCAACAGACTAAGGTAGCAAACCTCACAGTCATTTATTATGCATATAAAACCATTAACAGATCTGCTGCAGAATATGGTAATGGTGGCTGCATCCTCACTGCTTTCTTTGGGGATTCATACCATAACATTCCACAATGTGAACTAAATAAATATTGAAATAACATCTGCTGCTTATTTATTTTGTTCTGTTCAAGCATGCAGCTTATAAAAAAATGCAGAAACTGACAACTATATACATTGAATTCTGAGTTCTACAGCTATTGCCTAGGAAATGTTCCATGTGAAACATTCCTTGGTGTTCCCCGGTCTGTGATGTATATAGTTGTACAGTCTTTCCTTAACATACTTTTTGAAGTTGTGTTCTACTTCTCAATAATCAGTATGTGATATTAGTTCTTAGAGCTTTCTATGGCAAAAATAAAAAAGTTTAATTCTAAATATTGGTGTAGTATGTTTCTTTTTGATGGCAACTGTTTCTATAGTCTAACATATTTGTAGCTTCCTTTCCCAGGTCTTTGGGAACAGCAGAGAACCCACTGCGGGGGGGAACAGGGAGAGGTGGTTTTGTTTGGGCCTTAGTTTTGTTTGTTTGTTTTGATGCGGTTTAATTGGTTTCGTTGAACGCTTTCCAAGAAAGCAGATTAGCTCAACGACTCCAGTGTGTTGTGAGCTGAATGCTGTGGTAGATGGGATAGATGGGAACTCTCAGGACAGGCAGAGCTCCTGTGGAACAGTCTGACCAACTGCTGGCATAGCAAATGAGCTCAAAGTCAAAAAAAAATGTACCTAGTGACGAGTAAACGTACATAGTGACCAGTGCAGTGCTTTCAGCTTACTCATGGTTTGGGCTCCTCTCCTTACCACATGCTGACTGGATTCATAAGAGTTCCATTGTTGGTGACCCCAGGGCCAACAGGAAATAATTGCTTACTTTGTGTAGACTTCTTACATGTAAGGAATGCAATTTAATAAGTAACATGTTGAGTTGTGGTCTAGATGCCTTTACCTCCTTGGCACAGGGCTTCTACCTCGCTCTGCTGACATCAGTGAGCAGCTGACATCATCAGGACAGAATTAGGCCCAAAGTAAGCAAAGGAGACACTGAGACTCCTGGTTAGATTATTCAGATCTATGTTAAGTGAAAAATCATCAGTAATAACTTTACAGTGACATCAGGGCACCATGTTATATGGGTAGAATGCAGAATTGTCAAGTGTTGGGGCATGGAGGCCTTCAAAAACAGAACGTAAGGAGGTTTTGGCTAATCCTGGTAGAAATATGTCTCCAATATAGTGAATAGATGTGGGCACTGACAAGTTTGATCAGAGAGAAATTTTCCAGCTCCCGGCCCTGTTTGTGAGAAGTTGCTTTCTCACAAATGGAGCTCGGAACCAGGAGAAGTTTATGTAAACCATCTTATGTGTTTTTGTAAACTATATTTTGCAGGTGGTCTTTTTACATCTTGTTATTCCAACTTGTTATTCTTAGGCGTTGTTGTAATTAACCAATGATGCTAAAGAGGTGTTCACCCAAGAACCAATAACTGTGCCCTGCTCTAGCGACCCTGGATACATAAAAGGCAAAATTTTCTTAATAAAGGGCTTTTTCATCTGAAGTTTATGCTGCCGTTTTTTGCCGTCCCCAAACTCAACAGCGACAAATGGGGGGGGGGTTTGTTGGGATTTTTTTTGCTTTGGTGGGGTTTTTTTTTAATATAAATTTTACTCACTTTATTAAATTAACCTTAAAGATGCTTGTAAAACAGGAAGGTTGCTTAAATGTAAAATAGAATTGGTAAATGTTTACAAAAGTCACACAATTTTATTTAACTTTGGCCAAGTAATAAAAGGGTACATATGAGCCACAAACTTGACATTCTCATAAGAAATGACAAATACAGTGCGGAATGTTGCAGTTACATTAAATGCTTAGTTTTACTCAAGCAGAATGAAACAGGTAATTCAACAGAAAATACCACCAGTAATTTTTTAAATGTGAAATTGTACTTGGCCTTTTATAGTGAATTTAAAGCAGCAATGTAATTTTTGCTTAAATAGTCCTTAGAAAAAAATGAAAATTTGGATAATTTCCTAAGGTTCATATTTTTCAACTCAAACCCAATGACACAATTATCTCCTAATTGTTTCTCTGCCACTAGGTGATGTTCTCTTCAGGATGTTCAGTCCTGTCCTGTAGTGTCCTCTAGTCCTTCTAGCCCTATTTAGTTGACAGGCACAAATGGTACAGTGTTTGTCAGAAGTGGGACAGGACTGTTAGCTTTTATTTCAAAGATACAGCAATAAAATGTTTTCTGATACTAAATTAACGTGCCCTTCTGATTCTAATTTTGTGGGGAGTTTTATCAAGAGAAGTATTGTCGGTTTTGAAATTGCCCATGATCTCTTTGAGACTTAATTCAATAAAATGTAATATAAAATGGAGGATGCCCCAGTATATAAATTTATTTCCAGTATGCAAATTCATAGAAGCTGCACTTCAACATTCTATAGTAAAACAAAATGCCACCAGGATATGTTCTACATACACTACTGCTTTAAATCCCATGAGTTGCATTCCTTTCTATTTTTTTCTAGCTGTTTCTTTTCCCTTCTTACTGGAGAAAAGTCATGCTTTTGCTTCTGGATAAAGTGTCATCCTTTAATGAACTAATATACTGATTAGTATTTGACAGTGGAAATGATAAAGTTAACACATAGTCTAGCCTAAAGGCTTTGCAAATGCATAGGATTAAAAACAGCATTATAAAGTGTGAGTGTACTTTTCAAAGTGAGATCAGAGACTTCAGTGTTTGTTTTCCTTGTTGACAGCATTTAAATTTTTTTGTAGTAGATTAAAAGTAGGTGCCACAGTTTAAAATCCAAATGGATTTTTCCCCCAACACACCAGCACATATTCAATTTTGATTCTGAAAGCCAGATTTAACTTTTAGGTACCTTTTTGTCTGCATCAGTTGCAAGTAAAGGTAGGCAACTGAGGATTACGGTCAACAAACTGATGCCAAGGAAATTATATCTTTAGGAAATGAGTAAAATGTCAATGTTGTTTTTATCTGTGAAGTAAGCAGTTGAGAACGCTCGGGTTGAGCAGCTCAGATCTGAACACTGTCATCTGAAATCACTTCCTGGAGTAGAACCACACTTTAGAGGTCAGTGTGTCACATATCAAAGCTGACCTTTTGTTATGCAGGATGCATGCAAAATCTGCTGGAATCTAGATCAATCAGCACAGTCATCAGCTGAAGATTAAATGAAAGCCACAACAGTAATTGCAAATTCCTCAGTTTCATCCTATATTACAGGGTGTTGAATTTCATCCGTGTGAGACTTACATCTCGGAGAACTAGTAGTGGATATTCCTTATGTGCAGCCCATAATACAGCTAAAACAGTGCTTATTCAGGGTGCTGATTCAGTCCATTAAAAAAGTTAAGAGTACAAGTTTAAAAAGAAATTCTCAACCAAAAAAAAAGTAAACAAACAAATAAATAAATAACATTTTCACTGCACTGTTTCAGTGACTTGTAGACAGCTCCTCATGCTCTTTATAGGAATACAAGGACAATTTAGGCAGTGCAACCACCCAAACTGTTTGACTTCAGCATTACATACACAGAATTCAGAGAGAGACAACTCAATTTCATCTTTTATCTTAAGAAGCAACCTGAAATAAAAACAGCTTGCCCCTCCCCCTCAAAAAAGCAATATTCTGATTATTTTGCCACACATACATGAGACTATCCCATGATGTTATCCTTTTCAATAGGGTTACATTTTGAGGCACTCTCATAGTTCCCCTCCATATTTTTCCAGTGTGTTGGGTCAACAAGTGATGTGAGCTAGGTCTTGTGTCCCCCCACCCATAATCCCAGCAATTGCAGCCCAAAGGCCACACAAAACCAGTGTCGAGTCATGCTGTCTGCAAGTAGCCTCACCTCAAACAGATTGATAATCTAGCAACTATTGATCTTGGCTACCCTTACTTCAGCTTGGTACAAGATGGACTAAGGCATATCAGAATCTGTCATCTGTGTTGGATCACTTTATTAAAAATCAAGGACTACATGAACCAAAGAGGCTGAAATTTAGGTCACCTGCTACTCACATTAAAACATCAGAAGTCTGTCCTCTTTGTCACAGGCCATCATCAAACTTCTGAAGTAAGTCTCGCAAGAAAGAACAGTCCAATCTAATATTTTTATTTGCAATTATCTTCTGTATTCTCCTGTTCCCTCCCACAGTAAAATATAAATAGAAAATGTTCACAATTATTTTGATGGCAAATATTTTTTTTCTTCTTTCTTTTTCATTCTTTATGGTGTGTAAGGTGGTGGCTTTTCAAAAGGTGGGAAATAGGGTGGTGAGTAACGAGGCGGCGCATTAGAGGCCCACATATAGCTGGGAGATGGTGACAGGGACTGGGGGTCGTCGGAGAGGCCAGAAGGAGTGGAGGCTGGAAACATGCTGGAATGCTGCAGGGAGACAGCAAAGGCTGTAATGTAACCACTTCCTAATGGAAACGACTTTATCAAAGCGATATTTCATTACCAAACAGTTCAAAATTAACATTTCAAGGTTCACCTCTGCGAATCATGTACATACAAGTAACACTTCAAAAACTTGTTGCATTCAAGATAAACTCAGCTTGTAAGTAACAGTGTTGCAAAATGAGGCTCCTTAGATCCAAAATAGAAGACATTCTAAAAAAATTCTCATCACTTTTGTGTGTCTGCTGCATTTCACAAAGACTGGACACCTGAAAACTGATGAGTCCCTCTCAAATTTTGGGTTTCACACACCAGCCAGCAGCAACAATGAACGAGCTGCTCCAAAAACCAGAGACCTGGGTCTGCTGGGTCTGCCATTTTAGAGTTGTGTGTGAAAGCCAGGTTTTTGCAAGGGCCCAGACTTCCTTAGAAATAATTTTGTGTTTTTTTCCTCCTGCGAAAAATGTGTGGAATGAGTGGGAAGCATTCTTGCACCAGAGGGAGTGCATCCTTTGGAAGGGATTTGAGAGGTACGGCTGGGCTTGCTCCGTGTGCTGTAGGATGGCAGGGGAGAGGAGTCACTGCTTGGAATAAAGTAGGGTTCAAGGCAAGGGAGTCTCTACAGCAAGAGGCTCAGCTAATGCTCCCATGCAGACTCCAAGTTCCCTGGAAGATATGCAAGGCTCAGACTTGGAATTTCGTTTGAAAGAGGGGCTTGGCTATATTAAATCTAGATTACTTGAATTTATGCCCAGCTTTTGTGCTGGCTCCTAAGCCAACACCTGTGCTCACAGCAGTGAGACCCAGAGACTTTGATCCGTCCGGCTGAGCTGTAAGTGTTAGCAGAGCCCAGCAGTACTTCCAGTTAAAAAGCAGGGAAATCACCCCTGCTGAGCTCTCTGCAGGTAGTGGAGTGCCACATTGACACCCTGGGTCAGACAGCACTTTGAACCGTGAGAAAAGGACTTTGCAGCAGAGCTTGGTTTGGCATTTTTGTAACTGCAGGATGCTACACGACACCAGTGACTGTCCCAGGTTTCATTAATCTCAAAAATTAGTCAAAAATCTGTATAAATACATCCTAGAAATTCTGACTAAGTGTCCAATTATATTTAGGAGCCCTAAGAACAGCATTGTCCAATGGCACTAGCAGAAGTCCCAGGAAGGTTTAGATTCATGTTACCTATAATGCATGCCTCACACGAGGGATGTGGTGGCTATCACAGAGCATATCTCTTAGCTGATGTCCAAGACCTTAAACTCTTGTTAATAAAAAAAAAAAACAACTCCAGTCCTGGTGGTTGTGCAATGTGTTAATTCACATCACCCCTGTGGTAACATTCACCTGACAAAAGAGCTGAGGAGGAAATGTCTTTGAGCTCCATAGCTCAAAGAGGAAAAGATGCATTACAGCAGAGGTGATGCTTGCAGGGACCCTCTTAGGCCAGCTGAAGCATATGGAAAATAACCAAAACAAAACAGCTTTTCAGTAATCATGTGTCTTCAGGAGCTCAAATAGCTTGTTTCCAAAAGCTCATCTATTTCCCTCAGACACAGTAGTTGGCCTAATAAAATCTAGCACCTGAACACCTGGCTTTGCCTCTCTCCTCAGAACACTGCAGTGCCAGAGGCAGTGCCTATTTTTAATGTGATCTCTACTAGTAAGTGATGGGGAGGCAGGCAGGCAGCAGGTCCTCTTGCCTTCACTTCAAGGACAGCTTTCAGGAAAACACTGCCTTAGTAAGAGAGAGCACTGCCAAGGACCAGCACCTAGGAGGAAAGATACGGTATTTTCTGCAGGAACAAGAAAATTAAACTGTGTGAATGAAAGGAAGACAGACTTTCAGAGTCCTGTAGACTGGCTGGATTTAACCTTGCTGCTAAACAAGGAAACATCCTGTAGTTTTGCCCACCTGAAAGTCATAAGCGGAGTAGGGAGGCAGGTGAGGAGTGCTGTGGTAGTAGGAGTTGTAAGATGTCACTTGTGGCCTGGAGTAGTAGGTCACTGAAGGGTGTGCATTTTCAACTGTGCAGTTCAGTGTAGGGAGGGAAGGTGTCTATAAAAACAAAAAGAAGAGAGTGTGAGGCTGCAAATGCAGTCATGGAAAGCTGACAGTTGAATGAAAGCAGAAATGATTTAAAGGAGCACTGTGTGTCTTTAGACCCCAACTCTGATGAATTAGCAACTGGCAATCCAGTTCCCTCTCAGGCAGCAGCTAAGTTTCAAGGTAATTTCATTCTACAGCCATTTATTGTTTCCCCTCAGATTCCATAGAACAAGGTGGCAGTAGGTACAGTACACCAGTACTCACACAAAACAGATTTACATCTTCACTAGTAGGAGAAATGATTCATTAATTCCAATTACTCTGTTATTTGGTGCATTTTTGTGAATTGCTATTCATTTCTATACAACTTTGAAGAGGTTTACAGGCTCTCTGCTGTGGATCAAATCTCAAAGGGCTATGATGCACAGCTGGGAATGTGTCTCCTGTTATATTTGGGAAGATATTGGTGACTCTGAAAAGAGTTCAGAGTTCTAAACTAAGTTCAAGGCCCAAGATTTCTTTGTAAGAAAAACATACAGCCAGTACAACAAATGCTCTTTTCTGTGTGTCTCTTTTTGTATTATTCCAAATGACTCACAAGAGACTGAAAAGGGCCCAAATGTATCTGTT
Organism: Vireo altiloquus; assembly: GCA_013396875.1. Classification (NCBI taxonomy): domain Eukaryota; kingdom Metazoa; phylum Chordata; class Aves; order Passeriformes; family Vireonidae; genus Vireo; species Vireo altiloquus. Next base: position 305,190 of record VZRF01000563.1, read on the forward strand.
GAACATTCAGTTCTACCCATTAATTTGTACTGTTTAGAACAAAACTGTATGGAAGGTAACAGGCAGCCTGGTTAAGCGAGGGTATTTCAAAGCTCACATTTTAAGAACAGCATTTTTTTCATTATGCGAAGTTTGGTTTTGATTCCCAGTTCACCCTCAGGTTCTGCACCATGAAGAAATCAGATGGAGAGTTTCAGCCTAACACAGCTGCTTCAACAGTCTGTAAAGCTTGCACTGCTACTATAAAATCAACAATTAATGAGCAGCCATCACACATTTCCTTGTAGAATGTGAACACTATGAAAAGGAAGATAAATTTTTAAGAAAGAGCTTATTTTTAATCATTCTGGTATTGCCAATGCCTCTGTGAAGGTTCCTTTTGAAAATACAATCTCCCAATTCTGTTAATCTTTTCTAACTGTGCTCAGGTGGTGACAACAAGATCAGAAAAGTGAATCACTTCCACTTTTTTGTTACAGTTATTTCTTGCCCTTTTTTCCACCCTGACCGAAGTAACGCATAGATCATTTGCATTGAAATACCAATAGTTCTCATGATTATTTTTAAAGGCAATTTGCTTGATTTGTTTTTTTTAATGCACAGAGAAATTGATATCCTCTTACCATGTCTTTAAAGCCTCCAAGAATTGCTGCTGTAATGATCCCTAGGAATAGCCCGACTATGTTCAGAATTGTTGCCGACCAGAGCAAGTGGTAAAGGTGGATGATGTCTTGGCAGCTGCTGACATCAATGTATTCATAGTACCCTCCAGAAATCTCTACCCTGCTACATTAGGAAAAAAACAACAGTAATGATAAAAAAATGCACCACAAATCATAAAACCTAAGCAGTACTGCTGGACAGTAAAACGCATTTTGCAATTCAGTGATAACCCGGACCTTACTACTGAGGGAGTGGTGATAAAGCTCCTAGACCCCATGCTTGTGGATCCAAGATCTCCCTGCAAAAGGGTTTGTTCTGAAACAAATGACTTTGTGTCTGAACCTGCCAGTTATTCCTTTCATCTTAAATTTCCAGAGAACCTGGAGGCTTACCAAGGACAAACCAGTCTCAGAATTACCCTGGGAAATCAGTCTGTGCCCGAGGAGCAGCAGCTGCCCCCCAGGCAGTGCTGGCTGCTCCTCTGTCCTAGGCTACAATGTAAGATGTGCCCAAAAGTATGTATTCTATCACCATCGTTGTGAGCTGTTGAAACCAGGTGGGGCAGTGCTCTCTGCCTCCTCCCTCTGGACTGTCTTCTGTTACTGAGCCCATCAATGCCTTGCCCACGACTCATAGATAACTCTCTCCTGGACTAACTCCTGTTAATGGGCCCATCAGTGCCTTCCCTCATGACTCACCATCCCATTGTGAGATGCTCCACCCAGAGGGAGGAACCCAGCATTCCATCCTGGTATAAACTGAGATTTCGAGCACCACAGGCAGCCTTTCCCACTGGATTCCCAGAGGACAAGAGCTATAGAGCTACCACTGGACCTTCTGAGGAAGACCAGACTTTCCTACAGGATCACTGCTCTAGCAGAACCACATCCATCACTTCAGGAGGACTGCAGCCACCATCTTATTGGACTGCCACTACTACCCTGACTATCAGGTCATATCTGACTCTGTCAGTTTAAACCAGTGGCTTTTTTCTGCCTTGTTTTATATATATATGTTAGTAAAGAACTGTTATTCCTACTCCCCATATCTTTGCCTGAAAGCCCTTTAATTTCAAAATTATAATAATTTGGAGGGAAGGGGGTTGCATCTTCCATTCCAAGGGAGGCTCCTGCCTTCCTTAGCAGACATGTGTCTTTCAAACCAAGACATCCTCACAGCCACAGAGCAGCTGGGTGGGACAGGCATAGGACAGCACAGCTCCTGCCTGGCTCTGCAGGGTACTGCCACAAAGCAGGTCCAGCTTTGTGCCTCACCCCAGCTGATGGCTCCTCACAACCCTACAACAGCCTGGGCTGGCTGGAACCCTGGCACCTTGTCTTTCTGCTCACATTGTGAACCTTTTCCATATGCACAAAAGAGACAGAGAAAACCTGGTCAAATCTGGTTAGGTCATTATTTTGGAAAAGGAAAAGCAACTTCTGCAATGTGTAGGCTGAAGTCTTGCAGCAGAATTCTTCAGGAATGACTTCTCTGACTGTGGGTGGGGAACAGCTAGCCTTCAACACAGCCTACCAGATGTAGTGGCCTATAGCAAATACCGCTTCAGAAAACATATTTATCAGGGGGAAACAGTACCAAGAGCTTATGAATGACTTATCTCTCAGCTCACACACAGGGTTAGGCTCAAAGTGCATGAGAGCTTTGAGAAAAGGGGGAAGAACTGGCTCATATTTAAGGTCAAGAAGCAGGAGATCAGCTCCCCAGCAGACTCCACAAGGCCTGCAGGAAACTACCCCCTTTCACAAGAGTCACCCTCCTTTGCTTATTACTCAATTTTGACTTCTTTATCATTTTTATTTCCACATTTCATTTTAGCAGGCCACTGCAGGAGACATCACAACGAGGAGATGGGTATTTCAAGCAGAATCGAGGCAGAGCATAACCACAGGTTACAAAATCCTGTGCATTGGCTGGCACAACCTCTGTGTAACCTGAGCTCTGACTGTGACCCTCTAACAATAAAACCTGTGTGTGCTGTTTGCAAGTGCTCATTCCTATGGAGATGCTGAGAGCACAGATCTCTCAGTGAGCCTTGGTGCACCACATGGTGCACACGTTGTTCAGCATGTCCTTATTAACAGGAACGAGCTTGCCTCATGCTGCCAAAGCCAGCATCCCACCATCAGGAGGAATGCAAGATTGCTGTCAGTTTTTCCATGATTTCCATCCTTTATATGTGCACTAACGAGTCTTGAGTGTCCGTGCCTCTCTTACTGAGATACCAAAAGAACCAGCACCTCCTCAGTGCAGGATGTTTTTGTGGTACTAAGCAAGATTAAAATAGCAACAACTGATATCTTTTATCAGAGAAGGGAAAATGGGTCAGGGGCAGGTCCCAGAACCAGAACTGGGAAAAAAACCCCAAAAAACCAACAAAAACAAAAGAAAAATAAATACAGAAAACTTTCAAGCTCTTCTATTCCAGCCAGTTCTCTGTGTATTGTTCTCTTCAACTAGTAAAAAGGGACCATGTTCTGTAAACTGCTCAAGGAAAGCATGAGGTTCACCTCTCTTTCACACGCACAGTCCTACACAGACTAGGGATCACACTTCCCAGCACAGGGAACCACCAACCCTCTCCCAACAGCAGCTTTTGATCTTCTTCCACCACACTCAATGATTTAAGTGGAGGCCAGCCCAGCTAAGTACTGTGAGAAATGCTAAGCCTGAATCAGCCCTAGGCAAGAGCCAGCAGTAAAAAAATCAATTTATTAATTGCTTGCTGACACACACTGGACACTCCACAAGGTATAAGCAGCACATGCTGTCAATTAAGCTAGCTTAGGCACAGTAGCCAGACCTCAGTGGTGTGATAACTGCAGTTCTCAGATGGTAACCACCTTCTGACTCGTTGCACAGTGCTGGTTCACCTTTCAAGCCCTTGTGACCATGAAAGACATTCACTGGGCCAAAAGGACACTGATTTACGAACACACAGATGATACCAGCCTGTGAACTCTCCTCCCTGTCAGCAGGGTGGGGAACAGAATGGTGGCAAGGTGAGGAAGAACAGTGTCCAAGATTTTTGCATCTTCAGTATTCTAAAAGAAAAAAAAACCCAATGCCAACAGAAAAGGAAGGTGTTAAGAAAAAGTGACACTCAATAGGTGGAAAACCTGAGGAGGACACCAAGCACGAAAGTTATGAAAACTCCTGGCCTCTCCATTTTTGTAGCTGGGCTGGCCCAGACCATGCTCAGGGATATAGTTGGGATAGCCTTGCTGTATTTCACACCCACCTTTACTTGGTTAGCTTTTGTCTGGTATTCCTTGTTGCTAACAAACACAAGGTCCCTTCCCACAACAACTGTCATTAACCGATACTATCCTGCAAACAAGCTGCAAGCTATTGCACATGAGCATGACCACTGCTTGCCCTTTCCATGGCCAGGAGCGGCATTTTTGGCTTACTTCCCACAGTTGTACAGGTCACAGCAGAAGCAGGTATTGGTTTTTATTTTCGGTGTGCAGGGGGCACGGCGCTGTGGGTGACAGACCGCCTGTGTGAACACAGAAAAAAATACATAAAGCACAGAATGACACAATCCCCAAACACAGTTTCTGCTGCTGTTTGACCTGCTCTACATGTAGATTTCTCAGTGATCTCCATATTAGCCCCAGGCAGATTTTTCTTTCCTTATCTTGCTCCTACAAAGTCCGCCATTACTGGAACAGAGATGCACTAGACTAGAACAGACCAGCATTTCCTTTCACTGTGGGGAACTCACAAACAAGCACATGCCTGCAAAGGAAGGAGATTTTGCAACTCTCTCAAGCAGCCAGGGCATTGCTGAACTAATGCACCTCACCCCACGGCAAGGCAGAGCACAGAGTTGTCAACAGCATGATCCAAATTGAGGGCAAGATTCCCACAGTGGTGCAGAACTGACCAAAGTGGTTAATTGTCTGCCTGTGAGTGGTAACATCCAAGCTCACATGGACAGTCTTTGGCCTGAAAAGAGAGTAGACCACACCCACGCTGCAGTACTTAATTTTGCACCCTCAAGCAGGCATTCTAATATGGTATATAGTGGTTATTCAAAACTATGTAGGGACTTGTGAGGAAAGCTCTGAGAGCCAATCAGTGCTCAGCAAAGGCAGACAAAGATGTTCATACACACTATCAGTATGTGGTAGGATCATCCATCCCCAACAGGCTTCTCTTTGGAGAAGACAATAGGAGAGGTGCAAAGGCTGGTACTCATTGCTCATGCTCACAGAAATTACTGCTGTCTGAGACCTTAACCCACCACCCTGCTCCTATAATGAATGCACAGCTGAAGATCTAAAGAAACTGGTGAATTTTCCTATCCTATGTCCACTCCTCTCCATCTGCTCTTTCACTAATGAGGCAGTACATGGAAGAACTCACCTCCCGAGTCCTCCCAGCATCCTGCTCCCATCCCAGGCCCAGCCTCCCACCCCCTCCTCACTTTGCAGATCTCCGGCATACTGGAGCAGCTGCCTGGCAGCAGGTTCCTCCACCTGCACCAAGAAGCTGGTGCCCTCACTGGACACAGCAGAACCTGCTCTCACCTCGGGCGGGGTCGTACTCTTGGAGTAGTACTGACATCGCCCCGCGTACAGCGGCCTCAGATCCTGCCAGAGAAAAGGCATCAGGCTTAGTCCTGCAGAAAAACCAAAGTCACCCAAAGGGTCTGGGGAAAAGGACCAGGCTTTAGAGAGACCCTGATCTCACAACAGCAGCTCAATACAGCAAGGGCTCTGCAGCCCCCACCCCCGCCCCCTGAGCCCTGGGTGATGTTTAACCCTGATCCTTGGAGGCATGGAATTGTTACTGCCAGCATGGGAGGTGCAGTCTCTTAAGCTGGGCTCTTTGGGTCATGGTGTCCATCCTGAACTGAAGGATTTATTCCTCGTCTTGCAAGACACCTCCCAGGTCTGCCTGACCTATTCCTGAGGGTTCTTCTTGCTGAAACATAGCAATTTTTCATTATTTGTTGGCAAATTTGTCTTTCCTGTGCTCTTCAGTGTCTTGTGGGAAAGTTCTGGAGGATCATCAACATTCCAGCCTGCAAATACGCATTAATGCCTCCCTTTGGGGCAGCTTGATCTCCAAGGCAAAACCTCACTCAGGGAAAGCAATGTCAGAGGTGTATCCACATCAGCAAGCCCTTCCCAGGAGCAGCCAGACTGGCTCTCCAGGTGTCTGATCCAAAGCTCGGGGTGGCATGGCAATGGTAGCAGCTGGCAACGGGAAGAATGCTATGTGCTGGCATGGCAGAAGCACGTCTCCATCAAGGTGGTGACATTTTTGGACTGTCAGATGGTAAAGTGAGGCCAAAAGCCCATCTGTTCATTAAGATGCAGAAACCAAAGCCTTTATCATCACAACTGCTCAGCTCTGGTTGCCTCAGACACGCAGCCACCCCAGGAGCCAGCTGGGAGGAGTTGCCAGCTCATGCCACAACTCAACCCATGAGGTCACACCCTTGCAAAGGGGGTCAAAGATCGCCCAGACTTGCTGGTTTCGTCCAGACAGACAGACACCCATCACACGACCGAGCAGAGCTGTCTTTTGCTCTGTCAGCAATCCAGCAAATCCTGTCATCCAGCACCTTTCCACCACTGGAATACTCAGGGGCAGGAAGGAAGAGCCAGCTTCACAAGGAGCATAACTAGCCAGCTGACATGGGCAGTTTCCATTTCATAGGTAATTCTGACCGTCTGAAATTCCTTTCCGTTCTGATACAAATAAACTCCAAATCTGTCTTTTTAATCCCTTTTTGTCAAAAATTTCAAAAAAAGTCATCAAACTACAGAGTTGCAGGACAAAAATCTGTTTTCAATTATAAATTTCAATCAAAAAGCTGAAATGGAATTGTATCTTTTTATTTCTATACTAATAACTAAAGCTTCTGCACATCCCACTGTACTAGTGATTGGTCATGACAGCAGTAGCTCATAATTTTTTTAAGTCACCAAATGGAAACCGAGAACCTACGGCAAATGTTTCCTGTTTATACTGTAACGCTTCAGTGGGCTTTGTATCAAATTGCTTCATTCTACTACAGTATCCAGTGATTCACTCTGCATTAAGAACTAGCTCTGCCTACATTTAAAACAAAATATACATTACTGCTCATATTTTGTCCCTTGGAGACAGTTGTAATTCACATTACATCTTAAGTGTTCTGATACTCAGTAAACACATAAAGCCAAAAAAACCCCCAAAGCAAAGCTTTAAGATCTTAGTGCTTTTCTTTAATTTTAAAATACTTTTTAAAAAACGGTAACATTTTTCTATAGCTTATGATTTAAAGCAGCATTCAGCACATGATATATATTTATAGGGTTTGATGCGGCCTGATACAGGATTGCAGACACCATCACTTGTTTTCTTAGAGTAAAAGCATTGTGGGACCTGTGTTTTCCTGGAAGCACTTACTATGTGTCTGGCAGCAAAGACGCCGTCTACTATGGCACAGCAGAACGCAGCGATGACACCAAAACTGATGAAGACGATCGATGCAACCAGCTGAGAAAGAAAAACAAAGCAAAGTATCATCTGCCTCTCCACAACCAAGTGATTAGTGCCCTCTCCACAAGGATATGTAAACCACTGTCAGTAAGCCCTCAAGCAATCAATGACCCAAATGTTTGCCCAGGCTGCACAGACTGGTCTCTCTGAAGACAGTGGGATGTGCGTCTGCTCTGGCAGAGTGGCAGGAGCAGGAGCATTGTGCCAGACTGGGTCTCTGGGGACTTGATAGAGTAATGCAGGTTTTTCCATGACTCGAACAGGCTAAACTTGGGCTAAGAATACGCCTCCTCTTCTGGCTGCTGCTGTCCTTAACTCTCCCCTGGAGAGGAGAGAATTTCTTCTCACCCCAGAGTGTTGTGGGGAGCTGCTCCTGTGAACACTTACTGAGCTGTGAGGATGCAGGAGACTGCAGTGTGTGAACCTCTCTGCTGGGACTGCGCCTTCAGGGAACAACCCTTGGATGTAGGCACAAGTACAAAGCCAGGAGACCAGAAGGCAGGTGATGAGCTGATGCCAGCAGTGCTGTACACCCTCACAGCAGCCTGGCTGGGCTCCTCAGTGCCAGGCCGTGGCAAGCACAGTCTATCCAGCCTTCCACTGGCTTGGGGGAGCTGCAAGGAGAGAGATTTCCCTCCACCTGCAGCTTGAGAAGGGTAGTCAGACAGGCGTGATCCTCTTCCACTGGCCCCATCCTGCCCACTCTTAAAATTAGGGTGAAAGCACTCAGCAGGTAAACCAGAAATAATCTCTGATCCAGGTATGAGAAACTATAGTTTCTATTTAGAAACTGTCTATTTCCACTATACCACTTCAAACACCACCTGTGCCAGAGCCAGTGTTCAGCTGGGAGAGCTGTGCACCGGTGCTGATGCAGCCCCTCTCACACCTGAACTCAGCTCAGCTGCTGCCAGTGGGCTCCTGACCAGCTCCTCACACACAGAGCTCCCAACACTGACCCAAATCTCCTTTGCCAAAGCACACTGGGGATGTCAGCAGGGCTGCAGAGGGAGGGTAAGCACAGCATTCAGACCGACACGTTGACAAAATGCAGATTGGGGAACAGCTTTCAATATTACTTCATACTGAAATACATTATTTCAGTATATTTACAGTATTTCAGTGTAAAGAACTGGAAGCTCCCTGGGGGTTTTCCAACTCTGGTGATCACAACCTTCAAGCATCAGTTGCTGGCAGCTGTTAAAAACTGTTTCTCCACAAGTATAGAGGTGACTCTGGTCATGGGGGAGCTGTGAGCAGTAGTAAAAATCACTACTGCACAAATACAAAATGAACAGTTAGCCCGGCTAGCACTGACAGATATCTCAGGTCTCCTGACATGGGGACGTTTGTTTTAAAGATCCAGGTACTAAGTTTGCTTGAAAACCTTGGTTCCTGCCACTGCACAAGGCTCCAGTTCTCAGAAAGACAAGCCAAACTCCTTGACAAATACAATCCGGAAGGATCCTATGTGTGTTTTTAAAGTACCTCAGGATTTTTAGGTTAACCACACTGGTGTTATCTACATCTCCCTAAGTGAAAACAGACTTGTTCCAGTAACTTCCATGTACAGACCAGATCAGCTTGAACAATGACTGGAGATGCCAGAGGGTTCATCTGGGACAGTGGAAATGGCCTCTGTACAATGGCTTACATAAAAATGAGAGAAAGTAAAATGGTTTTCTAGATGAGGCAAGTATTCAAGGTATTGACATTAAACCTGCAGCAGCACAGAGAGCAGGCTGTGAATTGATCCCAGTGACCACATGAACATGTCATGATCACAACAAGCTGTTACTGGAATATTAGATGCTGTGCCACAAAGTACTTGCAGATGGCAGCAGGTGACAAGTTTTCCAGGACTAGATCCTACACTGACCCTGATTCTGCCAGCTGTAAACTCCTGAATTTCTTCCCCACCCTTTCCACACCTGGATCCCAACTCAAACTATCCATTACAAAGTCACGCTGTCTCACTACCAAACCAGTGAAATCACACAAGGGGAGAAGGTCCAGTTGTGGTAGAAGAAATGGGGTTTATGGCTCAGGTTTTGTATCAAGTTAGTTTTTCTCAGTACTGTCTTTTGTTTCATACACACATCAAAGAGGATATTCTCCCTAAATAGCATGTGCCTTAGAGATGGGAAGTGAGCCAAACACTAAATATATACAATTTGGGAATTTGTCGGTCATCTCTGCTCACAGATAGGAGCTTCTAATATGGTGGTTTAAAATAAATACAAGGTTAATGATACTTTCATAACAGCCCTACCAAGAAATAAGCATCTGATGCTAGAAATGGGTTTGCTCACTTTATTTACATAATTTTCTCCCTCTGAGATGTTGAAAGAAAAGCCTGAAAACCAAACACTGAGAATTTATGATAAAGAAAAAATCAAACAGCAAATAGAAACATACAAATTAATTTTAAAAATCCCAGTTTTCAACTTGCCAACAAGATTTTTGATCTGGGGTTGATAATACTGTTACTGTCGCAAGCAGAAGTCCCTCTCTAGAGTTGTGTGATATTATTGATTGATCTTCACTCGCATAACTCCAGATGAAGTCTAACACTGAGTAGCATTCGGACAACAGAAGACAAACTGGGTTCAGATAGTGCAGGAGTGTCCTGGGCTGAAGTTCCCTTTAGATGATGATACAGCCCCATATGGGCTGTGAAGCTGCTGGTTCTTACTTTTCCATAGCATAGACAACTGTCACAAAGGCATGTAAACTGCTGACTCCTCCCTTGGAAGCTGCTGAGTGGGCAGTGGGGTGTGTGCCAGAGCTGCCTGTGGTGTGGGCAGCATTGCTGGGGAGCATGGCTGGGCAGCTGGCCCTCCCTGTGGGCACAAAAGCTCTCCCTTTCCTTGTAGAGGCATGGCATGGAAGTCAATACACTTGGGTGGGAAAAACCCAAGAGAGGTCTGCTCCTGTCAGCAGTCTGGAGGAAGTGTGAAGTGCTCCTTCAGGTTAGCTCTCCCCATCAGCCACACTGGCTCGCTCCACTCCTCACATTCCCCAATCACCTTATGGACAGAAAAATGCACAAGAACACAGCTGCACAAGTTGCTTTTGGCTTTTTCTGCCCTCAGCCACACAAGCCAGACCAAGGCTGCCTTTAGCAAACCAGGACACAGGGGAAGCTCAGAGAAGATGAAAAAAAAACCCTCCATGGCCAGTGGTACTACAGAAACATGCAGTGGACAAAGCTGCCACTGTAAAGTGCTCCTGGGTAAGGAAGACATGTGACTAAAGCACAGCGACAGCTACTGCGTGTCCTCTCTGCGGTCAGAGTAGAGACACACTTGCTGCCAGCCCAAGCAGCAGTGATGCAATCCCTGCAAAGCTGGGTCATGAATGTTTTTTAGGACACAAAATTATAGAGAGATTACAAGAATAAGCACAGGCTACCCAGGGCTCTTCAGAATAATCAAACAAGTCAGAGCCACACTGTCACTTGTGGGCACTCCTGTGAACAGTCCAGGACTGGCACAATATGGTCATCGCTCAACCAGACACTGACATGCTGCTAATACATGATGAGCAAGAGACTGAAACCCTGCTAGGACAGAAAGAACAGGCTATGTTGCAGTTGAAGAGCCAGGGTGAAAACAACAAAAAATACCCACTGGAAAACTCACCTCCCCTGCACCCTGTCTGACTGTGGGAAAGGTAAATGTCATCTCTTGCAGGGTCTGCCTCACCCTCTCCTCCTGCTCTGCAGGAGCATGCTATTTGCAAAGCAAAGGCAGCACAAAGACAGATTTGGACAGGCAAGAATTTCTCCCATCGGCCTTAGCAGAACCTGCCTTAGCTTTGGTCAGCAGCACACACTGCTGATCTGATCCCTGAGCCCCTCCATCCCTGCCAAAGCAGGCAGCAGCCCAGCAGGACAGTCTGCAGGGACAGCACGACTTCCCTTGGCCCTCTGCAGCCTCACACGAGCAAGGCTGGAGGGATCTCACTGCCAGAGCTTGGGGCAACCACCGGGGAGGGGGATTGCAGCCACTGCCACGAGCGAGCCCAGTGGAGGAAGGAGGCAGAGTGCCCACTGGCTGCTGCTCCTAGGCTGCCAGACACCATCTCCAGTTCTCAAGAGGTAAGCAACACTACCTTGGAAGAGTTAGGAAAACCTAAAATAATACTCTTTATACACAATATTTGAGTTACTGTCATTATTTAAGAAAAGTTTTTATAAAGAACTTACCATTTGCCTTTTGTTTTCTATCAAGTTTGACCCGATTATTCCAAGGAACGACCCAAAACCAAGCTGAAAAATAACATATTGTTAACATTGAGATCAGGATGATACCCAACATATTTTACAAACAGACAGAACACAATTAAATCCAGAAGCAGCAAAAGAACATTCTTCTGATTTGTGAGCACTCTTCCTTCAGCAGGAAATCAATGCAGTCTCTTGCTAGCAGGGACTATCAGGTGTATCCTACAAATGACACTGAAAGTGTGTGTAGAAACCAAAAGGATGAGTTCTGAATTCGATCCCCCGTGATGCTGAGAAATGGCTGGTGGATGAGGATATGCATTGCTGTCTTGGAACAATCCTACAAACACTCAGGAGCCTCCAGATGCAAACGTAGCAGGACCACAGCACTAAAACCTCCAGGTTTCTGTGACCCCACTGAGCATGTGAGCAACCACTTCAGTTTTCAACTCAGAGAGTTTCTCAATGTGAAGTATGAAATAAGGGAGATTTATACTTTGGAAGATTTAGCAGTTTTCTGTCTTCTCTTACTCCTCCCTCACCTCCAGGGGTGAGGATGCATCAACCAGGGTGCTCTACTAAAAGAGTTCACACTGGTCCAGCCAACAGAATAAGCTACTGCAGCAAAAGTATCTTTTCTTGCTGCTCTAACTGACAACATTTATTTCAGCTCAGTGAAGTCAGCCAGGAGAGCAATTTCCTGCCTCCTTTCTCCATAGCCTTAAGCTACACTATGAAGAAGTTTCTAGGACAGAGCACACCTCAGCCAGGACAGAAACAGGGACTTCAAGTAGGAACCATGGACTAAGAGGGGAGATGCAAAAATAGTATTGTGTCACACTGAGAAAGGTCTTTGGTTGGCGTAGAGCATATCCAACCCCACTTCCATGGGCTGGCAAAATGAGAAATGCTGGAAAAGTCCTACAGTTGGATCTGTCATAATAAGGAGGTACAAATCCAGACAACAGGCCAGGGGCCAGTGAAGAAACGTGAGAATGCCCAATAACCGACCAACTCCCCAGGAAGAAGAACAAGGCATGAGACAAGCTGTAGTGATTCAAAAATAAGTCAACTAACCTGGAACTGATACTTTAAGATCCAGGAATAGAAAAGAGAGGTTTAATGAATCCAATACTAACAGGCAGAGGCACATGCAGAGATTAGCAGACACAAATGGGATGTAAACTTGGGCTTCAATCTTCCTGTGCCCTGCTTAAGCCCAGCAACCTTTGGTGCAGTGCTGCAGGCAGGGAGGGCAGCTGGCTCAAACAGCAGGGATTAAAGTGGAGCAGCTGATCAGGCTTCCCCACTGCCTGGCTTGCACTCCGAGCTCGTGGAGACCACTGTCCCCACATCAGGGACAAACTGCCATGGTGGGAAGCACAGCAATGAAGCCAAGGGCTGCTTACCACTGGGGTGGCAGACAGGCAGGGCAGAGACCCAGGGCACTGCTGAACTCCCCCACACTGACCTGCCAGTACTTCTGGGCTTATTATTTTGCTCAGCTTGGGCAAACAACACTTCCACCTTCCTAAAGTAACGGGAGATTCATAATTTAAGTCCAAGCAAAAAAATTTGGGAGATCCAGACATTAACAGTGATGTGGATCCAGGAATAATTTTCAGTTTGGTGATATTTAGCAGAAGGAACTTTTGTGGCAACACATTCCTAAAGCAAATGCTCAAGAAAAATGTTTTGTGTCCTTTGAGCTTTAAGAGAAATATCCACACGGTGTTTCAGAGTAGCCTCAAACCAAAAGGTGAAGTGCTTTAGATAATTTAAGATAATTCAGAAAGAAGAAATTGGAGCAAGTCTGTACATCCAGCAGGTGAAGACCAAATAAATTAGTGAATTCTCATTAACAGGAATTCTTATTGCACTAATGGAAAAACAACTCATTCTTCTATGGATGAGACGAGGAGATCGTAGTAATGTTCCTCAGTTGCGTCATTTATTTGCTGGTGGATGCGATCCCCTGGGATGTCTATCTGAAAGGAGGACAGGATACAAAGTGAACGTGCTTTTCCAGAGTAAAGCCTCAAGCCAACATCCTTGGCAAGGACCCATTACAGAAGAGGTTTGCCAGTGAAAGCCTAAGAAAGGTCAGTCATTTACACAGATTCTGGCAGCTGTTATAACTTTGAGACAACACACATATCTCATAGTCTCACTTCCATAGGGGTGCTTGTCTTCTGCACCTGAGCATTACTCTTGTCTGCTGAACATCACTGTTGTACTCTGGGCTTCCCTGTCCCAGGTCAGTCATCCAGCCACAGGTAAGGACATTTCCCACAGAGACACAGCTAAGGAGTTCACTGATGTAGTTGTGAAGGTGTGGGTAGTCACAGAGGAGGGAGAAGGCAGTCTGGCTACAGGATGTCACTGAACCCTCTGCTTCACCCTCTCCAGTTGCGTCAATGAGGAACTGAGCTGCTTGTGGAAAAAAACAACCTCAAACCCTCAAAAAACCCAACCAAACAAAATTCTACTGATGTGTGGAAGGTCTCCAGTGCCCAGTTCTGTCCTTCCTTGGAAGCAGAGGCCTGGGAAGGTAATCCCCTGCATTGAAGCATACATCTTTGCATGCTTCCTCCTCGCACAAGAGGTGTTTGCCCAAGAAACACAAGTTGAAGGAGGAAAGAAGAGTGGTTTAGGCATGGCAGCAATGAGATATCTAATGTCTGAATTCAAGAAGAATTTGGACAATGCTCTCAAGCACATGGTGTGATTCTTGGGGTTGCCCTGGAGTTGGACTTGATGATTCTTGATGGGTGTCTTCCAACTCAGAATATCCTATGACTTTATGATTCTGTGTTCCATAAGATGATTCCAACCATGGAACTGGTCCACACACAGAGAAGTCACTCAGCATACAAAGAGACTTCTGGCTCTATCTGCTTGAGAACAACTCACCAAATACTCATTCACTGCAGCCAGCCCTTTTTCCCCAGTAAAGGGAGAAATCCCATCTTATTACGAAACATCAGCTACTTTAAGCACCTTCTGAAGCATCCAGCAGCACACTGAAATGTTTTCCTGTGCAGTGAGACAGGTGAGGTCACCACACATTTCTACAGAGCAGATTAATGAACCTAGAGGGGGAATTTGGTGACAAACACAAATTGCCAGGGTGCCTCTGAATAAAGTAACTTAACACTCTTCCCAAGTCCAGGAATTCATTAATTCCTTGAGTAGACTAAATCTTAAAAAAGCTTAAGTGATGCTGACGTTCCCGGACCATAAATAGCTCAGGAGATGTCAAGGGGACGTGAACAGCAGACTCTGCCCATTTGCATCAGTCTGCAGGACCTGCTGAAGCATTCAGGCTGGCACAGTGCAGGGTAAGTGTGGAGAGTCTGGAGTCAGCCTGTCACCTTTCTCAACACCTTCCTTCTATACTTTTCTTTAAAAAAGATCAGGCTTAAATGCAGGAGATACTGGGACAAGCCAGAATACCTAAATCAAAGAGGCCCAGCATAATCTGTAACTATGTTCCACACTGTAATGGCTGCAAAGGGGCTTTCTTCAGTCGTAGAAGAACTTGGGCACAGAAAAGTATAAAGCTCCCTGAGATCAGCAATGCATGGCAAATAAATCAAACAGTAATAAGGCAAGAACAAGTCTCCACCTGGTTATCTGGAATGGTTTCAAGCCTCCAAATTCAAGGCTCCAAACCAGACGTGCAGCATCCTACAGCTGTTACACCAGGAGCCTCTAGCTGGGGCTACTGGCTGCATTTAACCTACTGGGACACCTTATTTGATTGTAGCTCAGTGCTACTCTTTCAGCATGTCTTAGACATGCACAGGAACAGACCAGGACTTGCTTTCCAGCTCGTGTTAGACATCATGCTGGGAGGGTTGTGATGCACTTGCCCCTCATGCTTCTGTAGGAGAGTATACATCTAATGGCAGGAAAGCTGGACACCAGTGGTCTTCTCTAAATTAAGCCATTTGAAGCTACAAGATTTGTTCTTTCCCATTTTCAGGTGCTGATAACAAAAAGAAGAAATGGATGTGTTCTTGGCTTTGATGTAGATGCTTCCCTGGCAAGCTGCCACAGCTCCTCATCCAGGGACTCCTGTTAAACACTTCTGCAAGTGAACTTTATGACCCCAAGTTCATGTTACTAGTATTTCAAGACCTGGTCTATCAAATGCTTTTGGTAATTTGGTCCTTCTTTGCCCAACTTTTGCCTAGGCTTAGTGTGATCTATGTAAACAAAGAAATTCTAAAGTTGCTTCGACTGACATAAAATCTATTTATCTGTCTCACCACTAACTCAAAAGCATATTATTACCTAAGCTCAGAGGAAGCTGCCACTTGGATAGGATTTTTGCATGGGAATGAGCAGCAGGTGCAAAATAATAATAAAACAAATAAATCAAATGGTAATGAAGTAGCTGAGCAAAATATTCAGGACAAGATCACCCTTCATAACATTTTCAGCATTACACGGGACTTTGCACACAATACGTTTTCTAGACCTACCTAGGAGTTCTATACTTACAATAACCCCTGGGTAATAACCTCCAACAGTCACATTTTGGGTTCTTGTTGTAGCAGCTAGGCCCACCGTTAGAATTAATACTGACACAATGAGGAGAGTCACAGTTACGTAGAGGGAATTTCTTTTTCTTCTATTGAACGACCCTAAAAACACACACACAACAGAATTTGCTGATTCCATCTGGGGAGAGTCACAGCACCACAAATTTTTCCTCCCACCTCCAATAACACCACGGTGAATTTCCTTTCTTCTGACTTGAGAATATTTTTGGGTTTGGCTGTCACTTTTCACCTTCACTAACATGCTTTATCAAGCGTTACTAGGGCATCTGAATCCACAGTCACTTATCATTGCTCTGACGTAGATGAAGAGAGCCTTAAGAACTGCAACTCTGCAAAGCTCATTTAGAAACATGGGAGTCTCCCAGCCCCTCTGGCCCAGGGCAATTGAGCTAATGAGAAATATTCACATTAGACATTTATATACTCTCTGATGTGCCTACTTACATCAAGCTAAATAACCCCACTGCATGCTGCTTGTTTTGAGGGGGGAAATTTGACTGTAATCATAAGGCATCCACAGTTTTCCATGCAAATGAGACATCACCAGTAACAGCCACTTCTCCCTCTCCTGTAGTATCATCCTTCAGCAAGGACCAGGTATTTTTAGACGCCTGAATAACGAATTTGTGGATTAGTAAAACTCATCTACAGCTGCCTGACGATGAGGTTTTTTTTCTTTTCTATATTTATAAATCTCCCAAATGAGCATAAACATAAAAGAATGATTCCACCAGCCAGGAGGAAAGCTGGCTGCGACACTACACTCAGCAACATCTTTAGGAGTGTGTTTGGTCTGCATGTGCTTTGCCATCTTTGTGTCACTTTGTGGAACAATCTTTTTGATCATATTTCATATATTATGTAGATACAACCCAGCACCTACAACAATGGCTGGCAGGATAATGGACTGTAAGGGCCCCTGCCACACTCCCTGTGGGCTGCTGGGGCCACCATTCCCACAGCCTGGGCCACTCCAACAGGCCCTGGGAGCAGGTAAGGGTATCCCACCTCAGAGGCTCCCAGCACTTGTCCGGGTGTTTCAGAGAAGGGCAGGAACATGTCCCAAGGGCAAGGAGCAGCTTTCACCGTTGCAGAGTGTATTCCCTAAAGCAAACCACTGTGGTGTCCCTAAAACAAACACCCTTGTTCAGGGGCTCGCTGGCAGCCTGCGCACAGCAAGATAAAACACCTGCAGAAAGGCCGTGAGGGAAGACTTGGTCAAGCCAATCACGACCTCCTTGCCCAAATTCTCCAGAAAGACAAGCACACCAGGCCCTGATGGGCAGCTTTTTGTCCCACAGATGCACGCCCAAGGTGCCCACAGGCCCTTCTGTAGGGTCTGTGTACATATGTAGAGCAGATAGAGATCCTTTCACCCCAACGGCTACACTGATGCAGCTATACCAACTGACCCATGACAAAGATTCCCCTCCCTCCACATAGACAGCTCTCCACAGGGAAACACACAGCAGCTCCCCACTGCTCCTCCACCCCCGCTCCAGCCTGACCCAGAAGCTGTGCTGCTGGCAGGAGTCCTCTCTCTTCATGCTCTGGGCTGGCATGGCTGCCATGGGCATGGGGCTGAATTTCACCCACAGCAACCAGATGAGCCTGAAATCACAGACAAGGGCTAAACTTGGGGCTTAAATACCCAACAGAAGGAGCTCACAAAATCACAGAAGGGTAGGGTTGGAAAAGACTACGGGAGGTCCTCTAGTCCAACCACCCTGCCCTACATGAAGGGCAAGAGAGGTTTATGAAAAAAAAGCACCATCCTTTCTGACTGACCTTCTGTCTCTGGAAGGAAAGCTCTCCACCCACAAACCTTCTGCTCATGTTCCAGAGAACAGGTCTGACAGCACCACTGGGACATCACTGGTCCTAAGAGCAATGAGCCTGACAACTGGTTAGTCCTTAGCTAGAATAAATAGCTAGATAGTTGCTAATTAAAAAAAAAAACAACAAAAAACAAAAAAACTGCTAGAGAAACCCAAGATGCAAGTTGGATATTTTATCAAGGATCCTTAGTCTTTCAAACCATGTTTTATAGGCTGGAGATAAAGATACCTGACTGCTTGCTGCAGGTCACATTTGGGGTTATTCTCCTACATCTACAAATAAGTTAATAACATAAAATCTAGTCTTCTATATCAATCAAAAATCATTAAGATATTAAGCCATTCTGTATGTGTTGCCCCACAAATACTATCATTGTGCCACACTTCAGTTTCTACATAACCATTTAAATGCAAGTGTCCCATAAATGTCTTAAAAAATCCATAGCAGTGGGACCAAAACTGGAGAAAATTTGCCACTTCTTACATAGATTAGTTCTGAAAGGAGAGAAAGGATTAATCCATCTTGCTTCCACGGAATTAGCAAACTTCCAATTACTGCTACAGTTTTGCTGGCAAACGAGCAGAGGGTAAATAAGCCCAGCTATGTGTTCCTTACACAGCTCCCAGTGTGCATGGTCGGGCTGTGGAGGTGGAGATGTTTGCAGGGCATGGCTGAGTGGGTGCTGTGGGCACATGAGCACAGCACTTACACATCCAAACCAGTGCTCCTGCACTGCCATCACAAATGCTGAAAAAAGTTACCATGAAAACCACTCGAAAAGAAGCATCTTGAAACACCATTTATAGATGCTGTATTTGTTTTAGCACCATCGTGTTTTTCACTCTTAATTTCTATGTTGTTTCCCAGTTCAGGACTGCCACACACTGACATTCAACAGAGAAGAGAAAGATAAGGTTTCAACTGGAAATTTTCTCAAAGCTTTTCAATATTTCTCCTAAGATTAAAAACAATTTTAAAAGTTTTTATTTCAAGTACTGACAAAACCAGCCATAATCTTCTAACTTGGTATTGAAGAGAGACGTGAAGCTGAAGAGATAATGTGACTACCTCCACTTCAGCTCTGTACTGGGATATTAATTGCATTTTTTCCTTCCCTGAAAACACTTTGCAATGTGTGTAGAGAGAAAGTGTTTTTTTACTTCTGTAAGGATGACTGCAGCTGCTTCAGCATACACAGAATCATTCCCAGTATCTTTGTAATAGCTGCTGAAGGGCTGCTCTGACAAAATTCTCTCCCTCAACATTAATTTCTGCTGAAAGTATTCCCCATCAGATCATTTTCCTCTGTGCTACTAAGCTTGGTATAGGACTATGCACAGAAGCTGAGGTATGGCAGCTTTGTTATCTCTGCTTTTAAGAGACAGCAACAGCCTTTTCTCTGTGATTTATCCCAAACAGATGTCCCAAAACTTGCAGTGCTTACTACAACGTAAGTAGACAAGGTGATCCAAAACACTGTGCTTAACTCTGTTAAGGAGCTGTAAAGAAATTAATGCTATCCATAGCCTGGCTAACGCTTTTGCTAAAATGGCACTCCAAACGGGCACTGGTTTTAGAATGATCATTTTTCTTTTAAGCATCAGAAACATCCTCTTGTTATAGTTGCCCTATATAAGCCACTCTAAAGACAAGGCTGTAGCAGGTTTTTCCAGATTACTTTAAAAGTTTGCAATAATGCGTATCTTTGAACTGCCCTTGATTCACTTTTTTTTTCCTCCACGATTATTAGAAGAAAATGGACAAGATGGCACAGAAACAGGTCTGACTTCTCCATCTTGTTCTTTGGGGGAAAAGCCAGAAGCAAAGAACAGGCACAGAGTAGCTCGAGGAAGAAGCCAGCTCTAACTTATACCCCGGGAGAACCGGGGGCAGGTGGCACCGAGCCTCTCTCTTCCCAGCCCCTCTCCTTTCGTCCCATTTTTCTGCTGAAAACGCGTCACCGTGGGAGCTGTGACCCCACGGCTCCGACTGCGGGCCCGGCAGCGCACGGGCGGGGGGCTGCGGGGCTCATGCCCGGCTGGGCCGGTGCAGGGGAGGGGAAATGCGATGAGGTACGAGGGGTCCCCGAACTCACTGGGGGACGCGGGAGGGCAGCGGCCGCGCTCCGCCCCGCTCCAAAGGATGCTGCCGCGGGGCCGCAGCCGCCCGGGGTGACCCTCCCGCGGGGGTCCCGTCGAAGGGCCCCGGCTGCCGCGGGGACACACGGCCGAACCCGCGCTCGGCCGGCGGCGGGCCGGGAGGGGAGAACGGCGGGGG
>VZRF01000563.1:325305-353345 GCA_013396875.1 Vireo altiloquus
GCCCCGGCACCGGCCCCGCCGCGCCTGCGCCTCCGCGCCGCTCCGCCCGCGGCTGCCCCGGCGCCCCGCGAGGGATCGGCGGTGGGCAGCTCTCCCAAAGTGCCTCTTTGGCATCGGGGCCATCTCGCTGGAACCAGCGCAGAGCCCGTTCCCCAAGGGGGCTTGGGCAGGGAGGGAGGGATGGATCTCCCGCCCCGTCTCCAGAGAGGGCAGAAGTCCTGCCCCATCTCCGGAGGGACAGAGCTCCTGTCCCGTCTCTGTGAGATCTCGGCGCAGTCACGGGGAGCTCGGCCAGACGAGCTCCCCTCCTCTCTCCCCATCTTTCTCCATCCCTTTGCCTTCAGCAGCTCCCATCCTCCTCCAGTCCAGCTGCTCCAGGACATTCTGTCCTTCGCCAAAATCTCCCTGGCACCTCTCTGTTGCCCCGTTCTCCCCACCTCCCTCCTCCCTGAGGTGCATTCCCGGGCAGCCACCCCGTCACGGCCACCGGCCCAGTGTTTTATTTCTCGGCGCACTGAGATCTCCTCTCCAGTGGCAATGCCTGTTGCTGCCTGTGCCCTATTCCATGGAGAGAGCGATCATCTGCAATCTCCGTGTTCACGGCCAAGGAGCAAGAACAGGCCCTCAACCTCTGTTTTCCACATCCTATCTACAAAATGGGGATAAAAGCATCCAACAAGCTTCATAATTGCTTGTAAATCACTCTAATGTCCTGGGCTGAGAGGTGCTAAGTACAAATCATGTAATTATTTCAAGCATATTTCAAGTTAAAAGAAACTAATCCTATCTCTGCTTAAAAACCCCACACTTTTACTGGATAAGAGCCTAATGACCAGCTTCTCCCAGGAGACAAGGGAAAGTGTACACCGAGAGCGACGCGAGAGGCAAGTTACAAATGCCGAGATCAATTAATGGCAAAGAACACATCACCTCCAGAGAAAACAGCAGTTATTTACCTCGGATGAACTAGAGGAGCCCCGAGCTCACTGCCTGTGACAGAGGGGCTGACACTGGTCCCCACCTGCTCAGTTGCCCCGAATCTGTGCTAGTGATGGAGGAGACAGGTCTCGGCTCCTTCCTCCATCCCGTGCCAGAGCCGGGCTGTGCAGCCGCACAGGGCACGTGTGCTCCCGGGCAGCTTTTGGTGCCCTACAACTGCCGTGCCATGTTAAATCCCTGCATCCCATCCCAGCTACCGAGCTTCGGGAAGGCCACCCTTGCCCCACGGTGCCATCCTGGCCAGGAGATCCAGCTGTGCGCACAGCTGCCGGCGTGCCCTCCTGCCGGCGGGCTGGCTGCGGGCAGGCACCGGCACCGAGCAGCAGGCGAGGCGCAGCCCGGCCAACTCTGCGCAGCCCGGGGCAGCTGCCAGACCTCTTTGTTTCCCGCTGAGCCCATTTATTAGCACAGCCGGTGAGAGGCTTTCAGCCATGTTCAAGAGAGGAAAGGGAGGAATGGTGCTTTGACTGCCGGGACGGCACCGTGCAGCCCTGCGGGAGCCTGGGACAGATGTCCCTGTGCCTTCGGGCAAAGTCCCAGCCTGGGGCAAGGCAGCCTTTCCCCACCCTTGAACATGGTCTGGCTCTCTTGCGAAAGGAAGGATCACCGGTCCCATTGGAAACGGGCCAAAAGAATGAGCAGGTGGATCGTGCCGAACTCCTGCTGGGACAGACGTGTAAAACGAGCCCCACTGTTCCTCGAGATTGCGTGGACACAAGCAGGGATGGGCACCCCCACCCTCACCCCCCCACGCTGCCATCACACCGCTGGAGCTGTTCCAGCAGCAGGACTCCAGCATGCACCCCGGATGCCCCAATCGTGCATCATCTCGTGTCTGTAATTTACTGATGGAGGAAAATCTGACACTCCCCAGCCCCGGCCTGCAGGGTGTCACGACAAGGTGTGCCTCTGGATTTTGTCTGAGAGGCTGTGGGTAGCTCTTAAACCTGGGACGGGAAAACCGATGCTGTGAACTCCTGGCTGCTGTCTCCGTTCGAGGGGATAAATATAGACCTGCCTGCCCCTCTCACTACCCCTTTCACCGCAAAAGAGATTTTGTAATCATTAACCCCGGCCCCGCTGTGACTGACAAGCACACACTTGACCGACACTTCTGGCCATCGGAAACCCCAGCGATTTGTTAATGTTTATTAACAGCTACACGGTCTCCTGGGGGAAGAGCCTGGCTTACCCATGTAGGGCGTTGGCAGGCAGTAATGGGGACCCAAATATAAGGCAGGATGCAGTGAGGGTGCTGCAAAGGGCTGCACCGGATGCCAGAGGACTCAGGATAGGATCCTGCTGCTTTGAGCTCAGCCCCTTTAGGAAAGCAAGTTATTTTTTTATCCACTCCTGAACAGCAAGGTTCTGCAGGGTAGGGAGGGAATGCAGTGTTTTCCCCCACAGTCTTGGCATAGCTGCTGTTTTAGGGGGTGCTGTAGGGCTGGCGAGCTGTGCTGGAGACATGGTTCTGTCTGTGAATCTGTGAGAGCCAGGATGACATGGCACCCTTAATGGTGCCAGTGCTGCTCTGCTAATACTCATACTTTTCTGTGTTTCCCAGCCAAGAATGGGCAGGAACACCAGCACCAGGGGCATGGAGGACCAGCTCAGGAGCCCCAACAAGAAGGTGGTGAGTGTTTTGGGGGCTGCTAGCCTCATTCCACAAGGTGAGGTGGGACCTGCAGCAAGGACCTGCTTTGTGGCTGATAAATCTATAACTACTTTGCTTTAGGAAATGCTGCTTTGTCCCTTAGGCAAAGAAGTTTGTACAGAGACGGGGAAAAGGGCGGTGGCAGGTTTGGCCAATGGTGCTGGGTGGTGAGAGGGACTAGAAGGGACAGGAACACCTGGGCAGGGTGACCCTCTGCATGCTTGGATTTCAGCAGGAGGAATCCAACATTGAGAGCTGACCTGGTCTGAGCTGAGAATGGGGGAAAGCTCCTGGCCTCCCCCAGAACGCTCACAACAGTCAGTACAGAATGATTTTGCCAGAGATGAGCCCCACACTTGCTCCCCAAGCTGTCACAACAGGCAGTGACTCAGGGCTGTCCAGTGTTCCAACACGTCCTTCCGTGGCTCTGTCTTCTCCCTGTCCCACTGCATTCCTGCCCCAGATCCTGCCACTCCTTCTGCCCCTTGTCCAGGTGCACGAGACTGTTCCAAGACCATCTCTGTCCTGGGCTGCAAAGATAAACCGCCTGTGCTTCATTCCAGACCTGACCTAGCTCCCTACCTGAGAGACATCTGCCAGGGACCTGGTAGTGGGATCATCCCATCCTGCCCAGCTGCCTCACAGAGACCCACAGGGTCAGCTTGGGGCTTCCCCAGCCTCCCCAGGCTGCCATGGAGTCCTCATGGCCTTTCCCAGGCAGCAGGACAGGACTCTTCACTAAGTGAAAGGTCACACAGCACAGACTCAGGAGAGCTGGAAACTTCCCTCCTTGCAAAACCCTCCTTCAGGGCAGAGCTGTGGAGTTCCCAGGGTGAGAACCTGTGGTGGGGGAGGCTGTCCCCATGTCCTCCCACAGCTCTAAGCATTGGTAGCAGCTTCTGAGTGTGGGCTCTTGCTGTGTCCAGTAGAACCTCGTATGAAATCCAAAGGGCTTTCCCCAATGCAGCACTAAGCATCAGTGTGGAGTTCATCTGGGCAGTCCCCCCTACTCTGGCAGTCTGAGAAAATGTTTCCGGAACAGCTGCTGGTAGGTCTTTTATTTAATGGGGAGAGTGGGAAGAAGAACACCTCCTCTTCCCCCTCTTCATTGGTAACCTGCTCCCTCACAAGTGTCCTGGCAGCCTAGACCCCCCATACCTCCCCTCCCATGTCCCTGCTGGTGACTCGTGCTGGGGCTGCTGCTTCCCGGCTCCAAAACCCGCTGCTTTAATGAGCCCTGTACCCTGTGTACCCTGTGTACCTCAGACCATGCACGGGCTGGCTCAGGAAGGGCTCCAGCCTGGGGTGTGGGACCTGCGCCAAACACTGCCTTGGCAGCTGTGGGAATTTTCTGGCAGCAGTGCTCTGAGGCAGGAGCGCTCCCAGAAGAGCCCCATCGGGGCTTTCTTCAGAGCCCATCAGGGCAGTCAGCGGGATGGGGATAGTTTACAACCCCCGCGGGTCTGCCCAGGCTCCCCAAGGGACACGTGCAGGCTTTGGAGTCAGTATTCTCCCTCCATTCTCACTGTTTTGCAGTACTTGAGTGTCTGAGCAGAGTTTAATTTCTCGCTCACAGTTCAAAGGAGTTTCCAAGCAAGGCTCTCGCCAAGCTGTCGGCCACGTCCCGGCTTGCCCGGGGCAACCCACGGGTTGCATATATTTTGTCTGTGGGTCCTAAGCTCCAACAGGTGCCCGCGGCCAGCAGGCTTCCCTGAGCACAGACATGCAGAGGCGATCCTGAAGCGCAGCTGCTGTGGATCCATGCCTGGATCAGGCGCAGCAGCCTCGGGGAGCAGTGGCAGGTTCGTGCGAGCGTGGCTCTGACCCGGCTCGGAGCGGCTGAACCCTGCGGCAGCGTTTGCATTAAAATGCGGGGAAGCGATGAACCCCATCCGGATCACATCGCCTTTCTCCCCGGCGGTGCCTGGCCCAGCCCTGTCCCGAGGTGAAAGCAAGGTCAGCACCTTCTCCCACCAGCCTGCTTTTGGAGACCTGCCCGGATTCAAGGGGAGTTAAGGACGGCCCCCGTGTCTCAAGTGACCCTTGCGTAGACATAAGTAGAGATAGATTCGTATTCCTGAGTTCTGGACAAACAAGTTTTCACCCCTTAGGCAAAATACAAACTCTTGCAACCTAGGGAGATGCTTTTCCCTGGAACTCAGTGTAATTCTAAAAAGTAACAACACAGGGATTTCTTCAAAGACTAAACGCTCACATGCCAAGAAAAACAAGCTGGTCGATCTCTTAAATACTGCTGCCTGCTATCATCTGTGGCAGCACAGAGAACGTGCACTTGAGCTCAGAGATGTTGCAGAAGCGTGGGAACAGTCCCAGCCTTTCCAGATCACAGGTTTTATTTGGTCATATTCACCCAGGTGGAAAAAGATGAGTTCCTGTAAATGCCAGCACAAGGAGACAAGTACCCAGTGTGACAGCAGTGACGTACATGTCATGGAAAAATGGATGCTGGGTTCTAAGTGATCTTAAGTTGGAACAGCCAAAACTGCCTCTCTTTAACTCAAGAGTGATGATGGGAAAATGGAAATTTGAAACATTTCCAGATATTAAGTGCTTTTGCATTTATTTTTGGCCAATGAGAGATTCAGCTTGCTTGTGGGGGTTGTGTTCTGTAACTCTTCCAGGAAAATAAGCATGAGGAGAAGGTCCAGGATCCTGACAGAGAGAAGGACCAGCCTAAGGCAAACATGGGGAGCAAAACCTGGGCAGACCTGGCTGGGGATATGAAGATATTCCTGTGGAACCCGGAGGAGAGAACATGCCTGGGGAGAACAGCCAAGAGCTGGGGTAGGTCCTTGCTCAAGTGCCGCTGTTGGGGATTGCTGCCTTTTCTGCTTCACAATGTATTCACTTGCTTGTGAATGTTCTTGATGGCTTGGATGGACCACTCCAGCCCATTTTTTTAGTGTTAATGTTTCTAACCAGAGCAATAAATAACTAGTGAGGAGGACAAGCAGAAAACCATGTAAAAGTTACGCTTGGTCTGGTGTTAATGGTGAGAATGTGAAAGCAAAGATTTCAGCCTGCCCAGACCATGTCCCAGAGAGTTTAGAGCCTGAGCAAGCATGGGAGCTGCAGGTCAGTCTGCTGCAGCTGTGCACCTCCTGCTCCTGCCTGTGTAAGTCAGGGGCTCCTGGACAATGGCTTTGGGGTCATCAGGTTGCGGGGGGAAGACAGGCTGTGGAGCAGGAGTTTAGTGGAGGGTGCATACCATGGAGCAGGGCAACCCTCCCTGCCTGAATGAGCCCAGGCTCTAGAAAGGGAAGGGAAGGCCTGGTCATCACTGTCACCCCACATCTTCCCAGCTAGTGACAGGGCGCCCGCAGCAGAACCTGCAGTGCTGTCAGAGCTGGTGGACCGGGATGTGCCAGCTTTGGCAGTTCTGAGTGCCCTGTCCACTTTATCCACATCCATGTGGCCTTCAAAAATTATCGCTGAGTCTGGAGGCCCCGGGTGGTTAAGAACAGCCTGTGGGGTGAGCACTGCTGCAGGCTTGGTCCAAAATCAAAGTGCCACTGCACACATGGTGCCACCCACCTTTGCAGCTCTATTCTGTCAGCACACAGCCCCCTCGGCAGAGTGAAAATTCCAGCCTGATCCAGAGCCACCTGCACATCCATCAGGGTAAGGCTGTGAACTACCAGGGGCTGCTGCTTGATGTTTGCAGCCCTTCTTGGCTGGCACTGGCAATGTGCCACAGGCCCCACTGCCCTCCCATGCCACTGCCAAGAGCTCTGGGTCTCTTGCAAAAGCCTGTGGTGACAGCTGGGAGAAACAAAGGAAGCTGCCCACCAGCATCAGAGGAGTCTGAAAACCTGCAAGCATAAGTCTTGCACAGACCTTGACATTTGTGTTTGCTCTCCTGTGCTCTTTGCTGGCCACAGAGGCAGACCAGTTTTTCTGCTTCTTTGCTGGATGAGAAGGCATAGATCGAAGTGTGGAAGCAGTAGGGTGACAGTCCTTAGTGATGTGGGTTTGGTTTCCTGGAGGCTCTTCCAGGTCCTGAGAAGATCCTTGTGAGAGGATTTGCTCAGTCTGATGTGGATGTGACCCCAGCAGGCTACTGCTGGCAGTACTAGCAGCACTGGGGTGGGTGCAGCATCCTCCTGTTCTCTAGGATCACCGTGCTCTACTATATGACCCTCCTGCCCACAAACATACATGCCCTTGATGCACACACATGCTCACGTCTCTACAGGGGGCAGGAGAAGCTACTATGAAAATAAAAATTTATTTAAAAGTGAGAGCATTTGGAGGTGAGTGGAGCTGAACTTTCCCACTCTCATCTCATGGGTGAGGAGGAGGGAATTTGCCCAGCCTGGGGCTGCTTCCCTGTGCTGGCTCTACAGGTGTCCCCTGGGATGAGGGCCTCAGGGGACTTGCACTCACAAAATTCAGGGAGACAACTGGTCACAGGGTCATCACTGGAGGCCCCAGCCCCTGGGAAAGGCTGCACCCCCCTCTCTGCTGGTGACAACACTACTTGCTGCACTGCAGGAAACGTAAAAATGGGAGCAGTAGTGGGAAGGTGTTCCAACAAGCATCAAGCTGGTGCTCCAGCAGCAGCTCCGGCTCTGCCAGGCTGGGGCAGAGGCACCATCCAGCATCACTCTGGGAGGGCTGGACATTGTCCCTCTGTGCCACCAAAAATAGTGATGGTCCCACCTGCCCCGGCTTAGCCCTCAGCAAGACACAGCCCCACAGTGGTTCCCAGCATGGTGGCCCTGGTAGAAGCACCGCAGAAGTGCACATCTGTGTTCCCAGGGCTCCCTCCAAGCTGCCGGAACGTTTCTCCTGGGAAATATTTGGGTTAGGGCTTTACTTTTCTTTCTGAGCTGCTGTGTTTTATTCATAGGCTGTGGCCTCTTGAGACATCCTCAGTCATCAGCCTGGCCCAGAGGAAAAACAAACCCATTCCCTGAATATCTGGGCTATGAAACAGACACAGTGGTGCTGCAGCCCTGAGCAATTCTGCTTGCTCAGTCCCAGCACCAGGGTCCCTCCCATGCAGGGGACCCAAATCAGGGCAGGAGCATGGCCCCACCACCCCATCAGAAGTTTGGCTGAAGCCACTGGGTACCTTTGCATGTTACAATGCCAGGAGGGGGTGTGGAAGGGCAAGAGGGAATGTTGGGTCCATCTGTCGGAGAGAGCTGAAGCAGGTGGACACACAGACCTGGTCCTGACACAGCTCTGGGAAGGGCCATGCAGTAAAAAGGATAGAGAACCAAACAGCAGCTACCCCCAGCCCTGGAGGAGCTGACAGTCCTGCACTCAAAACCACCAGGGTCGGTGTGCAGGGCGGGGGGAGGGCAAGCTCCTACCTCCACCATGCACTCAGAGCTGCAGAGGACGCCGTGCTGAGCATGTCTGTGCATCCCTGGGGGACACATCCCATGGGACGTACTCTGGTTGCCTTAGCAGTGACAAGCCTGTCTCTTTTGCAGGCTTAATATTACTGTTTTACTTCATTTTCTACACGTGCCTGGCGGGAATGTTTGCCTTTTGCCTGTACGTGATGCTACTCACGCTGAGCCCCTACACGCCCAGGTTCCGGGACCATGTGTCTCCGCCAGGTATGTACCCCAGCCAGCCTGGCCTTGGGCACCTCTGCCCATCCGTGTCCTACCAAAATGGCATATCTGGGATCTCAGGCAAAGCCCTGCTGGAGCTGTGCACTTGTGAAGAGTGATGCTCCACGGTGTAGAATTTTTAAGATTTATTAACAGAAAATAACAATTGGGGATGCCCACAGTACAAACACACAGCGCTGGGTGCGTGGCTGGTCTGGCCAGAGTCACCCCTGCGCCCATGCAGCTGCTTTTACACCCTCCGAGTGTCCCTCAGGGGCTCAGACACATTGACCCCATCACGGCCCTGAGGGTCCCAGCCTGCCTCTGTCTCTGCCCTGTGGGGCTGCCCCGACCCAGTCCCACCCTGGGAGCAGCTCGGCTGTGGGGCAGGGAGAGATCTCATCTTGGCTGGGTCCTGATCCATGCTCTGCATGGAACTTTCGGGAAAGTCCCAGTCGGCCTTTGTTGGCCATTTTGTCCATAGTCCCCAATGCTGGAAATTATAATAATTGAGCATTATTAGCTAGTTATAGTAACGAGAACATTGTCAACTATAACAAACATTATAACAATATCGGGGAGATTACAAAGAAAGGGAACATAACAACAATAACCAGAACATTTGTAACGTGCAACTTGATCTAACTATAAACTCATTAAATATAACATGAACAGTTAACCACAACTCATTAACATATAACAATTAATTTCTTAACCTCATTAACCACTTTAACCATAAATTAATATACAAAAGCCAACTCCACCTTTTGCTGTTTATAACACTCTCCTGCAGTCGCCCAACCCTCCCTAACACGGGGTGTTCTCACCTTAGGTCACTGGCAGAGCTGCAGGTTCTCTGCAGAGGATCAGACATCTTAAAAAGCCCCATGGGAAGCATTCATCCCGAGGATACTAGTTATTATTCTAATTGCACTGCTTATTGTTATCATTAATCTCAAGGTAAAAGCCAAGTTTAGGCATTTCATAGGTGATGCTGATGCATTTCAGCTGCTGGCCCTTTATACCTCATGCCTTCAAACTAAAATGCAAATCAACAGTAGCTTTTATGCATAACTATTTGGGGAAGTTCTGGCAAGGGAATGTTCAGGAAATCCTTTCCCTATGTCAGATGCAGCATTTCCCCCATGTTTTTGTGTTAGTGGGGAAAGGGCCCCTTGCCCTGCTCCCTGTCTGGAACTGGCCACACAGCTGGGAACACAGGGCACCTGCAGCCACTCTGTGCAACCCCAAGCCCATCACTAACCCACACTACTGAGACTCTAGATCTCCAATGTTTCCTGGGATATTTTGGCGTGTATGGTGTTCTCCAGGGGTGAAATGAAGGTGAGGGATCAGTAGGTTGAGGAGAGAGTTGATTTGTGAGCTGGTTCTGCCTCTCTCATGCCTGTGCCCAGTCCCAAGCCCAGTCGCAGTACACCAACCCCTGCAACACACAGCTCAAGCCCATGGCTGGTCCACCTACATTTGCTTTATCAGGGTCTGTCTCCTTCTTCAGGAGTGATGATCAGACCATACTTGAATGGGTTCACCATTGCCTTCAATGTCTCCCAGCCCAACACGTGGCAGCCCTACGTGGACAACATGCACCATTTCCTAGCAGGTGAGCTCTTTGTCACCCTGGGAGCCATGGTGAAGTTGTTTTTATCCATGGATACATGCATGCGGTGCAGGGGTCTCCTCATAGGCATCTCATGAGCCACATCTGGAAAAGGAGGCTCACAAGGTTATGGGAGCTTCTGTGGGAGGGAGCTTTGCCTTTCCAGGTATGACTTCCTAAAACCCTTGACATATGGATGTCCTCTGAGATTTTGGGTCCGTGCAGGTCTCGGGAGATTTTAACAAGCCTCTTGTTCCCCACCAGCTTATGATGACAAAGTTCAGGAGGAGAAGAATATTGAGTGTGTCCCAGGACAGTACTTCATCCAAGGGGGGTATGACAGTGAGGAGAAGAAGGCCTGCCAGTTCAAGCGCTCGCTGCTGCAGAACTGCTCTGGCATCGAGGACCCAACGTTTGGCTACTCTAAAGGCCAGCCCTGCATCCTGCTGAAGATGAACCGGGTACAGAGAAAGCTGCTTGTTTTAATTCCTTCCTTTAGAGCATCCCAGTGTGATGAAGACCATACAGGGATTGAAACTCTTTCACTTCTCAGGCCCAGGGGAAAAGGGAACTAGAATCCCCAAACCTGCTGGCCATATCTGCTAGGACATAAAATAGAAACTCTATAAAACTTGCTCCATTTGATTTGCTGAGGCCTTAGTGCTCAGAGGGTCTTCTGCCAGGCCCTTCTTCATGAGGAACTGAGGTTTAGGGGAACACCCCAGACCCCAGCTGCTTTACAATGGGAGTTTTCTTAAAATTTAATTTACTTGAAGTCTAATAGCATGGTGGCTCAGTGCTCACTGCTGGGAAAATAAGCATGGGGGAGATGTGAACTGTGTGTGGAAGAGGCTGTTACTCCAGGGTGTCTGGACTCTCTCTGTATTCTCTGCTCTGCCCCTGCTCTCAGGCAGCAGTCTGGCACTCAGCCATGGGCAGGTTGCACTGTGTGGGGTGGCAGACCCTGCTGCAGGGACACACAGGTCCTGTCTTGAGCAATGTGACTGGCACCCAGAAAGGTTTAAGCCCTGGAGAAGGGAGGCAGCACATGCTTGGCACTGCATAGCATACAAGCATGGATGTTTTTTGCTTTTGCAGATCATAGGCTACCGCCCTGGTGATGGGGTCCCTGTGAGTGTGGACTGCAAAGTGCAGGTACTGCTTTCCTCTGTGCTCGGCAGTGTGGTGGGTACAAGGCCAAATGTCTCCTCCTGATGAACCTCAGCACAATTCGTCCTCATTTTAGCCCCAAACACTCACAGGACCCAGCACTGCCCATGTGTCTGGGCACAATTGGAGGCCAGTCTGCTGCAAGTGACAGAGGTCACCAGTCTCCTGCTACCCACTTTTCTTCTGCAGCCTCTCGGGCACCACCCTGCTCAGCCCCTGGGGCAGCCTGTGGAGCTGGGTGTCAGGTCCCAGTTAGAGCCTGGAGCTCAGTGGGAAGATGTAGGAACTGCTCATATCCATCTCTAGCTGCTCCACAGCACCCTCAGTCCTGGGGGTACCTTGCAAGCCAACAGCAATGGGGTGAAGGAAGAGCTCCCACTGCCCAGGCAGCTGCTGGATTACACACTTAGAGAGCAAAGGCAAGTAGGGAATCAACAGGCAGCAAACTGTAATTCTGCCCATGCCTCCATAGCTCCACTCTTTTCTAGCTGGAAGCAGGGCAGTGACTGGTTCACAGCAAACAGCACAGCTGAGCTCAGCCAGGGGCTGGCAAAGGACATTTGCTCTGAGACAAGATCTGAAGGCAGCTGTATTTTGTGTCCCATGTCCTCTGTGTGTGTGCACGTGCCTCTGGTTTTTCTTCTGTTCACAGAAAGGCAATGAGAGTCACCTCAGGTCAGTGGACTTCTACCCTGGGAATGGGACATTTGACCTCATGTATTATCCCTACTATGGCAAGTTCACCCACGTAAGTAAGGGTGTGGCATCTCTGTTATGCCTCCTTCGGAATGAGAGGGCAGGAGCTGCTGCATGGGGTCCAGATGTGCTTTCGGGCTGTTTTGGGCAGATGTGGGCAGGGACGGAGGCCATGAGCACGGGGAGTATTGCACCCTATTTCTATGTGTGACAAGCTGTGTGAGTGTGTGTGTGAGTGCATGTGAATGTGTGTGTGTGTGTGTGTGAGTGAGTGTGTGTGACTGTGTGTGTGAGCGTGTGTGGTTTTTAGGACAACAGAAAGCATTTGAGAGTCCCATTGCCTGGGTGTTGTCCTGGGCAATGACTCCAAGAGGCAATGTGAAGTGAACCCATCTTGCTAAGGCACAGACACAGAAAGGCTCAGCTGCAGCATTCTGAGGGACCCTGATGGACATCAGGCAGACACTCTCAGATGCCTGGAACCATGAACCATTTACGAATTATTTTACTGAACATAAAAGCCCTGCCTGCTTTTCTGCTCCCTCAAAAATTACACTTAAATCTCCCTTCTTTCCAGGTTAACTACACATCTCCACTGGTGGCTATGCACTTTACAGATGTGCAGAAGAATTACTTGGTCCCCATTCAGTGCAGCCTGAATGGGAAAGGAATTATCAATGACCTGAACAGTGACCGCTTCCTGGGCCGAATCATCTTCACAATCAGCATTGGGAAGTAGCCCCTGCCCACACCAGGCACTTAGGTTAAGTCAATCAGTGGCTTTTTCCTTTTTAAAGCATCAAGCCAGCATTTTTTTCTGCTAGGAAAAACAGGCACATGGTGATTATTGTTAATTTATTTTTGTTCATAGTTAGGAAACCAATGAGATACAGTGGAGCGTGGGTTCACATTATTAATCTTCTCATGTAAACATTATTAGTAAAAATTAAAAGTTTTCCCCTGGGAAGAGAACCTGCAAAAGATTTCATTTTTGATTGAAAAAACCTCTGGTATCCAAATGCTATTTTCATAAGGTGTTTTATGAGTGATCCCCGTGTAATGTATCTTTCCTGGCTTTAAATTTTAATTTTTAGCATAGTTTTATGTGCATTTCTCAGGCAAAAGCTAAAAAGGATGTAGTTTATTAGCACTATTCTTGTTAAAATAATAAACAGCAAAAATTCTGGATTATGCCTGCAGTAACAGAGTTGAAAAGTGAAAATGGCAGCTCTCAAAATGCTTTCTAGGATCTCCAGTTTCTGAAGCATCTTGACTGCAGCAGCTTGTTCAGCACACCCAAAGTGTTGAGCAAGGGCTACATAGAAAATAATTTGCCCTTGAACCTTTCCAGCTGTTCCTTTCTAAAGTGGGAAGATTAATGCATTTCTCCCTCCCTCCTCCTCACTCCAGTACTTTTCTCTGCCCTAGGAATCCTCACCCAGTCTCTTGGACAGGGATGAGTGAGAGGAGCTCTTCTGTTCTGTCACAGTTCACAGGTTGGCAGTGCCTCCTTATCAGGTACAGGAGTGCCCAAAGTTCTGAAGAGGTCACAGCTATAATACTGCAGCAAAATGCAGGGAAATGCTCAGTCCTTTTATGGTTAAGGGGTCAGTGTTGGTGTGAGTGAAGGCATCAGTTTACCACCCCCAAAGGTTGATGAAACACACCTGTCCTAGTCTGAGCAGAGTGTGCTGCCCTGAGCCTCCCTCGGATGTGACAGAGACCAGCTGCATTCTGCTTGTTGGGAGCTATTGAGAACACAGCAGGACAGGACACCTTGGGATAATGTATTACTTGGAAAGCACACTTACTAAAATTACTGACTGAACAGGGGCATTATGGTATGTTTGTCCTACATCCATAGTCCAGGTACTTTATCTGCCGTCATTTCCTCATCTATATCAGTCTCTAAGAAGTGATTTTTTTGTATTTAAAATAAAGTGACTACAGGAAAATTAACTCTGGTGGCATTCTTGAAACACTGGTGTTAAGAGACGCAGTTTTTGCTGCCAGTTAGGGACTGAATTTCCAAGCAGCGTGTAACAATATCCTGCAATTCTGAGCACTTGATAAACTTCCACAGGCCAAAGAGTTCAGGAGCCCAGTTCAATAAGACTCACTCTTCAAGTATCACAACCAACCATCTGGCAAAAACTATTTATTAAGCGACGTTAAATACCTGAACCAGAGGTAGTTTAGGAACTAATTCTGCTCAGTTGCCATTATTCTGATGGCACTGATAGAACCAGGGTAACATATTCATTCTGCCTGCACAAATTATCTGCAAGGGCATCTTCTGACCAGCAGAAACTGGCTTCTTGCCAAGGAGCATGCAGCTGGGGGAGTGGCTCTTATTTTGACATCAGAAGCAAGTTAAACCCACAAGCATTGCTCTATCTGCCAATTGCTTTAGCTCTTTTAAAGCATTTATATTTGTGGGGTCTTGAAAGGAAACCAAATTCATTGTGTTTCATGCCATCAAATTAACAGCCTTCACATCAGCAACAAGATAAAACTTTATTTAATATCTATTCCCTATCTGTCTGTTGGAAGGATTCTGTTGGAAGAGGAGGTCCTTTAACAGATGCTGGACCCATGCTTTGACCAAATCAACACAAAAATCAAGTGATTTGGATGTAAATGTGTGAATAGCTTAGAAGCAAAAGCTTCTGTTTCCCTACAAACATCCAGATCCAAGCATGTTGACAAACCCTTTGGAAAAGCTCTCAGAAATGACATTAATGTCTACTTACTCTGAAACAAAGCTTTAGAAACACAATAATTAACTTTATTTTCCATACACATATTCAGCATATTTGTACAGTTATTTCAAGATCTGGAAGATTGTACACACTGCTCTTGTTGCTGCAACAACCTTAAAGTGCTGGATCAATTTTTGACTTCTGTTGAAGCTCAAAATAATACTTTCCATGTATTTACAAAATATATATACGTGTATGTGTTTGCATCTAGGAAATGACCACATTTTACTAAGATAGCCTAGCAAAAGTGATATTAAATACTTCAGTCTGCCATCTCAGCATGAAAACATAGCTGTGATCCACCTGCTGGCAGCAGAGAAGCACCACACTGACAAGTGGGTGTACTCATAAAATGCCACCTGAAATAATTCCATTTAACACTGGCACGGAAATCAAGTATTGTGAGAGCAAAAGTACAATACAACAGACCAAGACAACCAAATCTGAAGCACACAGTCCAACTCAGCAGCATTTAATTACATTCCTAACAAAAAAAAGACAACTTGGTCCAAGAGCCCATTTGTACTATGGAATCACTGTTGTCAGAATCAGGTAGAGTGTATCTTTGGTCACTGTGAGGACAAGAAGAATTGAATGTACAGGTATTTCTCAAACATCAAAACTAACTCTTTGGAAAACTCCCTTCCCTGAATACACAGCTATTGTGAATTGCTTAAATATCAGTGTTGACTATCACCTTTGCGT
Organism: Vireo altiloquus; assembly: GCA_013396875.1. Lineage (NCBI taxonomy): Eukaryota > Metazoa > Chordata > Aves > Passeriformes > Vireonidae > Vireo > Vireo altiloquus. Next base: position 340,501 of record VZRF01000563.1, read on the forward strand.
ATGTGAATTACTGAAGGTGTTTTCCCCACAACATGGATACAGGGCCAATGCACAAAGAGATTAATTAATGAAGCAGCTTTGGTAAACACTTGCTGCAGAGGACAGAACTTCGTGCACCCTCAGGAGCTCTCTGCAGACCTGGCAGCTCTTGAACTGTGCCAGAGCTGGAAATCAGTGTTTATTGGCTACAAAAAGCTTTTGCCAAGATGGACCAAAAAGGTTTAAAGAGCGAGAGGCTTCTTTCATTCCACTGACATGAACCTGATGGGAATGAAGCAGAACACAACCACTAACTTCGATTTTGGTAGTTTAGATATGGAATACAGAATTGCAAAGGTATGGCATCAGTAACAAATAAAGCATCTTCAAATAGGCAAGATGCTCTTATTCCTTTGGAAGTCACTTTCTTCAGTATACATATATTAATTTCTGCTTTATGATCAGCATTTTTCATGCTAGAAATTTTGTGCTCTTACACTGGGACAGCAATAATGAGGAGGTTAAAAACAGATTAATTCTATCAAACCCGAAAGGTTTTACATCTCCACTTGCATTCAGAGATCACAGCTTTTCATTGATCCCCCATTAACCTATGAAAGCTGTCCCAAGGAACTGCAGGAACCTCTGAGCAATCTGTGTTCTTAGTCAGTCCGAGTGCTCTTAAACCACTTTTGAGCCTCACATGGACCAATGCTGTGTAGTTTATGTTCAGAATCAAAGCTGAGAAACTGCAGCCAGTGAAATTCCAGCCTCCCACTCTCATTTCACAATTGAGCTCAGAACAAAAGGAAAATTGCAGTGCAACAAAACAGCGCAGGAGACATTTCCTTCAGCAAAGACTGTTGCCTTTTCTGAGTAGCAAAAGTTCTCCAGACCTGAGCCATTATCTTGGCAAATTAGACACTGTGCTAGTGCAAAGCTATTCAACTTATACTAGCAATCAGCTTCTCCATATGATGTTAAACAAATTAATTTACTAGAAGAATCAGATGTTTTTCTCATATTATGTCAGGGTATTAGTGAGATCAGGTACTACTTTACAGAAGGAATAGGAAATTCATGCTGATTCACAAGAACAGCCATATGCCAAGTTCCCAATAGAAGCCTGTTGAGAGCTGGGTATTCATTTTCCCACTGCATGTACAGTCCCTTTTGACACAGCATTCACACTTTTAATTATAGTTTTAGCTATAGCATTAACCAAGACAAGCTGTAGGCATCTAGAAATCTTCTTGTATAAAAAGATTAAACGACAGAAAGCAGATGTCTTCTTTACTAAAAAGAATCACATTTCCCACAGGGACACACATCAACTCTGCTCAATTCTATGGTCCTCAGAACACTTACTTTTTCCAAAGTCATACAGTAGCTTCTGCAACTCATCTCCAGACTCATGGCATGTTATTCTGTCGTGAAGTGATTTTAATTTTTTAAAGTAAAGAAATCATGAATTAATTTGGTGGGTTTTTTTCTTTTTTTAAAGAGGCAGATCAGGGAGTCTGGGAAAGGGAAAAGAACAGGGAAGGTGGGCAACGGAGATGGAATTAAGAGATTATACAGACTGATAGCCAGTACGACTTTTTCTTCTTCCAATGATGTAAGATATAAAGACAAGAATGATAAGGAATCCAAGTGCCACTCCCACTGCGATGGGAATAAGAAAGTTCAGGTCAGAATCAGCAATGCATTCTTCAGCTGCAGAAAGAAGAAAAACAAAAAAAGCAAGGAAGAATAAATTAGTAAGGGAAATCAAGCATTAGAAACCAAAGCAAGCAAGGAGCAAATTTTTGAGAAATTACATCATATTAGATACAATAATACATGTAAAGTAAAATCAGTATTGAGTAAAGAATTGATGGAAAGATTGATTTCTTTAAACACATACTTTTTACTACATACATCCTTTATAATGCTAATATACTTCTGATTTTTACATTTAATTTGTACATTTAATTTCAGCTTCCTCTAGCAAGCAGGGGACAGATTAGAGATGTGAGGACAAGCTGGCAGTCTGAGCATGCATTAGCTGATCACACCTCAGAGTTAGCAGCAATAAAGCAACAAAAACCCCACACTGGTGTATTACTGGCTTGTCTAGGGGTCCTCCCAACCCTCAAGTCACCACCACTCCTCTGGGTTCTAGACATGAATACATAAGGGACAATCCAAGTAACAAAGCAGACAGAAACTTACTAAGAGCTACAAGAGACAGCCAAGATAAATGTGCTACAGGCACTGCATGGAAAACACTGAAAGACTCTCTTGGGGTGGGTAAATTTATTTTCCACACAAAAGGGTTATTAGTTTCAGCTGAGAACTACACAGACCTCACTGAAATTCACATCAGAGGGAAGAACAGAGGAGACAGCTATAATGCTACAGTGCTTTTTAATACACAGGTTGTAAAACATGTGAGGAGCTCCTTGCTGGTAAAAACATTCATCACTGATTAGGAAACCACGCTGGGAACTGGTTTCAAACTCTGGGGCAGGGCTTAGCATTGTAACCTGTTTGGAAGGAGAGCAGAGCTCCACCTGCCTGTGCCAGGAGAGGTCTGGTAAGGCAGGAGGCCATGCCTGTGTTCTCCACTACTGGAACGGTGCCTGACATACATGCGTTAAATAAAGCAGCACTCCTCATAAAACTATTTTGTTTGAGTTTTTAATTAGGACAGAGCATGACACACAGAGTCAATGTTTCCTCAAAAGCTGGCTGCTGTTTTTCATCGAATCAGCATTACTTATGGGAAATGTATTGTCTTGCTTTAGCATATTACACTCCAGCACACACTTGCCATGGTCCCCTCCTGAAATACTATACAAAGCCTTTGACTAAGAGCAAGAACAACACGTGGAGGCTCAACAGCTGAAAATACTGAACTCAGATTATCTCAGAAGGCACCTACTGCCAAGTAGGGCAACACTTGGAAGGAAAAAAAAAAAGAGGAAATGAACCATGCACCTTATACAGCTATTTCAAAATATTCTGACTGAGAAAATATTTAAACATCTTAAAGAGAGACATGCATTTGATGTTTAGTCGTCTTTGTTCACTAAATACCAACATGGACAATTTGCTAGATGCTGGGTAATGGGTCACTAAATACTAACACTAAACATGAATGGATTTGCTAAGGATGAAGGGTGCCCAGCAGGCAGTGACAGAAATTCCCTCTCTTCTTCAAAGGAAGGAGATGGCTGCAGTACACATCACACTATGGCACTGTTACAGGGAATTCCCAGGGTGAAAAAGCGGTTAAGATTTCATACCAGGAACATTCCATCCTTGCTGGCACACATCTATCCAGGTATGGCTACTGTACAGTGGTTAGATGCTTCAGAGAGGTGTCTTCAAGTGCAGAATTGGTAACTACAACCCAACACACAGAGTCTGCATTCGGGCCAGCAGGAACAGCTTTTTCAACTGACGTGGCTCAATATGTCTCCACTCAAAATAGTCAGAAATTCTGGCCCAAAACTTTTTTAGCCCCAGTATAAAAGCTGCCTTCCCTTTTAATTCCAATTATGAGAATCAACCAGTAGCCCCAAATGTTGTATTTTATTAACAAATGCTAAGGAATAGAGAACACTGTGATAAATTAAAAAATTTTAAAAACCAGCCAAACAAAAAACCAAAACAAGGAACAAATGAACAAAAAAAATGCCCCTTCCAAAATCCAAATCCCACCATTCACTGGCTAGAAATGCTTCTTTTGAGGACTATTAGCATGACATCTTTAACTAAAATACCAGAAATCTTGACATTTTATAATACATTATTTAGTAAACTGTGTATAAGGCACTAAACCAACCACACTCTATAACAGGTTATACATATTAATATTCCACATCCACAGGTGTTAAATACATCCACATTTTAAATGCTGTTTCCACAGACCAGAACAAAACCAGCTATGTAACAGAATCTCAGATATAGACTGATTAGAGTTCACCTTACTCATTGAGTTTATTTTCTTCAAAAAAGACAATACAAGACGTCTGTTTTCAAATCAGTTAAAAAATGTGAACAAGTTTCCTTAAGAAATAGAACAATCTTTATTTTTTAGAGCACAGGTTAAACAGATTGACAATTCCCTATGGAGCAATACATACAGGAAAACTAGTGGTTTTATAACAACAGGAATTCAGGTGAAACTGATGTTTTTTGAACCAGTTACCTGCACATCAGTCTAGGAGTACTTAAAACTCTGAGCCAATATACTTACAGGTTTTTGCAATGGTATTTCCATTGTTGATTTTAGAAAGCAGTTTGCATGAATCTTCTATATTGTCACTTGGAAATTGTGTACAGTTCAAAAATTTGCAAGGTCAGAAGAACAGTGTGATGATTACTCCTTAACAGAAATGCATGTTTAACTGGTGCCACTGAACATCACTCACACACACGAAAAAAAAAGCTAAAAAATTTATATGAACTTCTGCATTTGATGATATATTAATATGAAAGTCATTAGATCCATTTTTAAAAATTAAAATGGTAAGTCTTGAAGCTTGTTTCATGATTAAACTTATAGCAGTTCCCCACTTTCATTAAAATGCATTTCAGTAACTGATACAAAATTCAAGCTGTAGACTACAAGCTATAGTAAGCATTATCCACCCATATGTGCTTCCTTGGCTAGTGTCAAGAGTAAACCGTCTCTACAAAAAAAAACCCAAACAAACCCAAACCATTACTGAAAGAAGTGTATTTTATGATTTGTATACAAACATGCCACAGACATCTCTATAGCCCTAGAGAACACTAATAAAACACTAGAGCAGCTTTGATGCAAGCTAAACTCATTCTAAAGGGGGAGCCAATGTTATGTTCATTAAATAACTAGTTTAGGCAGCTCATGTTATGACATATGCAAAAAAGCCACACTTATCTAAAAGGCTTGTTTTTCTTCCATGCAGTAAGAATATGTATTACAGCACAAGGAGCCCAGAGAAAAGTTGTGCATGAAGGGTTAGTCTCTACAGAGCTGCAGTTTAAGAACAGTCCAGTTGCACTGCACTTTTTTAACCTAGTTATTCTTCCATACAGCAAGGAAAAACAAGTGTTGTGGGTCCATCTCAGACTTGTTTGGCTTTTGCATTTTTAACATTAATAAATGCTACACCACAAACAATCCAACACAAAGTACGTTAAACATTCAGAGTGCCAATGGCGGGCAGTTGTAAGGTGAATTTTGACTGGCAGAGAACCATTCACGATGAAGATTTAAAAACAGCTCAAGCTGCAACAACAGATACTGGCTCATTAAATGAAAGCATCTTTAAACAATGGTCATTCAAAGCAACAAGACAGACCAGTTCTGTGCAGAGTATGGTATGAAGTTAAGTGCACTTTAAAGTTCTGGAATATTCAGAAAGGTTATTCCCTTTAAACAGATGCTCGCAAAAAAAGCTTGCATTAATTTAGCAGAAGTCTGCCTTAGGTATTTTAGATGATTGCCAAGATATAATAAAGAATTCAGTGCCTAACAGGGTTTTTTTTGAAAGCATCTGGAAATGGCATTGAAGTCTTCCCATATATTCACCATTTGGCAAGTTACTTTTGTTTGTACAGCCATGGTATAGGAATGATTCCTTAAATTACACCAAGGCAGGAGTAAATTACTCAAATCCTAATAAAGGTAAGTAAGTTACTGCTGCCACTTCAAGAGATCACTTAATCACCCAGCCTGAAGTTCAATCCTATGGAAAACGAAGTTGCTATTGGGCATTAGACAATCCTTGTTAAATACTATACAAGTCAACAGAGTGACTAATGCTGCCAGCTTAACCCACAATTACAACAACAACTAAGGAACGCAGAGGAGAGAAGCAAGTACAAATTCTATGCTGTTCTGGGAGATGCCCAATGCACATCAGTTCAGAACGTGTTCTTGTTTCAGGCTACTATTTGTAAAAAGCAGAAATAAATCCTAAATGCTTTAGGATTTTTTGCAAGATAAAATCCTTAGCCTAGCAATTCATCCAGTATTTGACATCTTCAAAATTGCTATGAAACCCACGTTGTCTTCTTAGGGCAGGAAAACAAAGTGTAATTCTGCTTCATCTGAGATAAACATTCTCCCTTTGTTTCTCAACTCCAATTAGCTGTGGCTAGTAATTACTCTTAAGTTTTGGGTCTGTTTTGGACTTCAGAACTTGCACTTGCTTTGTTTAGAGTGAAATCAGAACAGGAATCACACTTAGATTTACAAAGTTTGATATCCAGCATAGCTTTTTCTTCTGCCAATTATGTAAGCAACCACTATAATGGCAATCAAGACAGCAAGTGCAGCACCAACTACAATTGGGATTAGAATGCTGTCATCATCCAGCGAACACTCCTGGGCTGTAGGTGAGAAAAAGGTTGCAATAAGGAATAAATAAAGACAGAATACTTGCCAAGTGTGGTATAAAAACCTGTTTTTCTTAATACCAATATGTTAAAAAAATCGAGAATTACTTAAACTAAGAGAGAAAGAACTGCAGAGGTCTCATCAGTACATTTAGCATATTTAAGCATTTTAATCACGTGGTGTGTTTGATAACCTATAGCAAACTAAGGGTGTATGAGTTTGCCTGTGCACAAGATCTGCACTAGGCAAGGGAGCAGCCATTCTTCTACAGTCAAAAACCAGGCTTATCTGTTTCAAACTAAAGACAAGTCTGGTTGGTGCTTTCACTCATTAAGGATAAAAAGCGACCTAGATTTGGTATCAACAATCTATCCAGAATGAAGACATGCTACACAGATAAAGTAACTATAATTAGAAGAAAGCTAGCTGCAACTTTAACTATGGAGTGAAATGGGTCCCTAACTCTTTAGAAAGACTGTTTACCCTACACACGTGGAGAGTTATCTTACTTCTGCCTAAAAGCAGAACTTTACAACGTATGTGTCTACAGATCAGTCTAGTCCACTAAAACTGTGCTGCAAATAATATCATTAAGCACGAAGACCGTTTGCACTAAATAGTAAGAGGTAATTTAAAACATTTCAGTTTTCTCCAGACAAGACCAAGATAACATAGCAAACAAACATTTTAGAATCTCTTTAGCACTGGATATTCAAGATTGCCTCTGAAAGAAGCAGTGACAGTTCATTCTTTCCCAACACTCCTATTCCTCAGACTGACAGGTAGAAAGAAACAAAACACCTAACAGTATAGTTCACTTCTGCAAAAGTTCTGTCTAATTTTCTGACCTATCTGTGCTACAAAAAACTGTATGTCAAGATGTTGTCAGGTAACTTCTAACCTATTCTGCATGGCAATGCTTAAGTCCCCCTTCAGTGTCTCTAGTTCATTCAAGTTTTGTGATGGAGAACCACACACTCAGCAGACATTTCTTAAGTGAGAACAAAGCTTTGCTTGAACTTGAATGTCAGTCTCAGAGTTCCTCTTCATTCCATGTATATATAAACATATTTAAAAAAACTGGAACAAGAGCTTCTGAGATAAAAGTGCTTGTACCTAATGCTGGTAGCTTTTTAGCAAGTAAGAATTTACACACATTACTAAAAACAAAAACATAACTCTTACCTGTAGCAAACTTATTTGCCTCCACAAGGAATGGCTGAATCCACAGATTAAAAGTATGTACTTGGACATCCTCATTAATCTGAAGAGTTTGCTCTTTTCGGCACATGTAAGAGCTACCAAGGAAAGCATCCCACTTGCTGAAATTGCTGTTATCTGCACTTGAAATGACTAAAAAAAGAGAGGGAAAAAAGGGAATTTGCACGTTCATTTAAAATGCAAGACAGTTGCTAATACAGCAAGACTGAGGAGCTGAATCTAGAGGGGCCAACACATCAACACTGACTAGTCTGAAAAAAGTAGTGCAAAGTGGGATTGATCTGCTTAACCAGAAATCAGAGACTGAAGTCATTACAGTACTTTGCAGTAACCTCTCTTTCATATGTATATGACATCAGGCTTTCCTTGTACCTCCACTCATCTCAGTGTTGCAGTTGCAAGTGTTTTAGCTTTACTGCTCTTTAATTGCTGTAGATATGACAAGCAATTAAAAAAAAAAAAAAGGTAACATATGTTTGTTGGGAAAAAAGTATGCCTTAGGTTTTGAAGGACTGCCCTCTTTTCCCAGTGAGAGTTAAGTACAAGTGGTTGGAAGATACAGCAGCATCTTCAGTCAAAGAATACAACAGCCGGTTTAGGAAAAAAGCTTCAAAGTTGGTACAATCATATTTCACACCTCAAAAAGCCTTCTTAATTTACAGAGACTCCATTAGGAGAAGTTTCAGGAATCACAGAGTGGTCCTACACTGCTGTTTAAAGTAACTCTTACAGTCATTTCTGCTTATTATTTTTGTTCATACCAACTTCTAGACAAAGTAGGAGCTAAATGTAAGCATGAACAACACTGAAAAAAAGTCAGAAGTATTTGATGCAGGCATTAAATAAAATATTACACTTGTTTTAAGGTAGACACTGTTTCTTACCAGAACCATTCAAACGGTTGAGCAGCGTAACATTCACCTCTCTCAGATAAAATTTTTGTACACTTGCACTTGTATTTTTCTGTTCAAGAAGGAAGAACTGAGTGTCAGTATGTAATTCTGCATTTGTAACTTTAAGGACACATGCTTTACAAAAGCCAACACATTTACCAGTCTTACATTTTCTACAACTTTAACCCAGTGCTCCATTTGTCTTGAGGCACTCAGCTGGCCAGTTCCACTTCCCGTATGGGAACAACCTACCACCAGCAAGTGACAGGAGGATTTTACTATAAGTGATCACCATGAAATGCTGTTAAATAAAAGCTTAGGTTAAAATAAAAGAAGTTACTTACAACAGCAAATGTGAAACCAATCAGTGTGCTATTTCCATCATTCAATTTCAGAGTAGCTGTTGTATTACCACAGGCACCATCTGCGACAGTTGTCTTTGGATTGATGTTGATCAGAAGAGGCTGAAATACAGACAAAGCACATCAAAGACATTCAGGAACAGTCTTGGGTTAGAAGCGCTTGTCATAAACATCACAGCAGGAAGAGCTGAGATTGGCTGCTACAGAACCAAGGCTGTTGGAGTTATATTTACATGCTTGCAATACTGAAGCAAACAAATTGCTTGAGAACTCTTTACTTTGTTCCCTAACACAACAGGCTACCCTCTGCGGGGAAAGACAGTATCTGCAGGGAACAACAGCCATAACAGCTAAGAAAGTTCCAGACTTTTAATCACGTTAGAAGTATTCCCCGTAACAAATTCTGTTGAATCCACATCAAGATTTTGAGGACAGGTATTATGCAACAAAACTATTCTGATGTCAGAGAGGTGTTACACACAATATTTAGAAGCACTTCCGGACAGCTAGCAGTGTACAAAGCACATACCCTGCATTCAGATTTCACACCAAATAACTACAGCAACTTTTACTCTTCAAAAGAAAAAAGAAGCACCTTGTCTTGGGAAACATTCAGTTGCAGCCCCACAGTAGCCAGGAAACAAGTTTTATTTCCACTTTTAAGAGAATAGTTTCCTGTGTCTGGATTCTCCACAGGTTTGGGAGCAGTTGTTGGAGCAGGAGACAAAGTAGTGGTAAATGCAGTAGTTACATTGGCAACAGTAGGTGGAACAGTAGGTGTATCAGCAGGACATCTAGACTCTGAAAAGACAATTACCATTTCATTGCTGAAATTATATTAAAGTCTTATTACTGAGAGGTCAGTTCAATACAGATACCAATTCCTTTGTTGAAATCGAGGCTCACTAGGAGTCTGCTAATCACCAAGACAGAAGCCCCACACTTAGCACTGTGGCACAGTACTCCAAACAAAATACAGCTGCCATTTATTCTCAGAAATTCTGTAACACTCACTTTTAAATCCACACTCAGTACTACTTGTCACTGACACACGGAAGCAAAACACACAAAGATAGTTAAGTTGTAATGAAAGTGTGACATGTATGTGCTGTAGACCAAGTAAGTGACCCTATTATGCTGTATGCAGCAGGATGATACACTCATCTCTTTTCTGAGCTATGAGTGAGATGATGTAACAGGCTATGGACTATTCAAATGCCAACGGCAGAGGCCACCACTGCAAGTAGAAGGCAGTCAGCTAAAACCTGTCAAACTCAAATGATCTACTCAGCAACAGTCATTCTGAAGTGCTTATTCTTAATACCCCAATTACTGGAATACACACTTGAGTAGACTCCCACCTTGGCATGCAAACAATCAACATTACAGCACACTACTAAATCTGTTCTCCTAATCTTTTTTTCCAGGAACAAGGAAAGAAGTACTAGAGGATATTTACATGAATATTATTAAACACAACATATCTTAGAATTGGTGGATTTTTTATTATGGGACTTGGCTCCCTGCACTAAGGTGCAATACAAAAAAGCTCTCACAAACTGAAATGCTCACCTTTTTTACTGACTGTGCCATTCTGAACAAAAGCCTGCACAGTAACATTCCAGAAAATCTGTGTGATATTTTCTGCTTCAAAAGAGTAGGAATTATGACACACAAATACAGTATTCAGTCGAACTGGATGCAAAGGATCCTTCACAATAACAGTAACTGGTCCTACAAATAAGCACAAATGTTTTAATGTCTTATGAACTACATGAATTTAGAGGTAGTGTTATGTTTTATATAATTCCATAAAACAAAGAGATAATTAAGTTTAACAATCTTAAGTTCTCTTGAATGTTTTCCCTATGTGTCCTGACCTGAAGTGCTAGGTAATGCAGAAGTAACCAAGCTAGCAGAACTAGACAAGCCATTGGAAAGGTAAGCCCTTTTACTTAAGTTTTTAAGGAGAAAAAAATTCTATTATTACTAGGCATTAGTACACAGCCTAACACTCTATTGCTTGGCAAGGTAGAAGGTCAAGCAGTGCACACTAAAATTAATCTTCCATGTGCCTGCTGTCGACCAGCACCTCACTGATCAAAGCTGTTTATCCGTCCCCTTCTTTTCTGCTTACAGGAATTACACATTCAGTGAAGCCATTTGGCCTGCATTGTTACCCAGCCAGCAGGTACGAGGAACAGCACTTGGCAGCACATGGTACAGAACTTATTACATTCATTACTAACTCCTGTATTCCTCCTAGCTTCGAAAAAGCCAAGCCAGGTCAGGTACACAAGGTCTGACACTTCTGGCTGAGATTGCTTTGCAAGTCAGATTCTGAGTTACCTTTTCTTTTAGCATCAGGAAATACAGCTGTGTCATTGGTGTTGTAGGTCAGTGTGATGAAGTCTCCCTGGTAAGTTTCATTGTTTTTTGTGATGTTCATGCTCCAAGAATGACCTTCTCCAAACTGCACTGCCAGAAGTGCAGCTTGTGTGTCATTGCCACAGACGCTTCCATTGTGTGTCACACTCGATGACAAATTCAGGGTTGCGGTTTTCTAGAAGAAAAGGGTAATTTTAAATGCATTTACATGCAGTTCTTCCCCACAACAACATTATAAAGTTGCTGGAGTTAGCTGAAACCTTGCACAAGATAAGTGAGATTATTTTCGGTTATTCTAGAAAATTATGATAAAGGCTCCCTGACACGTGCCTGAGAAAGGAGCCATATCAGATTCAAGTACCAAAGTACAGCTCTAACTTGGCTGTAAATCTTGATCATGTTGAGCTGCAATTACATTTACTGCTTGGGCGAAGAACATAACTCCACTGATACTTGTTAGACTTGGGGAGTTTTGTGTATGTCATTTAATTAAGAGCAACAGGGTACTTTCAGTCATTTGTATGATTGAAAACTTACTCTTTATTTTATATGGACTATATAGGAATATTCTTCTCAACTGACTTAGTAAAAACCCAGTAAGAAATCGAACACCCTACATAAAAGAGCTTAAACTTTTATCCAGGTCAAAATGTTGTTGGCATCAAGAGTTACCCCCAAATACGTACATAATCACCATTGTTTGATTCATATGTTATCAAGAACCTCATCATCCAATCTGCATACAGGCATGTAGCATTGGAGGCATCCTTTATATCTACTTCCACTGCCCAGGACTGAAAAAAACCTGTAAGATATGATTATTAGCTATTAAGACATTGTTTTTACTTCATTTTCTAGAACCCCTTAAGAGGACAGCTCATCACAAAGCAGTAAATTATGTCAGGATCATATTCAATTTACCAGACACTGAAAGAATAGCTAGACTTCTAAAAAGTATCAGAAATAGGAAGCACACCATGAAATCATCAAAGCTAGCAAAAACTGAGAGAACGTTTTATAGTCTGTTTATCTGACATAGACTAATAATCTCAAAGTGCTGACTGCCCACCACGGACATTTTCGAGATTTGGCTGGAAAGGGTGCCGGGCCATCTTGTCTAGACCGTGCCTTTGCCAAGAAAGGCTGGACTGACTGATCCTTGAGATCCCTTCCCACCTGGAATTCCGACTCCCTGAAATAAGCATCAGCTTTCTGGTGACACACTGGGTAAACCAAAGGGCACGAACATAGCACTTGAACAACGTGCTGCATGCAGACCATGGGTCTAGGATTTTATGTGTTGTATCAGTGATTACGACTTAAGACAACCCCTAAGAGATGGGATCGGCGTGCCTTCATTGTGTTTCCACGATTCCCAGCTCGAAAAACACCGGTGTTAAATTCCCTTTGCGTTTTAAGGGAACTTTTCCCAGCTGTTGTATTCTTAACAGCCGTTGCCGTGCCCGTGGCCCCACGCCGAGGAGCGCTGACAGAACGGCCTGGCCGAGCCGCGCGGGTGGGCCCGCGGTCCATGCTGCCGGGCCTCGGCCCTGGGCTGAAGCACCCCGAGGTTCCCGGCCTCCTCGGCACGGAGCCGCTCCGTCCGCCGGGCCCGCGCATCGCAGG
>VZRF01000564.1:0-13273 GCA_013396875.1 Vireo altiloquus
CAGCCCGTGTCCGTGTGTCCGTGCCCGCCGCCGCTGCCGCCCCGGTGTGCCCGGTGCTGTCACATGCGTGTGAACGTGCTCGGCCCTGCGCACCCGTCAGGTCGCATCCATCACCCCGCGGCCCGTGGCGCTCGCTCCGGCGCCCGCGTGTCCCGCTCCTCGTGCGCGGCCACGGACGGCGGGGGGTGCCCGCCGCGCCCCGAAAACCTTGGGAAGCATCGTTTGGGAGCATCACCGGGGCTGGGATCTGCCTCCGCCATCCCGGCCCCATCCCGGCTCCTCCCGCAGTCCGAGGTTCGCAGCCTGGCGTTGGTGGCCCAGGGCCCTACGAGGGCCGCCGCACGTCCTGGCCCTCCGGAGCGGCTCCCGCTCCCCGCTCCCAGCAGAGCCGGTCCCAGCAGCCCTGGGGCAGGAGTTACCCAACCCGTCTGCCCGCTCCCGCCGCTTTCCCAACCAGTTCGGAGCAGCTCCGGCTCTTCTTTGCCTTCACCCTCTCAAGAGTCCTTTCTACGTGGCCATTTACATCATTTTGGTGTTTTCGCTCAAGGAATTGTAACTCCGTTTCAAAGGAAAGAGGAGGAAAAGCAACCAAAGCCAGAGCCGAGCCAACCCTGCTACCAGACACCTTTTCCTGGAGGATCCAGTCCTGCCGGACCCACCACGAATCTCTCAGGCATTCCAGTTAAAAACCCGGATCGTGACCTGATGCATTTTAGGATTTGGACTCAATGATCCTTGTGGATCTCGTCCACCTCAGGATATTCCATTAATCTCTGTCACTGCCCCTACATTTCAATTCGCCCTCTGATCCAGCTTTTTTTTTTTTTTACCCTAAAAAGCCAAATTCTCCATGGTTAAGTTGAAATTAAAGCAGTGTTTGAGCCTAAAAATAGCTGGACACATCTGTCCGCCTTCCCCATCTGCTGCCAGCCTGGCTGGATGAAGGAAGCGACTGTCTGTGCAAAATGAGGGACCTGTCTCATCCTTCTGTCCCACAAAATCAGTTTATTCAGGGAAAATATTCCCCAAAACTCCACTGATTTGCCAGATAACACCCTAGTTGGGAAAAGACAGGAGGAGCTGGGCTCTGCTCAACCAGTTCCTCTAAATTATTTTTTTTTTTAAATTTGAGGTTTTTCAGTTGGTTTGGGAATTCCTTTCGTGGAATAAAGCTCCCAATGGAAATCTTTTCAAGGCATCCCAACTGCTTCCCGGCTTCACATGGGCTTGTAAAAATCTATCGGCATTTAATGCTGTGTTCCTTAGGAAAAGGAAGCAGCTGATTGCAGGGACTGGAGCTACAGGCAGCTCTAATTTCTCTAATGTGATTCCTTAAGGACGAGTGATGCAGCAATAACGTCGGAGCATGAGGAAGAGCCATGCCCAGAGGCCAGAGCAGGGACAGAGCCTCCTGGAACCCTGGGACCAGCCTGACCCACGGCACAGAGCAAAGCTCCCCACAGACCTGGGGGACGCCCAGGAGACTGTTCGGAATCCACTGAGGGTCATGTCCCACTTTTATACCAGGGAAACTGAGGCACAGGTGGGGATAGAGGAATTGGGAACCAGACCATCCAAGCATGGAGCAGCTGGGATGATCCTGGAGCTGGAGCTGCTCCAGGAGAGGCATGAACTCATCTGGGATCACCTGCCCCGTGATTCATCGCTCCAGCGCTGCTCCACATAGTTTCCAACGAGGTCTCATTGGACACGGACACACACATCCCCACAAACCCATCGGCACCAGGATGACACCGGTGACCAGTTATTGACTTTGCCCTGTTACCCAAAGCACCGGAAACCTGGGGCTCGGCTGGACCCAGCCCTCGCACGGGGCCGGGAATAGAAAACCGGTCGGAGAACTTTTCTTTCTTCGGCAGCCACAGGACGAGCGCGTGACCTTGGGCTGAGCTGGGTGAAGCAGCCTTTCCCCGGCTCTGCGGAGAGGGACGGGGCTCGCCCATCCCAAACTGCTCCACGGAGGGCGAGGGAGGGGAGGATTGTGCCCTGCCCACCTGGGGGGTGGTGGGAATCCATCCATCCATCCCACTGCTGCTGCTCTGCAGATCTCCTAACGCCGGAGCCATTTCCAGCCCATCCCAAACCCCAGCTGCACCCCAAGGTCACTCCCCACAGCCACCCCTCCCCAAAACAGCCAGAGGGATTCCCCGGGGGTCAGGCTGGGTGTCCTTGGGCTGGGCCACCCCAGCTCCTGCAGCCTGCCTTCCCACCCTGCTCGCCAGGCTAATCTCCACGGAGTGGACGGAAAAGGGGAGATTAAATTAGATTAGCTGGAGCCACCTAATTTTAGCGTCCTCACGTGTCACTGACACACTGCTCCAGCTCTTCCCTCGCTCCCCCAACCCTGAGTGACCCTCAAAGCCACCAAGGCCACCAGTCAGGACAGGAGGGACCCAAAGGGGGTTTGGCTGGGCAGCGGCACCCAGGGATGGGTGTGAGTGGGTGGGCATGGGGGTCACTAGACCTGTGCCAGGAGGGGACTGGGGGTGATGGCCACCTTCTACTGGAGATGGCCATCCTTGACTGGCGACAGCCATCCTGGAGTGGTGCTGGCCACCCTCCATTAGAGATGGTCACTCTCTATTGGTGACAACCATCCGCCTCCTGTGATGATCACCGTTCCTTTCTTGTGGCCACCATCCCTCTGCGGTGGCCACTCTCCACTGGTGATGGTGACCCTCAGCCTTGGGAACACCTCCACTCCCAAGCAGCCCCCTCTGCCTGGGGGGAGTTTGTAGTGGGACACTCCACACGGGCATGTCCTGTTTTCCCCCTCCCCTCCCAGCTCCTGCCCTGCACGTCCTGTTGCCACGTCCTGAATCACCACACCGTGAAGATGACATTGGCCTGCCCAGACCTCCCTCGGGGCAGTGCCAGCTCATCCAGCTGTAGAGGAGCCCGCCAGCTCCATCAAACATCTCCTGATCCATTGGATGCTCCATGGGATCAGCCCCGTGACACCACAGGGAGAGGAGATGTCTGGCCTCTTCTATTCCCAGGAGCCACACTGTCCCCAGCATCCCAGGAAGGTCCCCAAAGTCACAGTCCTGTACCCAAAGCCTGGATGCTGGAGCTGGCAGGAGCTGTGGTAGGAAGGAAGGCGTCCCCAAAAGCAGCATGGCCAAATGTAGGGAGAGCTGAGGACCATCCTGCAGCCCAGAGAGGCTGTGCCAGGTGCCACAAAAGCTGGCACAGCTCCGAGGTCAAAAGTCCCGGTCAGGACACAGGACCCTGAGTCACTCTGCCCTGGGATGAGCAACTCCCTCGTGTGGCACTTTCCCAATCCCAGCGGAAAGGGGAGGTTTCTCCAGCGGCCCTGGGGCACTCTCCGTGGGCACTGCCACGTCCCACGGCGTGGCACACACCACGTCCCCGATGCCACCAAACTGGAGCAGGGACACGAGCGGGACTGGGCAGGGAATGCTTGGTGCCAGGAGGTTTTCCCTCGCCTCTGCCAGGGGACCCTTGTCCTTTCTCCCAGCACTGTGGGTCTGAGCGAGCTGGGTCCCAGGAGTCTCATCTGAGAGTGGGATAACCACCCCGATGGTCCCGTGCCACAGCCACATCCAGCTGGCACTGACCCTGTGAAATCCTTCCCACACCATCGGAGGGAATCGCCCAAAACTCGGATTTGAGGAAGACGCAGGTGCACAGCTGTGACAGACTCTCAGTCCTGCAGTGTCCTGGCAGGGACCAGCGTCCACACACGGCAAAGCCACGTGCAGATGGATGTGCCTGCCAGCCCATCCTCGGGGTCTGGGTGAGGCATGGGGAAGAGCTGGCGAGGGAGAGAGGGGCTGGGAAGCCACCTCCTGCCCCTCCAAATCCCAGCCGAAAGCCACGGCACTGCTGGTGGGCAGAGAAGGATTGAAACCCCCCAGGTCCCCCAAGTCCAGAACGATTCCCAAGTCCAGCCCGGAGCTCTCTCTGGGATACAGGAGCAGAGCTGGGCTCTCCCGGGATCCTCGCTCAGCACAGGCAGCATCTCCCTCACTCCCTGACAGAACGATCACGGCTCAAACCCCAAGTCATGTATTTCCACCAATTCACTCCAACAGGCAGAAAGTCACCCCAAATATTTCACCCCACCTTGCTCCGACATCACCCCACCTGATCGAGGCTGGAGATTTGAGACACAACTCCCTTCCACCCTGCCATCAATGATTCCCCAGCGCCCATCCCGTGATCCCTTGACACCGTTCCATCCCTTTGTGCCACATCCATTGCAGGTCCTCGTCCAGGTACCAGGAGCACGAACGCTCCCACAATCCCGAATCCAGGGTGAAAATCTCCTTACCTGGGCGAAGCTTTCGCCGTCCATCCCGTTCTCCATCTGCGTGGACGTCATCCTTGGAGCATCCACCGTGGTTTGATGAGGCTGAGGCTGAGACCTCGGCGCGCCGAGCCGGGGCTGGGAGGGCTTTATCATCTCTGATCCCTGCGGAGGAAGGCCCTGCGTGCCAGCGCCGAGGTCATTGGCTGGGCACGGCGCGGATGAAGACGGGATTTGAGCAGCAGTGGTGTAATCCCGGAGCCTTGGGATGAGAACCACGGAGCTGTCTGGGATGAGATGCTCTGTGGAGGGTCTGAGTTCCTCCTGCCCCACACCGACACCCCCCCGGGGGTGTGCCCCGTTCCGCACCCCTTGGCACTGCAGAGAGGAGCAGCCAGATCATGGATCAGCCCCGCATTGCTCCGTCCCTGTGGGGGTGACCTCGCCTGCCCCCAGCCCAAATTTCAATGCAGAGAGTTTTACTGAGGAATCCTCTCTCCTTTTTCGCAGAGAGGGAAGAGAAAACGGAAAAAATCCCTGCTGAGGAGGGATGGATGCATTCGGTGGGGCCGGGAGCCCTGAGGCGGAACGAGTCCGTGCGGCCCCAAGCCTGCTGGAGACCCATCATGCGTGTGCAAATGTGCATTGCGTGTGAGGGCACACGTGGGACAGGGACACGTGGCCTCCCACATGGATCTGACCCGGCAAAGGGCTTAATTGGGATCTGCGGCATCTGCCGTGGCAGCAGCGGCGGCTCCTGTGCTTGTGAGGAGCTTTGAGAGTCCTGGAGAATTCCAAAAACCCGGATGGGGGATAAAAGAGGGGGAAAAGAGCTGCCTGGCTCCTCCCCCACCCCGTGGCTCCGTGGGTGCATCCCTACGTGACAGTGGGCACGCAAGGCCCCTCTCCCTGCTGCTGCAGAGGAGCTGCCAGGCAAAGAGGGTTAAGGTTGAATCATTTATTAATTCTAACAGAGATTATCCAGCTCGGAGGGTCCAGCAGTACCAGCAGCCAGTGCTGGAGAGTTTTCTGGGATGGGAAAGGCAGGAATTGCCGTCGGGGAGGAGGAGGATGGAGGTACAGCCTCAGGTTCTCCCATCACAGAGAGGGATGGGCTTGAGAAAAGGGGTAAATCCTGGATTTGGGAGCAGCAGGCGTCAGGCTGTTGGAGCACCACCTGTATGGGCTAAAGGTTAAGACCAAACCTAAATCTTAGTCCAGGTGCCGAGCTCAGCCCCAGACCTTGGTCAGGTGTTGCGTGAGCTGGGGGAGCAAGGCAGAGCTGAGCTCCGGCCCTGGTCCCATCCCTGTTCCCATCCCTGCCCTTATCACCATCCTGATTCCTGTCCCAATCCTATTCCCATACCCATTCCTGTCCCCCTCCTGACCCCTGTCCCTATCCCATCTCTGCCCCAATTCCATTCCCATCTTCATCCCTGCCCTGTCCCCATCTCCATCTTCATCCCCATCCCCATCTCAAACGTGCTCCCATCCCCATCCCTGCCACCATCTCTGTCTTGGTTCCTGTTCCCACTTCAACCCCATCCTGATCCCTGTTCCCATCCCATCCTCATCCGCATCCCTGACACCATCCCTGTCCACATCCTGCTCCTGTGCCACCCCCACCCCCATCCCTACCCCTGTCCCTATCCCCATTCTCATCTCCATCCCTGTCACCATCTCTGTCCTGATCCTCGTCCCTGTCTCACCCTTGTCCTATCCCCATCCCCATCCCTGCCCCATCCCTTACGCCGTCCTGGTTCCTGTCCCATTTCATTCCCAATCCCTTTCCTGTCCCGTTCCGTCCCATGCCATCCCGTCCCATGCCATCCCATCCCATCCCGTCCCACATGGCCGTCGGTGACAGCGCAGGACTCATCCGGTCCCTGGGACAGCCAGACCCCCACCCCGAGCTGTCCCCACATCCACCTGCCTCATGACGGGGGTTTGGCAGCGCCTTCATCCGATGGAAACTTCTTTTATCTCCAAAAATTCCTCTGCGCTCGGACGGGGAAAACTCCGGCTGCTGCAGGCTGGGATCCTCCCTCCGCCGCCCACAGCTCGCACAAAGGCTCCTTCACCCGGGACGGACAGAGCCGCCTTTGTTCATCCCGCTCCGACCGCGGCCGGCACGGCAGGACCGGCACCGGCCCTCCGGCTGCGCCATCCGCTTCCCGGGAATCTCCGGCAACCAGGGAATCAGTGAACCGCGAGCGCTGGGTGGTGGGAGATGAGGGCTGGGGCATCGCTGCTTGTCCCGGATTTTTTCCCTCCCTCCACTCCCAATAGGATTTTAGTCATTATTTGGGTTTAACCAAGGCAGGGTTGTTTAATATCCCCCTGGAAGAACGGGTGGGGTTGGGGCGATCCAAGCGGCGCCGAGCCCCACAGCCCGGCTGTTCCTGCCGGAATCCTCGCCGTGCCAACAAATCCCTTTATTGTCTCTCTCGCCTCATGGCTAATCCAGGCATGGCAGGGTGAGACCTGCCCCTTCCCGGCGTGGGACTCCCGGGAGTCTCGGTGGGTGGCCGGGACAATCCCCACCCCCCGGCGCCCCACCCCCTGCTCTTCGTTACAAAAGGGGGATAAATAATCCCGTTATAAGGAGGGGTTGGAGGAGCGAGTGCCTGGGATGCAGCAGGATGGCGATGTCCCCCAGGATGTCCCTCGGACCTTGCACTGGGAACCCACCCAGCCACAAACCCTACAGCATCAACCCCAGGGCTGGCTTTAGGGGCAAACGCAGCCTCTGGAAGTCCCTCACAAACATCCCTTCAGACTTCTGGGTGAGCTGGGAAAAGTGAGCCAGGAGAGATCCCTGTGTGCACCTGGGAGCACCGGGATATTCAGCAGAGATAAGGCACCCGGGAGATGCGGTCCTGATGTCAGCAGCAGCACCGAGAGCAGCAGGAGAGAGGATTCCACGGCTTCGACGACAGGATGAGGTTTTCCAGGAGCCTCCCTGCCCGCATGGATACCTGCTCTCCCGCATTTCCCTCCACTGGCAGCCGCGAGCCCGGGCACCCAGAACCCGCTGGAAGCGGGATGGGGATCCTGGTGCCAACCCAGGCTCGACCCTTGATTGTGAACGACGCCAGGAATCCCAGGATGCATCCCACAGAGCAGCTGCCTTGGGATGCGTTTGGCAGCACGAGGAGGAGGATGGAGAGGTGCAAGCGGCTAGAGGTGTTGCCGCAGCTCCATAAACCCTTTGGAGCGTTTTATTCCCGCTCTCCCCACCCACGGCCGGGATCCGGCAGCTCTGGCAGGGACCGGACGCTTCCGAGACGTTTGGGACCGTGCCAGGAAGGACTGGGTTTAATCCCATGCCAACAGCTGCCGTGGCCCAGGATTAGCCCTGGCACCATCCCCTTCCCTGACCTTCCCAGGCCACAGGAACTGGAAACCCACGGGGCTTTTTTCCAGTCTCATTATATCGGCAAATCAGATCCTCAGTGGATCATCGGTGTTGGGGTGGGCAGGATGGGGTGACCCCAAAGGGCTGGAGACACCTGCATTTAGGGAGCATCCCGGGATGGGGTGCTAGGACCTGGTTCCTGCTCTGTCCATGCTCAGAGATGGAAAATGAGAGGGATAACTAAGCCTGAGGGGTTGGAAAACAGCATTCCCAACAGGCATTCCCAAAACAGCATCCCCGGAGTTGCTGGGATGATGTTTCACAGGAGTTCAGCCTTTTCCAAGCTCCCATCCCTAACCAGGACCCCTCAGCACCCTGCCCCCTCATAACCGTCACCCTAAAAAACACAACCCCTGAAAAATTAGGTCCCTAATAGCAGTGACCCCTTAGAAATGTGGGCCCTAATAACTGCGACCTTTTAAAACCATGAACCTTTAATAACCCCAAATGCTAATAATTGTAACCCCTAAAACTGTGACCCCTAATAATCCCAAACCTTATTAACCATGACCCCAATGACTGTGTCCCCTAATAACCCCAAATCTTAATAACCATGACCCCTAAAATGAGGTCATTAATAACTGTGACCCCAAATAACCCCAATCCCTTCCCCACTGGCTCTGCTCATTTCCCCTCAGGGCGTAACCCCTGCAAACCCCATTTCCCCTATTCCCTTCTCAACCCTCGTTTTTCCCTCAATATTTAACCCCTCTCTGTTCAACCTGGAGCATTTCCCAGCTTTTCCCAACACAGAGAAGGAACAAACCCCAGCTGGAGGGTTCAACACCCCCCCGGATGGTCCCAGTGGTGAACCCGGGTGAGCATCTGGGCACAGACCCATTTTTTGGGTGACTTTACACCTCCCTGCCCTCAGATTAATTTGTCAGATAACAGAATTATGCCCAGATCGGGGCAGGAATAATGGGATTATCCAGAGCCTGCTGCGGGATAGGGAAGCTCATTACAGAGCATTAAAGAGAAGAAAATTGGGTTTTTCTAAGTTCTTAGGAAAAAAACACTCGATTAACTTCCAGGGGCCTCTGAGGCTCATTTTAGGGTCACTTAGGGGTTTCTTTACAATTTGCTCTGCACCCTCACTCTCCTCACAGACACAGAAGGAACTTCCAGCATCCCGGAGCAGCTGGGGATGGTCTCCAGCCCCCGCAGGTGCTTCCAGTTTGGGGAAACTGAGGCAGGGCAGCCCCAACCCTGCACAGAGGACACATCACCACAGAGCACCTGCTCCCTTCCCAAAACCCCCAGAAAACCAGGATGAGCCCCCTTGGAGGCTTTTTCCCCACGAAAACACCAGAGGGGAGGGGAAATCCATCCCGGTGGTGGGATTGGGATGAGGTTCCCCCCATGTGGTAGATAACCCAAAATGACCTGACTTTTTGGATGAAAAAGGGAGGTTTTACCATTTTTTTCCCCAGCCTCCCTGAGTTTTTCAGCGTGTCAGGGACTAACACTGCCACCTACCGAGCCAGGCATTATGGTATAAAACTTCATTTTTCTGTTTTGGACACTCAAAAAAGTGCTTCGCATTTTAGGAACACGCGAGGTTTCTCCCACCAACTCACTTCTCTCTGGGGTGAATCCCATCACTGCCAGGCCCCCGAATGTCCCTCAGCTTTTTGTGGGGGCTGAGGAAACTGAGGCACGGCCAGAGCTCGTCAGGCTCAGATGGGTCTCACCTGTGCCTCGTTTGCTCCTGGGTATTTAAGGCCTTTTTTTTTTGCATCAGCTTTCTCCCCTTTTGCGTGTCAGCTTCGCAGGAGCAGCTTTGGTCCCTTTGTGGGATGGGGGAGCCCAGCAGAGCCGGGGAGTGGCTGGAGGTTCTGGAGCCCTCGGGGGTCCCACAGCCCTCAGGGATCCTGAGGGTTCTGGAGCCCTCAGGGGTCTCAGAGCCCTTGGGGGTCCTGCAGGAGCCTTCAGGGGTCTTGGAGGTCCTGGAGCCCTCAGAGCTCCTGGAGCCCCTGGGGGTCCCACAGCCCTCAGGGATCCTGGAGCCTCTGGGGGTCCCACAGCCCTCAGAGCTCCTGGAGCCCCTGGGGGTCCCACAGCCCTCAGGGATCCTGGAGCCCCTGGAGGTCCCACAGCCCTCAGGGATCCTGGAGCCCCCACAGCCCTCAGGGGTCTCAGAGCCGCCGGGAGCCCTGCAGCTCTCAGTGGTCCCGGGGGTCCTGCAGGCCGCGCCGCCCCCCGAGGTGCTGGAGGGGCTCCTGAGGCAGCGCCTCGGGCCCCTGCCCCGCCCGGCCGCCATCGCCCGCCTGCGGCGCGGGCCCGGCGGCACCTACGAGCCCACCGGGGAGCCGGCCGAGGTGCTGGAGCGGCGGCGGGCGGCCAACGCCAAGGAGAGGGAGCGGGTGAGCCACCCCAGAACCTGCCGGGAACCCCCAGATCGCCCCCGGGGGGCCTGGGCTTGTGTCACACCGGGGGGGCTCTGGGTGCCACCACAGGGGTGAGCCAAGGGGCACTTCGGGGGCGGCTTGATCCTGGGGAGCCCCAGTTAAATTGTAGGAGGGCCTGGTTTAATCCTGTTCGTAATTTAATTCTGGGGGCCCCAGTTAAATTGCAGGAGGGCCTGGTTTAACCCTGTGTTGGTCAATTTAATCCTGGGGGAGGTTAAATTTTAAGAGGGCGTGGTTTAACCCTGTGTTAGTCAGTTTAATCCTGGGGAAGGGTCCCAGTTGAATTTTTGGAGGGGTGAGTTTAATTCTGCAGAGCCCAATTTGACCCTGAAGGAGTTGCTTTAATCCTGGAAGGGCCANTAGGAGGGCCTGGTTTAATCCTGTTCGTAATTTAATTCTGGGGGCCCCAGTTAAATTGCAGGAGGGCCTGGTTTAACCCTGTGTTGGTCAATTTAATCCTGGGGGAGGTTAAATTTTAAGAGGGCGTGGTTTAACCCTGTGTTAGTCAGTTTAATCCTGGGGAAGGGTCCCAGTTGAATTTTTGGAGGGGTGAGTTTAATTCTGCAGAGCCCAATTTGACCCTGAAGGAGTTGCTTTAATCCTGGAAGGGCCAGTTTAAATTTCAGGAGAGCCTGTTTTAATCCTGGGGAGCTCTGGTTAAATTTTAGGGGAGCCTGAGTTTAATTCTGAGGAGCTCAGTTTGATCCTGGGGAAGAGGGTTTGGTTTAATGGAGTGTAGTCCAGGTTTAATCCTGGAGAAACCTCAGTTTAATCTTGAGAACCTCAAATTAATCCTGGAGGGATCCCAGGTTAATCCCAAGGGACACAGTTTAATTATGGGGTCCAAATTTAGTCCTGGAGGGGTTGGTTTAATCCCAAGTACCCAAGTTTAATTCTGGGTCGGGTCCAATTTAATTCTGAAAGGGGCCACTTTAATTCTGGTAAACCCAGTTAAATCTAGGAGGTGCCAGTTTCATTCTAGAAGGGGCACAGTTAAATTCTGAGGTCTCAGTTTAATTCTGGAAGAGTCATGCTTAGTTCTGGTGAGCCCAGTTTAAAGCTAGGAGAGCCTAGATTAATGATGGAAGGAGCTGATTTAATTTTGGGGTACCAGTTTTAATCCAGGGAGGGGACCTATTTTAAACCTGGGGAGCGCAGTTTTGAGCCCAGTTTTATTCCCAGTTTAATTCTAGGAGGTTTCATTCTGGTGAGCCCTGTTTGAACCTCTGAAGGGCCCAGTTCAATCTTGCAGAGCCCAGTTTGATTCTGTGAGGGACCTACTCTAATTCTTGGGGGTAGCTGAATCGGGGAGGGGGGTGAGGGGTCAGTTCAGATAGGGGGGGACCCCAATTTTGATTCTGGAGGAGGTCTGGTTTAATCCTGGAGAGCCCAGCTGAATCCTCTATAATGTGGGCTTTGAATCTTGAGAGATCCCTGTTTGATCTTGGGGGGATCCTGGCGGGGTCCTGGTCTAACTCAGGGATCTTGGGGGTCCTCCTTTGATCTCCAGCTGTGTCCCTTTGGGGTCTCTAACCGTGGTCCCTTTGGGGTCTCCCCTTGGTCTCTAACCGGGGTCCCTTTGGGGTCTCTAACCGAGTCCCTTTGGGGTCCCTGTGGGCTCCCCGGTCCCCCTGTCCCGCAGATCCGGAACCTGAACTGGGGTTTCTCTCGGCTGCGGTCGCTGGTGCCGCTGGTGCCGCGGGAGCGCAGGCCGA
This sequence comes from Vireo altiloquus, assembly GCA_013396875.1. Taxonomy (NCBI): domain Eukaryota; kingdom Metazoa; phylum Chordata; class Aves; order Passeriformes; family Vireonidae; genus Vireo; species Vireo altiloquus. Next base: position 11,839 of record VZRF01000564.1, read on the forward strand.
GCAAGGCTGACACACTGCGAGCGGCGGCGCAGTACATCCGCCTGCTGCGGGGGGTGCTGCGGGACGCGGGGGGCGGCCAGGTGGGTACCCCAAAACACTGCGGGGGGCGGCCAGGTGGGTACCCCAAAACACTGCGGGGNNNNGGGGGTGCTGCGGGACACGGGGGGCGGCCAGGTGGGTACCCCAAAACACAGCGGGGCACAGGGGGTGCTGCGGGACGCGGGGGGCGGCCAGGTGGGTACCCCAAAACACTGCGGGGAGCGGGGGGCAGCCAGGTGGGTACCCCCAACCACAGTGGGGCATTTCGGGCGGGGGGTGCTGCGGGACACGGGGGGTTGCCAGGTGGGTACCCCAAACCACAACGGGGCATTTCGGGTGGCCCATGGGGGCTTTGTTGCTCTTTTTCATCCTGGAGTTAATAATTCGATTTATTTTTAATTATTAAGTTTTTGTGGGGCACCCCAAAACCGACCCCTGGTCTCCAACCCCCCACTTATAATATGGGATTTGGGGGCAGTGCCTGGTTGGGGATGGGGATGTGGAGGAGGACAAATTTCTTCCAATTTCTTCTGATTTTTCAGTTTGGAATTCAGTTTGAGATTAACAAGAAATAGAATTGTTGGGTGCGACCCTCCACTTCCAAACTCCCCTGTAATGCTGTGGTTTGGGGGTTTTTCTTTATATTTTTCAGTTTGGAATGAATTTAATAATCAAAATTAAATCAAATTATTATTTCAGGAGGGGCCTTAAAACTGAACCCCCACCTCTGGGGACCCCATCTTCCTGACCCCCCCCTATAATGTGGGCTTTGTGGGATTTTATTCTTATTTTTCAGGTTGGCATTAATTTAAAAATTCAAAATAAATTGAATTGTTGGTGAGGGTAAGCCCCAAAACTGACCCTATAATATGGGGGCTTTGGGGGGCCTGGTGGGGATTTTTCTGCTAGAGGTTTATGAGGTTGGAATTAATTTAATTATCAAATTGAATTATATTTGGGGGGGGGGGTTATTATTGGGGGGCCACCCCCTCCAATTTTGATGTATTTTTTAATTCCCCTTTTCCCAGGAACTCCAGACTGAGCAGGAGCTGGGGGACACAGGGGGGGNGGGGACCCCCTGGGGCTTTAGGGGAGCAGCTGGGTGAGGGTGGATCAGCCTGGGGGGACAGAGCACTTTGGGGGACCCCCTGGGGGTTTGGGGTGTCACCTGGGTGGGGATAGAGCAGCCTGGGGGGGCACCAAGGTGGGACAGAAAATTTGGGGAGGGGCCCCTTGGGCTCAGGGTTTGGGGGAGCATCTGGGTAATACCAATGTAAACAAGGGGGGCTTCAAATCACCTTTTCCCCAAAATATTCCAAAGGTGAGAAAAATCTTTGTCTTTCTCCTTTCTTTAAGGTTTTTCCTGACGCCTCTAAAACCCCGGGGGGCCCCGCGG
>VZRF01000565.1:0-124558 GCA_013396875.1 Vireo altiloquus
ACAACAATGACATGCAATGCTGCATCCCCACCCCTGCTCACAGAGACAGGGATGTAGAGCTGCAAGGGTCCCCATCACGGGCCAGGCCGATGCTGCTTCTTCCACCATCCTGGTCCCAGCTTGGTCCTAAGCCCTGTGGCTTGGAGCAACATCCCCAGTGCCAAAACAAAGCAAGGAACCAGGTCCCCCCTGCCTGCAGCCCCACTACAGCGTTCTTCCCATGCTCCCCATGCCCACACAACAGGTCTGCTGCAGGGAACAGCTCCCCAGGGGCTTTGAGGAGCAAGGCATTGATTTTTAAAGGAGACCTTAGCTTTTAATTTCTTGTGTTTAATTAAAAAACAACTGGGACAGACTGATTGGATCACAGACTCGTTAAGGTTGGAAAAGACCTCTGACATCGAGTCCAATCATTAACCCAGCACTAAACCATGTCCCCAGGTGCCACATCTACACTGGTTTTGAACACTTCCCTGGGCAGCCTGTTCCAATGCCTGACCACCCTTTTGATTTAGGCACCAGCAGCATTTTAGTGACTAACGGGAAGATTACTTGGCTTGACCAGATCAGAGCTGCAGGGACAGACAGAAAACAAACAAAAATACCCACATATCCACACTCCTGCATGCTCACCTGCACTTTCACAGACAGAAAAACCCTCATTTTCCCTGTCTGATGCTCACCACAGCACTGACCACATCAGATGAGGGTTCATGCCACGTGGGATGTGGGGCAAGCCTGCAGAGACAGTGTGGTTCAGGCACGACTGAGATGACATTCACCACCTCTGCATCTCACCACCTCTGCACTCTGCAAAGGCAGAAAAGGTGCCAGAAAGAAATGCTGAACTGCCCTGGACTGTGGGGAAGGGGAACTGCTCCTTGGAGGGACTCACCAAAACACCTGGTCACCCATTTCCCCTTGTGGAGCTTAAATAGGTAAATAAATAAAGTCTGGAGATCGAGGGGGAATCTGCCAGGTTCAGTATCAGTGGGCCATTTATAGCTTTTCTAAAAAGTGTCTGAGGAAACAATAAAAAAATTAAAAAGTTTAAGTCCATATTCTGCTTTTTATGGCTCTCCACTGCATTTTCCATCTCCCCAGTGCACAGGTGACATTCTGCACATATCTGTGCACACTGTGCTTGGCCTGTGCTCTGTGCAAAGAGGGGAGTGGAAGGGACTGTGCCCAGCAGCCTCCTGCTACCGTGAGGCACCAGTGAGCACCATCCCTGTATCCCACTGCAGCTCCTCGCTGCAGGAGCCAGGCTGGGAAGGGCTCGGCCACCTCTCCTGAAAGGCTGCCACGTGGGATGCACGTCCCTGTCCTGTTCTGCATCTCAGGATCTAAAGAGTCCAGAGATTTCTAGAGAGATGAAACGTGCTTCCTTAGGCCAGGTTGAACTGTAGTTGAATCTCTTTTTTTTTCCCCCTTTTCTTTCAGATGATTCCCTCAGTCTGGAGAGCCAAGGCAGACAGACTCCCAGCAGTCACTCCCTCCTTTCTTCTACGTGTAGACAGGCTTGTGCACTCCAAAGCCAGCCTGCCTTCCCCAAGCAGTCTAATAAAAGATATCCCTTCTAACAGCAAACCCTGAGTCACTTCCCTCTAGCCTCGACCAGCAGGTCTCCAACAGCAGGGCCAGATCCACCAGAACAGTAGATCCTGCCAGCTCTCGCACTCGTTCCCACATCCATCTGGGGAGAGCAGGGCTGGAAGCACATCACTTTCCACGCTGCAGCAGCACACTCCATCCCACGGCTCTGCCAGGGAGCCAGACACACCGTGTGAGCCTGGCTGGCATCTTCCCAATGGGAAAATTCACAAAGCATCAAGTCCAAGCTGCAGGCTAAAATCACGAAGCATCATCGAGCAATGGGAACGTTCCGGACGGGATGGAGCCGCTCCTCTGGCCGCCGCAGTCGCTGGCTCTTCACGTCGGAGTCGCTTCGTCTGGGTGAAAATCCAGACCACATCTCTCTGCATGAGCACACTTCCCTCACAGGCTCTGACAGCCTCCAAAAAAATAAATGCATTGCCCATCAGAACACGTTGACAGGGCAGAGCTGTGGGTTTCTGGTGGAGATTAAGGACCCATGGAAAAAATTGCGGCACCAAAACCCGTTCACACGAGGAAGGTATAAAAGGTCCTTTACATCCACATCCCACCAGGCTGGCAGCCCATCCAGCCTCACGTCCTGCTTCAACAGAGGAGCTTTTACAAGCTGCAAAACCTCCCCAGGGCAAAGGCTGTGCCCAGCCGTGGAGGTCTGCTGTGATCTGCAGGAGCTCTGGGAATCCTTGAACCCCTGTTTATAACTTATGTCGAATTAGGGGTTCTATAAATTGGACCATCTGACACAGGTATCAAGACAGAGGTAGTCACAGCAAACCCTCAAATGCAATTGGTCTCATGCACACCTGAGGAACTGTTTCCAAGAGCTGCACTGCATGCACAAATCCTGCATGGACCTACATCAAACTGCATGCACTGGACTGGAAATAAATTCATATGGTGGTATAGAAAGAAATTCCCCCAAAACCACTCAGTTTCACCAAAGAGGTGAAAGAGCTTGACCCTGGAAATCCCTGGGATCACTTAAACCCTGCAGAAATCCCAAGTCTCTAAATTCCAGAGCCCCGTGTTTTTGGTTCACGCACCAGCAACACATGCAAGACCCTTCCCCGAACCAGGAGCAGATCCACTCCCAAAAACCACTGGATTACAAGGCAGGAATTGAAGAGGAGGATAAACGCAGCAGCCGAGAGAGAAGCGTCTCTCCGAGCTGTTTGGGGGCCAGCAAAAGCCGAACTTGGCCACCGCGCACGACCTGCCCAGCTGGTCCACGGCTCCCACCTCTGCTCCGCTCCTCCCCTCACAGCCGCGGAGGGCAGAGGTTCGGTGCCGGCAGTACAAATCCTTCCTGAGCATCATCCCGACTCGTGGCACAGCCCCACGGCAGCCGCTCTCTCCGTCCATGTGGAAATCCAGCTTCCCCATTCGCGTCCATGCCCGCCGCGGAGCCTTCCTCCCCGCGCTCATCCCATCCTCACCGCCCCGGAGAGACGGTGCAGGGAGAGCTCTGCAGGAGACTGAGGGATGGCCAAGTAGCCCCGCATCTCCCTTTCCAGGGAACCAGGACCCAAGTGACCACTTCCAGAAGCCGCTGGCTTCAGACTTTATTGCATCTCGAAACGGGTATTGGAGTCTAATCCCGGCGCTCGAAGTCAGCAGCTGCAGCTGGGACAGGCACCCAGGCAACAACCCGGGGAAAACAGCGACCCGAGAGCACCAGCACAAGGCGGGGATGCGCGGGGAGCCCCGGGGAAGGTCAGTCCTTCAATCCGCTCCGCACTCACCATCACGGCAACCTGCACCCTTCTCCTGGGGAGCCGCTCCAGCNCTTGCAAGACCAGAAAGGAAGGAAGAAAAAGCCACGGAAGCCTGACCCGTCTGCAAAACTCTCAGTCACCACTGCAGAGAGTAAAATAATTAAAAGAACGAAACTATTAGCGGAGGCAAGGACCCAGCGCCCGCGGAAAGGGGGGGTGAGGACGGACTTACCGGGGTCACCCGCGGAGGGACATGCGCGACCACCCGGGGCTGGTGTCACCACCTCGGGTCCCAGCGCCTGGCGCGGCTGCAAACAGCTCAGCTCAGCTCGGCACCGCTCGGCTGGAGCTGGGCTGGGGCGGCGCACAAAAGCGAGAGGAAGCGGTGACGCGCGGAGCCGCGGCCAATGGGACGGGCATGGGGACGGGGACGGGGGCGGACCGGCGCCGCCAGCGACCGAGCGAGCGGAGCCACCGCGGGGCCGGGACGTGCCCTGCCTCTGGGGGGCGACACCGGGGCGGCTCCGACACCCTGGGGCAGCTCCGAAACCCTGGGGCAGCTCCGACCCCCGGGACAGTTCCAAACCCCGGGCGGCTCCGAAACCCTGGGGCAGCTCCGACACCCGGGACAGTTCCAAGCCCCAGGCGGCTCCGAAACCCTGGGACAGGTCCGAAATCTGGGGTGCTCTGACCGCTGGGGCAGCTCCGACCCCCGGGACAGTTCCAAACCCCGGGCGGCTCCGAAACCCTGGGGCAGCTCCGACCCTTGGGGCAGCTCCGACCCCTGGGGCAATTCCAATCCACGGGGCAGCTCCGAGCCCCGGGGCGGCTCTGAAACCCTGGGGCAATTCCAATCCGCGGGGCAGTTCCGAGCCTCGGGGCAGCTCCGAAACCCGGGGTGGCTCTGACCGCTGGGGCAGCTCCGGACCTCGGGAAATTCCGGCCCCCGGGCGGATTCGCAATCCCGGGTGATGCCCCATCCCTCAGCCCCGCTGGGTCCCGGTGCAGCTTCCCTGGCCGTGCGAGTCGGATCAGCCCTGGTGAGACTCCGACTCGCGGGGCAGCCCTGGGGCAGTTCCGACGCTCGGGGCAGCTCCTATCCCTGGAAATCCCTGGGGCGGTTCCGATTCCCGGGCGGACTCGCACCCCGGATGATGCCCCATCCCTCAGCCCCACTCGGTCCAGGTGCAGCTTCCCGTGCTCCTGTAGGTCATATCAGGTCCAGTGTGACACCGTGGGATCCCCCGGCTGTGCTTTCAAGAAGGATGGAATGTGACCTCTGCACTTCAGCCTGAACATCTCCTACCTTCTGGAAAAGGGGGCTGGCAGCGAGCTGTCCTACCTAGGGCTGTCACAAAAAATCGGGAGATGATGAGACACAGGTCTGAAACGCCCTTATTCTGGGATGGGGCTTCATCAGCTGGAATGCTGGTGGAAGGTGGTGGAATCTTGCTGCAGCAGGGTAGCTTTCTGCACGGCCCAACTTTCTCCACACAGCTCGGAGGTGAAGAAATTTCTCCGATAACTTTGTTTGGGTTTGCCTCTTTAGGTCAATTAAAGTAAAATCAAGCCATAGTTAAGACCAAAAGGGCTTTAGGATGTTCCTGACTCACAGCTCTGCAGAGCAGCTCAGGACTCCCCGGGCTGCTCCCTGGAGAGGTAGAGAAGCCTCTGGGCTGTTCTGATCTACACCCACTGTCCCAAGTCTCTGTTGTGTGTCCAAGCTCCTTTGGGCTCAACTCTCTGTATGGAACGAGCCAACAATGGCATAGAAGCAAAACTACCCCTAAAAAGGGCCAACGAGAGGCTGAAAAACAGATGGAAGTGGGAGCTGAGTTATGTACCAGATATCCCTCACACTAGTGGGAAAGAAAGAAAATTCATGCAGACAATGGAAAAAGTAAGTAAGAATGTTTCTCTGATTATTTCCTTGTTTCCCCATTTAGTAAATGTGTTGTGGAGAGGAAGAGGAACAAAGTCAATTCAAGATTTTGGTGGGGGAGAAAAAAAAATGGGCTGAATCCTAAAACCAGCCCCATTCCCCTCAAGTTTTTAAGGAGTTGCTGCTACAAGAAAGCTTGAGCCATTGCCTATAAAGGCAATAGAAACCCCAACCAGGGACCCCTCCTGAGAGATTCAGATCTCACATCCTCGTATACAATCGCGTGACCTATTAATAAAATCCATAGAAACCGATTCTGTATATACCAAATAACTGCAGATGGCTCCAGCCCAAACCGCCCCGGGTTCCCTCACTCCATAAATGATTTTACTAGGGCCAGTCGTGATCTTGATGTAATTGAATAGGCTTCACTCTTTTCTCTCTCCCTCCCCCTCCCCAGAATATTTGTGCAGATTACAGACATACATCCAGGGGGACCGAGCTGTTGCTGGAAGGAACCTCTGACTCCAGCTTGCCTCATCCATTCGGGAAGCGGCGTGAGTCGAGCTTAAGCCACCTGGCTTTGGGAAGGAGGTTGCTTTTCTCTGCACCTTCCCTCTAACTCTTAACAGCTTTTAATAAAATTCTGGTAACTTGGCACATTTGAAAAGTTGGCTGCTGCCCATCAGGGATGTATGTAATGAATTCCTGTGCTGCAGATGCCTTTCTGAAATAAATCACACGTGTTTACCTTGGGAACCAGGCACAGGACCCCAGGAATTGGGGTTCAAGTATTACAAGGCACTAAAGCAACAAGCAGTTCCTTTAAAACCACCTGGTTTTAATGGGACTTGATTCTGCACACACTAATTACTGCTGAAAGCCATAATTCTTCCAAGCCCCTTCCTGACTATGTTTGGATCTCCAGATCTGCTACGGGGATCTCAGGTCTAGGGTGTCCCTGAACAATATAAGGATCCTCATGTGTGTCAAGGCTGTTTCCACTGATGTCAACAGCTCTCTGCTGATGGATGTGCCCCCAGATTCTGCCCTCTTGAGTCGCTCTTGGAAACATTTCCCAAGCGTGGCAGAAGGATGGGCAGTGGCTCTGTGCAGAGTTTCAGGTGGTTCTACAATTGCTGGCTGCCAGTTTCTGGAGAGGAGTGAGCACCTGGTGGAGGGGGCACGGTGGAGAGCAGTGGTGAACCTGAGTGTTGCAGGCAGTGGCTGTCGTGGCTCTGTATGGTGAAATTAAACAGGCGTGGGCTGTTCTGTGTGCCTGAGGACAGCTGGCATGGCACACCTTGTACCCACAGAGCCAAACTCTCCCTTCTTTCCCAAAACACTGTCCAAACTGCCACTAGGACACTTTCTTTGGTGCATGCTGTACCATGCTGTCCCATGCTGTCCCAGTCAGTGAGATGAAAACCATGTCACACATACAACCTATAGATGGGTGCTCTGATTCCTAGCTGGCTGGTGTCAATGTTGGGTGGATATGAAGGCCTATTTCATCCCGATAGCATCTTCAGTGAAAAGCTCGATGGCACAAGTGGGTAATAGTGAGCTATAAGAAAAGCTGATGGTTCATCCACAGATCAAGAACTTTGCAAATCACAGCCCCAGGCTTGTTCTATTTATGCTTCTCCTTTAATGACGTAAGCATTAGTATTTGCTGTGGGGAGAAAAATGGGAAGATGTTTGGCTTTTACCTAACTGCTACTATTTTGGGCTGTGTTAGGGTTCCTGCAGGAAGTGAACACAGGTCCCAGAGCACTGACCCAATTCTTCTGTGACTAAGTATGCTCCATCCAACTTGAAATTCTCCCATGCCTTCTGTTTGATATAATATCCTTTCTTGCTTCCTGCCCTGAACAGCAGCATAAAGCTGTTGTCTGCCAGACTTTCTCTCCCATCGAGATGGCTGAGAATGGTGGATGAAATCATTTCTATACTTAGTTTCCAAACTGTGCAGAAGTGATGCCATCTCAAGGTAAAGAAAAGGAACCAATTACTTACTCAGAGATTGTGAGCTGCTCCTCATCTGAAGGCTGGAGCTGGACCTGGAAGAGATGTCAGCGCATAAATCCAAGCCTGTGATGCCAAAACCTCTGCTCAGCAGTGCTTGGGTTTGGCAGATCTGCATCAGCTGCAGCTCCTCCTCACCGAAAATTAGTTGCAGGTCTGCTGTTTGCTGCAGAAAAGCAGGTGGAAAAGGAGAGTTAGAGGTATTCTATGTCCCTCTTACTGTTAAGACCCATAGAGAAACCTCATTTATTTAGCTTAAATATTTCCCACGTGTTCTGAGCCACCTGGGGGCTGCCTGACAGACAAACCTGGCACAAACCACACACGTCAGCGTTCCTAAAGGTTTTGTGCTCCTCCTCAGAAATGCCTGCAAGTATGCAGAGGTTTTCTGGGGAGAAACTTTTGGGGATGCCATTTCATCTCTACCTTTGCTTCTGTTTTACAATCACAATGTCGTGGTGTGGTTGAGAGTCAGGTTCAGATCCCAGTTGCTGTGGGGCCACACACTTCCAAGTCACCTTCCTCTGCATCTCCTGTTGCATGAAATGCTCCTTGGCTGATATGACCACCTGATGGTCATATCAGATTTCAGATGCTGAAATCTGCTGTATGAAAGTCCTCACAACCAGTCAAGAGCAAGAAGTGATCTCTCAATGGATGTTGAAGCCTTTCCTCTTCCATGGCAGGAAATGTTTTTCGAATAAAGCCTCCTGCCCACACAACAAATTAACCTCGTGATTTGTATCTTGGGTTTAGCTTTCGGGATGAGGAGGAAATCCTGGGCTCCTTCCCAGACTTGGTGTATGGAATATTTCTAGGATCCACTCCAGCACAAAAGGTAGGTGGCAGCAGTAGGCACTGTATTTTAAAAGGAAAGGGCGAGCCTTGCACTGGAAGATAAAATGCTCAGTCCCCGTCCTGGAGGAGAGGGTTCAGGGCATGAAAACTCAAGAGCAGGGAGCTGCTCTCCATGCACTGCCACCCATCAAACACTTGGGAATACTGCAACACCCCATCTTGGGGGGTTGGGAAGTTGCTCCGTGAGGGGGTCAGAGCAAAGGGGTGTCCCCCAGCCCTCTCTGGGGCAGCATTCATGTCCATCCTCCTGGTTGGACACAGCTGGCTGGAGAGAAATTTCAGATCTTACAAAGCCAAGGCTGAAGGCTGTGTGACACACTTACAGCAGCCAGCAGTGTCAATCAACCAAAAAGAACAGGTTCAAACTCGTATTTCTTTGAAGCTGGGTGTGACTTGCACTAAGATTGAGTTGTGTGGATGATTTTCTTTTCATGGTAGTCATAACATGCACTTTCATTGCTGAATGTAAATTTCCACAAGGTCTCTGTTCCATGACTCACATTCTCTGCCCAAACAGAGAGAAAAACATCTCCAAAAAGCACAGAGTAAAAGTGAAGAGGGTTTGATTTCTCGGTGGGTTGTTAAGGAAACATCATTGGAGGGCATTTTTCTGTGAAGTTCTTTCACACGTGTGTCAGGCTTGGGAGCTTGTGTCAACCAAACCACACTGTATTTGCAAGATGACTCTGTCACACTGGTGAAAGGTGTGAAGCTGCAAGCCCTGAGGAGTTATATTGCTTATGTGCAAACAGGCTCAGTTTCAAACTTTCCCAGGTAAGGTCAGGACTATCCCAGAATATTTATGGGTTCATCTAGCACCTGAATATTGTGGAAAATCACACAAGAAATACTGTCCTTGTGGCATTTGCAGCTGAGACTGCAAGAAAGCCAAAAATTGCAAGGGACAACCTGTGTTTCCATCTCATCTCCCCAGAAACCTGAGAGAAAACCTTGAGACTTTCCCTGGAAAGAACCAAGATTCTCCACCCTGAAACTGGTTTTTCTTGAGTAGAGTGTAAGGGATAAGAAAAGGACTGGAAGATCATGGCCCACTCATGGATTTAGGTATGTGTGTCCAGATTGCCCCACTCCTTCTCCTCGCTGATAGCAGGATTTTGTTCCTTGAGAATATGACCCTGTTTCTCTACTTTGTCTCCTGATTTGAAGGATATCCAATCTACAGGGGTGTAGTCAAAGCCACCCATTATAATCACTGGATTTTGGCTGCCTTTTCAATTGGTATTTTGCACTATTTACTGTACTGTTGTCAAAGAAACTCCTGCCAGGATCTTTTCAGGAATATTTGTACTCCTACAGCTGAAAGGGGATCATATATGAGCAGCCATCGAGGCCCAGTTTCTTTGTATTTTTCTCATATACCCACGTGGAGCTGGTGACAGAAATCAAAGGAAGTATTGAGTGATTTACTGCAAGTGGGATCTCTCCCATTTGCCACAGAGTTATCTGCATGCATCAAGTGGAAACCTCCAGTTTTTCCTTTACATCTGTCACGAGGGGGGGGGGGGAAGAAATCACCGAAACAATCAAAACCTGGCTGTTTACACATGTTTTGTTTTATAAATGGACTTGTATAGAAAGTTGCAGCGCTGCTGCACAGACAGCGCACATAAATCTCTTATCACAAAAGCCATATGTCCTCATTTCCTCATCCGCGGTGAAACACAAGCGGCGGCGCTCCGATAATTAGGAAGCTGGAGGTAAAGCACTCAGCATCCAGCAGGAGGAAAGTGGATGTGGGTGAAGGTTGCAAAACACAGAGCAGAGCAGTTTGGGTTTGAGCCGTGCTGCTCGTCCACACAACTTTCCATTGCGCGCTTGCTGCTGGCATTGTTTACAGACCAGTTCCTCCATCGAGGGGGTACTGGGAGCACTGGGAAGGTCTGAGGGTGCCTGACCTTCCCCACTCGGTTTGCTCTGGGCTGGCAGCCTGGTTGCTGGCCTTTGTTCAGCATAAATCCCTCCCTTGCAAGGGACTCCAAGTCAGATCTCAAAAGGCAGTGAACTGAACCCGGTCCCATTTCAGTGCCTTTGGTGGGATCTCCAGATGGGTAGAGGGGGAGAAGGGCACCCAATGATGGGCCTGTAAAAAACCTCCTTCTTGGATGGACAGATGGCACAGTGGTGGATGCCCTGTTCCTTGCATGGTGCTAATACAGTTTCACCTGCGAAGAAGGAGCAGAAAGGTGTCAGAGGACCACTCAGACATTTATTGGCTTCTCCCTTACCAAAAACTCAAGATGACTGTACCTGTGGCCCTTGTTGGCACTGGTAAACCAAGCCAGTGTCGCTCTCTAACTTTGAACTTTACCCACACATTTCCATAAAGCCACTCTGAGATGGATAAAAATTAACTGAGAGTGTACAATTAGCACAGCTTCTCTAATGACATGTCTGGGTCCTTCCAAACTTTTTTTTCCTCTAAAGAGAGACATTTCCTAAATTTCAGATCAGCCAGCAATGGTGAAGTGCCCTTTTGCCCAGCTTGGTGTGCTTTGTGTAAGGGGTATTTATTTAATCCATCTGAAACTACATGAGAAAGGAGAGAAATATCCCGGCGGCGAGATAAGATGATTATCTTCCTGGCAAACAATAGGAACGTGGTCAAAATTAAAAATAATTTGATTGCAAATAGGAAGCCTAGTAAAGCAGCAGGACTAGAGGAAACATGACTAATTTTTTTTTAGTTTGTCTGAACTCACAGAGCAGAGCTTTGCAAGAGCCATAACTTTGAAATATAGATCTGTAGAACACCCATGGGGGGAGGATGGCAACAGTCCAGCTGCAATAGTACAATAGAGGCAAGTTCATGCAGCTGGTAGATCTGACCTAAATGGATAAATAGCAACAGGCAAAAGCTATTTTAGGTGTAGTTTGGTGTGGGCTACAGTAAATACGAACTGGGGAAGAGTGGGGAGAGTGAAGTCTTTTTTTTTTTTTTCAACTCTTTTTTTGCTTTCCATTCCTTTGCCATTCTCCTTGGCCAAACCATGATGCCAGTGTCACCTGCAGGAGCAGCACTAAGCTCTCCATACCAAGCCTGTAGGCCAGTGTTTCACATCTCTGGTCAATGTTGGTTCTTCCCATCTCCAGCAAAGAACCTCACTTTCTGCAGGGCAAGGAGGAGATGGCTGCAGGACCATCATCCCCTTGGGGTTTGTCTCCAAAAGAAAATTCTTATGGATGTGACATGCCACCTTAAAATGGCATTTCCTTTGATTACCCTGCAAAGTGTTTATACGATTCCCAGAAATATTGTCTACTGAACTACTTCCCCTTTAGACAAAACTCAGTGTGAACCCTCTGTCCAGTGGGGATGTGAAGAAGAAAAGGATGTGTAGGACAGCTGCTCCTCAGCACCCCTGGTAGGAGTGCAACATCTTCCTCTGTCTCTGACTGTGCCCACCATATCTGCTGTAGACATCCCACTGAGCTGGGCAGACACACAGAGCTGCAGTCCATGTCCTTGTGTCACAGCCTGCATGTCTGAAATGGCCTGGTGACCATTGATTTTTAACCCTGTGGACAGGAACATTTGGATGTTTTTAAATATCTAAGATGATTTGACTGTAACCCTCTCTATATATTATTAGAATATTCTGTGCTTTTTGATAGCACCATTAGAGCTGGGTGTCTGATATGAAGGCAGTCACCAATCAAACTGCCCTGTGCAAGAGGGAAGTGATGTTACACCCATTTTACAGCAGAAGAAATTCTGCTGTAGGCAGAGGGTTGAAATGATCCCTTCCAAGAACACAGGGAAAAGCATGGAGAACACAACATAGACATCATGTTCCCAGGTCTAGTTGTGACCACAAAACCACAGCTGCTTTTTTTTTTTCCACTTTAAAAGCCTCTTGAACAGAGATTCTGTTGTTTGTTGTTTTTTTGGTTTGTTTTTTTTTTTTTTTTTTTAGATGAGGGTTGAAGTAAATCCTTGGTTAGCTCTGTTGAATTCCATCAGCCAAGGATGTGAGTACACTTGACTGATATTAAGCTACTTCAGTTGCAGTGGTGCACGTCTGATCCTCTGCCTGGGTAGATATTTTTTCCCAGTATTTTGAGGGTATAATAAAAGCCAGGTGAGAGCATGTTGCAAACCTGTGTGCCAGCCATGAGCAGCAGCTGACACCAGAGACTAAACACTATTTAAGCCACTTGGCAAAGCTTACACAGGTCCAGTAATTTTAGGTGGATGAGAGCTTGCAGAGGGTCATTAGGTTCCTGATGGAGGAAACACTGCTGAAAGGCAGAAGAGGAAATGACAGATTTAATGAATAGTGGTCACAAGCTAAACTACAAAGAGCAGTCAGTCTCTATGTTTTCCTACAAGGACGATCACAGCAGAACCAAGGCCAGATGGTCCCTGAGCAGTCTCTGATGGCAAGACCCCTCCAAACCAGAATGACAAATGACACCAGGGGAAAGCCTCTGACCTGTAAAGTCTCTTACTTTAGCCTCTCTCTGTCTAAAGCCTCTGACACTTCTCTGCAGGCAGAGAAGTGAACCCTTAGAGCGGCACTATGTCCTTCTGCTTCCACCGGGGAAGAGAGTGCCAAGCCTTTTGCAGTCCAAACATCAAAGCATTGTCTCTGGGAGGGAATTGGCATCAAAAGCAGTTTGTCACTGTTACTAATGGTTCAAAAAGCTGAAAGATAGATCTAGGAGCAGTATCAGATATGCATGAAAAGAGAGAGGTGTTTGGTGGACAGGATTTATTGTGCTACTCAAAGTGTGCTTGTCATAGACAAAGAGCCATTAGAGCACACACTTGGGTGCAACAGGACTGGTAACATAATCTCTGGTCTGTCCCCGAGCAGAGCTGCACTCTGTGTTGATCCTGGAGTTTTTATGCTTTTATGAAAATGGCTAACGATGACATGATTCAAGATTCTGTGAAGGGCTCAGAGGGAGAATCAGTAAAACATCACATAACGATGTCAAACTTTTCATGCATGACAAGCTAAATGCAAAAGCATCGTTCTCACAGAGACTTGAAAGGAGCAACAGTTGGGATTTGCTTCCATAATGAAAAAGGAAATCTTTCAGGCCAATTTGTGCTTTTGACAGGTGAAACACCATCTGAATGAGGATGGTGGGTACACATCGTGAATGAAATTGGGCACAGGTGCTTGTGAACATGGGAGGGGAGAGAAGGAGAGGAGAGGAAAGGAAAAGAGAAATGTGACAAAACTGGCTATATTTCTGAGAGATTTGTTCAGCAAAAGCCATAAAAGGTGACCTTATTGCAGGGGTGATGAGGTGCAACCCCCTGACTCTGTTATCCAGGGTGGGTACAACAGGCAGTTCTGACTGTCACACTCAACACCAGGAATAAATGAGAGACCATTAATGGCTTTAACGAGTGAAAAAAGGACACCCAAAGCAGCCAGGGGAAAGGGACCACTGAATGATTATTGACTTGGGAGTTGGGGTCTGTCCATGACCTGGAAAGTATCCCAGGAAGTTTTCTCTGAGAAACAAAGGGCTCATATGCTGCTGTTCACATTGATATCCAATTCTTTTATTACAGATCCCCTGTGTAACTTCATCAAAGCTCAGAAGCTTCCTCCCAAGAACCATGAATTGCCTAACTTCAGGACTCCAGGAAAGGAGCTGGTTCTTGGAGGATACCTAAAAGAACAAAAATGACAGTGGACAGTTTGTTCCCTCCATATTGGCATAGAGATTGCTGGTATTGCAAGCAGGCAAAGCTTCCCTGCTTCCCAAAGGGGGAATGGAAAGCTGGAACACCATCCTGAAGTAAAGAGACAGGTGTCAGTGGGGAAAAAAAGAAAGCTTTTGTTCTCATTGACTGTGTTCATCTGAATGGAAAATCCAGGCAAGGAGACTGGCAGGCCTGCAGTTCACAGTGCCAGGTCTCCTGGTTTCTAGTTTTAGAACAAAGTACTCCTGCCCACACTGCCTTTCCTAAACACCCCTGTTACATTTATTTTCAGAGGATGATTTCGTAAGGTCTCCCAGAAGCAGGGACTAGGCAGATGTACTTACAGAATCTGAAGAGAAGCAGCTGTATAGGTAAAAAAACCCTATCCTCTTTTCTCAGGGTAGAATCCAGAGTGGATGTGATCAGTACTGTTTTAGGAAGCACTGCCTCAAGTGTGCAACAGGATTTGTACTCTCTTACAAGAGTGCAAAGGAAATAAAACTGACCTCCAGCCACAAGGGTATGGTGCTGGGTAGAAATCTGGGTTCTGGGCCTGAGCAAACTACCCATCTGTTTTTTCCTGCCCACTCTTGCTGCCTGGATCAGCACATCCAACAGCTGTGTGGGTGCAGAGTGTGTTGTGCTGCTCTTGCAGCCAGTGTTGGACACCTCACACCCTTCATGTCAATTCAAATTGAAAGCTGGCAGAGACTCTCCTGCTGTTAAACCAACTTTTCTCTCCTCGCCGTCATATCAGGAGTTTCACATCTTTATGTTATGTTGCAGAGGTGTGTGTGGAGTGGAAACCAGCCTTCCTTGCCAATGGGAAATACCCCCTTTGGAGGCAGCAGGGCACCCCTTTTTTGCACACCCTTTTGATGAGGCTCCTGGCATTGCAGTGTGCGTGGGTGGCTGTCTCGCAGCTCTGAGTAAGCTGCAGGAGGATGTCAGCATTGCCAGACTTGGCCCAGCTTAATGTCAACCAAGACACTGTGGGGGAAGCCTGACTGCAAACAAAAGCAAAGCCAACTGCACTGTTTGTCCTCATCCAAATGAAGGCAAAGGCAAACAGGGAAGATTTATAAACTGGGTTTTTTTTTCATTATTTCTAATGTGATAAAGAGACATGTCTTCTAAGCATTGCAAGCCGACAGCAGTGTTTTCCTTGGGCATGAGCCAAAGTTTTGGCTCCTCTCTTCTTTTACCAAACATGAAGCCTCTGGGATGAGTCACTGGTTCTCAATGGTCTGCAGCTGCTGAGCGAGGAAAAGGAGCCCTTGGTGCACAGAGAAGGGGTCAGGAGATGATGTGTCATGTGGGTTACACAGGGAACCACATCACTTCCCACAGCCAGCCGATGCAGGCTGCATGCCGAGCACCTCCAGGCCTGGAGGAGATGGACACAAAGCCAGGACTTCCCACGACCCACTGGGGCTTGGGTACCACATTTAATCTCTGGTCAGAGTCTGTGTGGCTTCACCAAAAGCTCCACTTCAGCAATTCAGGTACTTAATGAGCTGCAGCAACTCATTGCTGTAAACGCGGATCCTGAATCATCACCAGCTCCTTTGCTGCAACATGTTAACCCCTTCTCCATCCTCCCCCATCCCAGGACAATCGGTGGAGTTACACAAGGGAAACAGGTGGCTGGAGACCATGTCAACAAAGGACTTGAATCACAGAATCGTTTAAGTTGGAAAAGACCTTGAGCTCAACCATTAACCCAACACTGTCACATCCACCACTTAGCTGTGTCCCTAAGGATGGTCACTCCGCTATTTCCTTGGGCAGGCAGTTCCTATGCTTGGTTCCCTCTCATGAGAGTAGCTGAATGAAAAAAAAAAATATACTGAGGGACAATTCAGCGAGTAAGGGATGTGGAGAGAGATTTCAGACCTTACAAAGCCAAGGCTGACCACTGGTGTCCAGTGTTAGCTGACAGAAGCCATAGGATGGGGAAAAACCTTTTCACTTCAGCCACTTCTATCAGTGCTGAGAACCAAATACATTAATTATTGCTGATCTACAGCTCACTTTTTGTCGGTCGGCAGGTGACCGGCTCTCTGCAAAGCTGGCTCCTGTGCTAGTGGCCATTACATCGCAGCCTTGGCATTTAAAGGGTAAGCACCGACCAACGCTGTCAGAGCAGGGGGAGGCTCGATGTCACCGTGGCTGAGCCTCCTGCAGCGCGGAGCGAGGCGGTTCCCTGATGCTGCTGGGTGAAAGATAAAGAGATTTAAAAAACACCCAGCAATAAGTGTGACCGGCAGGGCTCTGGTGAGACGCGGGGGAACCCCGGACCGAGGCAAGCGACCTCGTCCCGCTCCTGCTGCCCTCCAGGGATGCCGGACGGGACTTGCCCGTCCCACGGGGATGCGCTGGGGGCGGACACGGGGATCCGGAGGCAGGACGGCTCCTCCCCGGCGGGGCGGGACGAAGGGCCGGGCAGGGGGAGGACAGAGCCGGGCAGGGGGAGGTGGGACAGGCCACGGCGAGGGACCATGTCGGGGACAGCGGGCACGGCCATCTGCCTGCTGCGCTGCGACCTGCGCGCCCACGACAACCAGGTAGGGACCGCCGGGGATTTCTGTAGGAATAACCCCGCTGTCGAGCAGGATGGGCAGGGATTCTCCCTGCATCCTTCCCCGGGAGCTCTGACGGCCCGCTCTGTGTTTCCAGGTGCTCCACTGGGCTCAGCACAACGCAGATTTCGTGATTCCCCTCTACTGCTTCGACCCACGGCACTACCTGGGCACCCACTGGCACGGCTTCCCGAAAACGGGGCCCCACAGGCTCAGGTTTCTGCTGGAAAGTGTGAAGGATCTGAGGGAAACGCTCAAGAAAAAAGGAAGGTAGTTTAAAAAGCATGGTGCAAATAACACATATATTTATATTCTACTCTTTTACAACACATACCTGTATGATGAGTTGGATCATGTCGGGGACTCTGGGCTCTGAGGGTGGCTGATTTCAGAGTGCCACAGCCCTTCTGCTGGGTACAGTAGGGTCCCATGTGTAGCCCCTGTTCGGGTGACCTGCTGTGGTCACCTGCATGGGGAACAAAGAGCCATCCAGGCTTTGTGCCACGTGGGTTTTGCTTTCTGGATCTCGGATACCCCAGATGAGTATCAGCCTTGAGTGCTTTACTCAGACTGCTGGCAGCGGGAAGCATGAACGACAGACTTTTGAGATGTGGGCAATTACAGTAGCCACTGTGGCCTGGGGCCTTCCTTGTCCCTGGAGAGTTTTCCTTAAGACAGACCAACATGAATTCTGGCTTCTGAGATTGGAGAGTTATGTTTGCTTCTGCCCTGTCCCACTAAAACCAGTCTCTAGGTTACTATATGGGAAGGGAGTCCTCAGATATCCTAGTTTATGATGCCTTTAGGACTGTTAATTGGGGTAGACCAGGGCCTGAAGAATCCATTACCAGATATTAACTGGTATTATAAGGTCACAGAGTCATAGATTAGTTTGGGTTGGAAAGGACCTTTAAAGGCCATCTAGTCCAACCCCCTGCAATGAGCAGGGACATCTTCAACCATCTCAGGCTCAGAGCTCGATTCAGTCTGACCTTGAACATTTGCAGGGGTGGGGCACTCACCACCTCTCAGGGAAACCTGGGCAAGATGCATCAGTCAGCTCTTGAATCTCTTTAGTTGTGAGGATGAACAGATTCACTTTTAGGTAACAGCCTGGCTTTGTGCCCAGTCATTCTTTTTAAGGCATCCAGAGTGGCAGAAATGTGTTTGACACAAACTAAGCCCCAGAGGCTTACAAACTCTGTTCAGGGGCTCCTAAAAAATGCAAGCTGGTCAAATCCTGTCTGTCTGCCTCCACACACTGTCTGTGCTTTGTAGAAAACTAGAACATGAGTGAGTGCCTGCCTGGGATGGGAGGAGGGCCTATTTGTACATGTAAATAACAATAACATCAAACCTATTTCAGGCCAATATTTTATATTTTAGCACCTTGGTTGTGAGAAATGGGAAGCCGGAAGATGTGGTTTGTGATCTTATTACTCAGCTGGGCTCTGTCAGCGCTGTGGTTTTCCATGAAGAGGTAAGGGAAATACTCAAGTGACACAGTAGAAAGATAAAATTATGCCATGAAGGTTTCTTCCACGACCAAGTGGTGATGCAGATCCTGTGTGTTCAGAGCCTCTTGTGGCTGTGGTGGTGTTGACTTTGGAGGAACTGGGTAGTTCCTGGAATGGGGACTCCCTGAGAGGGAATCCTCGATGTGGCAGAGGGACGAAGGTAATGGGGAGAAGCGTGAGGAGGGCAAGAGCAGGGACCAGGATCTGTGTGCATGTGGGAGCTGCCTTTGTGCAGCCCTGGCCTCACTCTTTTGTTCTCCCTAGGCCACGCAGGAGGAGCTGGATGTGGAGAACAGGCTGTGCCAGGTGTGTGGGCAGCACGGGGTGAAGATTCAGAGGTTCTGGGGGTCCACGCTGTACCATCGGGATGATCTTCCCTTCAAGCCTATTGACAGGTGAGCTGCTCCACGGTATTGCCTCTCCACTGTCCCATTTGTTTCTCACTCAGGGGGGCTCCCAGTCATCTGGAACCACAGGGAAAGGACCTATTAGTCCACCTGTTTGTGCTCTTATGGAACAGTGCTGTTATGCACACAAAGGGGAAGTGGCACGTTCATCCCTCTGCACTATTTTATGCTTCAATATGTATAAAGCCAAGGTGTGTGTTTGACCATTTATTAAGGGACTGGCAAAGACCTCTGTGATCATCAAGTCAAACCTTTAACTAAGCCAAGCTGACCACAAAACCATGTCCTTCAATGCCACATGCATACATCTTTTAAATCCCTCTGGCAGTGGTGACTCCACCACTTCACTGGACAACTTGTTCTCACCACCCTTTCTGTAAAGAAACTTTTCCCAATAGCCAATCTAAACTTCCCCTGGAGCATCTTAATAGAATCATAAAAAGGTTTGGTCTGCAAGGGACCTTAGAGATGATTTACTTCCAACTCCCCCTTTGTGTGTACTCTTCATGGCTCCCTCAGTAGTCAGTTGAGATGCAGTTGATGGAGTTGACTGATTCATGGTGTTCTATAGCAAATGTATAACATAAGGGCAGATAAGTCAGGGCATGAAAATGCCTGTTTTTCTCCTTTGACTGAAAAGGCACCAGCAGGATGTAGATTTTTACACTGAGATCAGCTGTGTTAGTCAGAAGTTAGGTGAGATAAATCAGGCTCTCATGGATTTCCCCATCAGGGCACACCTTAAATTGAAAAGGCACAATTTGCATCAGAAGCAGAAAGATATTGGGCAAAGGACTGACCTTCTGGTGGCTGTTATCCCCGGGGGCATCTGCCTCTGTTGTGCCTGGCAGTGCACAAACAGGCGTCACAAACTTGAGAGGACAGCCTGGAATGCTAATCCTCCTGCTGAGAAAGGGGTGTGGGGTGTGTGGAGGGGCCAGGCACGCTGCCCTGCAGTGAGCTGGCTGCTCCTATCTGAGCAGGTTACCTGATGTCTACACCCACTTCCGAAAAGTGCTGGAATCCCAGGCCAAGGTCCGGCCAACCCTGCAGATGGCAGATCAGCTAAAGCCCCTGGCTCCAGGGCTGGAAGAAGGGAGTATCCCTACAATGGAGGATTTCGGACAGAAGGGTGAGAAAACTTAATTTGGAAGTTGCTCTAAGGAAATGCTGCTTAGATACTGTTGTTAAAAATACCCTACTTAGGTCTGTTTTTAAAAATGGGGTTTACAAAGTAAATAATTTCCTGCTGCTTAAGATTCTCAGATGTTCAGCCAGGGTGAAGTAGGTACCTGAACTGGCTGCACCTGAATTATGGTGGTTAATACAAACTAAGCATCTTGCACTGCACATCATATTCTGTCACAGAAAATATGTCTCCTTGTAAAGATGCAGAGACAACTCGTGCTCAAGAGATACATGGAAGATATTCCCTAAGGATGATTGGATTATCATGCAGTCTGGGAGGTGCTGCAGAAGCATCTATCTCTAGTTGCAGGCTTAGGCAGATATTTGTCCTCAAACTGAAAGGGAGTAGATTTAGATTATATATGAGGAAGAAATTCTTTACAATGAACATGGTGAGGCCCTGGCACAAGGTGCCCAGAGAAGCTGTGGCTGCCCCATCCCTGGAAGGCCAGGTTGGACCAGGCTTGGAGCAACTTGGGATAGTGGAAGGTGTCCCTGCCCATGGCAGAGGGGTGGAACTGGATGAGTTTTAAGGTCCTTTCCAACCCAAACCCAAATTCTATGATTCTGTGTTATGTCTCTTACTGAGAACCAAAACACAGAGGCAGTGGTTGCCCTTCAAACTGTAACTAAGCCTCAGTTCACTCACACTGTATACAAAGGTAGAATCCCTGTGTGGATGAGCTGCCCTGCAGCTGGGTAGGAAACACCCTCTTAGTGATTTTTAATATATTTGATGTGACCCATATTTTAAAGGAAGATCACACAATCTTTTATGCCCCTGAAGCAGACATCCCCGCTGCTGAGAATCACTAGATTTTAAGCTGCCTGCCTTTGAGTTGCTTTCCCAGGGGCTAACGAGGTGATGGTGTTTTCTGTGGCAGATCCTGTGACTGATCCCCGCACAGCCTTCCCCTGCAGTGGAGGAGAGACCCAGGCTTTAATGAGGCTGCAATATTATTTTTGGGACACGGTAACTCTTACATTTCCTTGCCTACATCCTCCCCCTTGTACACACGGCTGTGCAAGTGGGTGAGGCTGCGTTTTCACTTCCTAATAATATTTCCTTAGCTCCCATATAAAACTTTACAAAAGGGGGAGTTAGCATTATTTCAGTTTTTCAGAGAGACAAACTAGACCCAAAAGAAGTCATCTGGGACTGCAGAATGTAAGCCAAATACTTAGGAACCTAGTTTACTGGCCATCTCTCTGAAGTTTTTTTTTCCATTAACTTCTGGGACTTGGGACAAAATTTTTAGCTGCATTACCTTGATTTGCTCCTCATGTCCCACGTCATCAGCAATGTAGTTCCTCTGTTTTGGAGGAGTGAAAAGTGGCCTTACGGGCTGTGAAGAACAACTTACCCAAGTTCTGCCCGCAGTTATAAATAGCAGGAGGTTTCTGTAGTCTGGTTTAAAAACTTGCGGCCAATAACGACAGCTACTATTTGTTCCCTTGCTTTGGTGGAGTGAAGCCCCTGCTGACTGCATTTTGTCAGACAGGTTTTGAATTTCTTTCTGGTCTAGTTTGAGGAACTGTCCTAAATTTGCCTTGTCTGAATTCAAAAGACACACGTGCTAATTTCCAACAGCATCAGACCCCAGGCAGCTCTGTGGATAAAGGAGGGAGCACCTCTCCAGTTGAGATGCATTAAAAGTGTGGTGTTCCCAGTGCCTCCCTGGGACAGCCCCAGGGTATCCTTTCAGCTGTTGTCCTGCATTCCTTTGCTTTTGGGGAGCATTGTCCTGGTTTAACCCCATGAGGCAGCTCAGCCCTACAGCAGCTGCTCCCTCAGCCCCTGCCAGTGGGATGGAGGAGAGATTCAGAAGGATTAAAGTGAGAGAAGTCATGTGTTGAGGTAAAGACCGTTTAACAGAGAAAGCAAAAGCTGCATGCACAGGCAGAGTGATTCATTTAATACTTCCCACCAGTGGGCAGGTGTTCAGCCATCCCCAGGAAAGCAGGGCTCCATCACAGTTTCTTGGGAAGACAAATGGCATCGCTCCAAGCATCCTCACTTCCAGCTTTATATGCTGAGCATGACATCATATGGTCTAGAATACCCCTTGGGTCAGCTGGGGTCAGCTGTCCCAGCTGTGTCCTCTTCCAAATCCTTCTGCACCCTCAGCCCACTCAGGGTGGGGTAGGGAGAGAAGCAAAAAAGGCCTTGAGGCTGTGCGAGCTCTGCTCAGCAGTAAGGAAAACATTGGTGTGCTATCAGCACTGTTTTCAGCACAGATCCAAAACAGCCCCTGATTAGCTACAGTAAAGAAAATTAACTCCATCCCAGCCAAAATGAGTATGAGTGTGCACAGCTTCTGCTTGTGGTCAAACATTAATGTTCCCAGCTGGAAGACCTGTTCTTTCTTTTTCTGTAATGCAAATAATTGTCTACTCCAGTGAGTTTAGCACTTGTAACCTGGACAGCAAAGGAGATCAAGGAGGGATTTATCTTCCCTCTGTCCTCTGCATTGCCCATGGAATGCTCAGAACATGGAAGAGCTGCATCCTGCTGTAAATGTGTGGGGCACAAAAAAGCAGTGGTCAGGGTTCCTGCAGCTGAGTGTTGGGTGCTGTCAGACTGGTTCTATAATCCCCAAACTTGGACAAGGGAGCTGGCTGCCAGTTCCACTGGTGCTTTTCAGTGGGTTATTGATCCAGAATCAGATGGGAATGGGCAGGGAGCAGCACAGGGAGGTGCACAGTGCCTGTAGAAAGAAAATAGGCTGAATGGGGAGCACGGCTTGTGACACATCCCAGTGCCACAATGAAAACTGCTGGCCTGAGTAATCCCTGCGAGCTGGAGGCAGGAATTGGGCAGCTTTGCAATCCTTGCAGGCAGCCATGAGAGGGAGCCCAGGCCTGCCAGATTGCTCTGGCCCCAGAAGGAAAGAGAAACATATAGCATGTTGCTTGTAAAGTATTAAAAACCTTTTGTTCTTTTGCTCCTACAGAACCTGGTTGCATCTTACAAGGAGACTCGGAATGGGCTGGTGGGAATGGATTACTCAACCAAATTTGCACCATGGTAAAGATTTTTGTTGAGACTGGAAAATGCTTTTCTGCTCCCATCCCAAACTGATGTTACCTGTCTGCTGAATGCTGCTGGGCATGGGTAGGGGTCTGGGTGTGGTTCCTTTGGCCCTTTTTGTTGTGGTAGAGCAGCTCTGAGGCTGTACTTCCCTGGAACTGCTGCAGTGAGGCAGAACTGTGCCGAGAGTGTGCTGGGAGCACTAGTGTGGCCATGGAGCAGGAGGGACTCACCATTTGCCTTTGGCTTCATGCTGCTTTGCGTGGGGAGGGAAAGTCAAGGGAGCAGCACAGCTTCAGTTTGTTGGTAGGGCTGCAGCAGAACTCAGCCTAATCCTGGTTTCCTGAATATTCTGGGGAAAGTCACCCCACCTCACTGCCATTCTCCTTCTGTGGGGTGAAGAGACGCTTCTGATCATTCCTGTTGGAAAGGATTTTTTGTTTGGGTAAATATGTTGATTTTTTCATGAAGGGGTTTAGTGCCTGGTGCTAGAAGGGGCAGAGTTAATTTCAAACTGGAACTGCACCAGCAGAACCCAGTTTGGCCTAAGCTGAGAACATCTGGATTCTCCCAGAATTGGAATGAGAACCAAATTTCTGAGGCTGTTACAGGTCAGAATTTTTTGTTTCCAACGAGCTTTGTGCTTTGATGGTTGCAGTGTATGGCTCCATCTGGTGGCACTTTGGGATCCCAGGACTGCTGGCTCTTGTGGAAGTTTGTTATTTGTGGCCTCCACTTGAGTTTTTCCAAGCTGGCCATTTGCCCAGAGCAGACAGTCCTGATCTGCTAGCCCCAAAATGTTCCTCTGTCACATAATCAAAATCAGAGCAGTTCAGGTTGCAGCCAGTCATTCCCATCTCAAACTGGCCATTAGAGCTGGTCAACAATTAAGGAAAAACTCTTCAAGGCCTTTCTTCCTGTTTTCCACAATTCATTAGAACATGCAGTGTTTCCACGAGCTGTAGTGGAAATGGCAGTAAAATGCATTTCTAGAAAAACCAAGGTAAAAGTTGTTCTTTATCAGCTTGTGTAATGGGGTTGGAATCTGCAAGTTCTTTCCTGTCTTGCAGCAGCACTGATTTGGAACAAATAGAAGGAGCCCAGTGGGTTGAAATGCCAGAGCAGGGTTTGATTGCTTAGTTTTCCTGCCAGGGCTCAGATTTTCAGCAGTCACTTGCATTCTGTGGTAGCTCAAATGAGACACCAAGGTTCTGCAGGGAAAAGAGCCCTGGGTGTATGATAAGGAGGTTTGTGGTGAAAGGACAGGTAGGACAGATGATGCAGAGGTTGGCATTTGAGATCCTTTTCTGGGTTTGGCACTGGGTTTGTTAAATCATTTAGGCAAAATTTGTCAAACTTGTAAAATTATTTCTCTCCATAGCTTGGAGACTCCCGTAATTCATATGCTGGGAAGGGGAGGATTTTGATTCTTGGAAGAGAATTCTCTTCCTTGAAGAGTTGCAGAGAAGTTACAACTTGACTAAAGCCATTTAGGAAGTAAGGGTCTGTAACTTTGTAACCCTGCCGAGTTTGCCTTGAAGAGAAGTTCCTGGCAGGGGCAAAGTTACCACCTCGGAGGTGTTTTCTTCTTCTCCAGAGAGCTTGAGGCAGTGGCTTAAAAGAGAGATGGGTGACAATTGCTTCTTCCAAAATAAAAAAGTTTAATAATGTGAAAATAACAAACAAAAAGCACCTGGGACCAGCACTCCCCTCAGGGGGTAGAGCACATGGCTCTGCAAACAGTGGTTTTTATCAGGTTAGAGGGGTGGGATAACATGAAGCATTGTCCAGTGAGGAAGCAGATAAGGTGAACCTACAGGTCAGGGGTCCAGTGGGTCAGAGGTTGGGGTCTTGTGGGCGGACTAAGCCCCCCACCACCTGGGGAACACGGGAAACTCTGGTAATGTGCTTATATTTGGAGCCTTAGATGTAATAGAAACCTCTGCTTTTAGGGGCACACTGCTGCAAGGGTCAGAACTGCAAAACAAGCAAAACTTTTTAGACAACAACTCTAGACAAAAAACTGCCCCTCTCCTCCCTCTGAGCTGATGTCAAGCTGTGAGTCCTCCATGGCATTCAGGACATCACTTCTTTGCTTTCAGGCTGGCGCTGGGGTGCATCTCACCTCGATACATCTATGAGCAGATCCAGAAGTATGAGAGAGAGAGAACAGCAAATGAGAGCACATACTGGTATGTCTTTGCACCATCAGCATGGCTGATTTTCTCTGAAAAGGAACCTGGCATCTCATGCACAGGAGAGTAGTTTGTCAACTCTTTTCATAATTAATGTTTATTTTTCTTGTGCCTGCTGGCTGGTTCCTCTGGGTTGCACTGTAGTTCTTTCAGAGTGGATTTATTAGTTTGTCTTCAACACCCAGGGGCTTTAGGCACTTTGCAAGTAAAGATTATGAATGCCAGTTGTCATTATTATTGCTGGGAAACAGTGGTGCATGATTTTTAAAAACAATCTCAGCAATTCAGCACCATCCATCTCTGTGTTGTTATTATGGGCTAAATGAGAAGGAAGAATAATTTACAAATAAAAGCCAAAGGATTTCTCAGACCAAGGATATGAGCCTAAAAGTCACAGTGACTGTGTGACTTGTACAAATCTCATGGTGTTTGAAGGTCCCATGGCCACAAGTCCAGCAAGTGGCTCTGTGTTTGCTCAGCTGCCTGGCCATGACCACCACCCCAGACCAGAGGAAGTGGACACAAGGAATTTGGTTTAATGCATCCTGCCTTGCCAATCATGCTCATCCTCACCTCTCCACTGCCTGCTGTCCTGCCTGTAGGTTCTCCTGGGGGAGTCTGGGGATGCTTGAACCCAGTTTATCCATCCCTGGGCTGGCCTTGAACTTGCTCAGATCTGCCCAGACATTGTGAATGAGAACCTGGAACTCTGATAGAGAAACAGGTTCATGTTAGAGCCTGGCCTAACACTAGACCTGGATGGGAAAAATCCCAAACCATTATGTCTGTGCAAACTCTAGAACTAAATATTCATTTTGCAACATGTCAAGCAGCACAGTGGTTGGTGAAGAGCAGGCAGAACACTGCCAACCATTCTGGTCAAAATGCTCAGTTTCATTAAAATTCAAATGACAGATAAAATATCAACACCCATGAAGTGTATGTTTGGGTTTTTTTTACTTCGAAGACAATTAAGAGAGGAAAGGTTTCAAGAAATGAACATACTCCTGTTTTCCATGTAACAGTCAACCAGCCTGCTGGCAGCTGGCATGCCATGGTGATTTTAGCATTTTACAAACTATAAAAATGAAGCTGTCAAGCTCCCAAGAAGTCAGTTGTACAATGAAGTACAGGTTGTGCTGTCTGCATATGAGGGACTCATTGAACCTCAGTATTATGGCATTACTTTTTAGGATTTGGACAGTGTCATGTTCAGGTTGGACATTAGGAGGAATTTCTTCACTGAAAGGGTGATGAGACATTACAATGGGCTTCCCAGGGGGGTGGTGGAGACACTGTCCCTGGAGATGTTTAAGGAAAGACTGGATTCAGTGCCATGGACTGGTGTTTAGTCATAAATGGGCCTGCATGATCTCAGAGGTCTTCTCTAACCTAACTGTTCAGTAACCAGATTTTCCAGAAGGATCTTGTCAGCCTAAAAATCAGCTGAGCAGAGTGCTTCCCATATGGCAGAGAGTTGAAGCAGGCCTCTGATGATGATGTGCCATCATTTTATAAGAAGCTCTTTTTATATACAAGTTTTCTGTATAAAACTCTCTATTTTCCGTGGGCCTAGCACCTGATCTCATGGGCTGGAGCACTGTAAACCAGTTTGGAAAGGTGTCATAGAGTGCCTTGCAAAGATTATTGCTTAAATCAACGCAAAGCTGTCAGGAATGTGCTGATGTGCTCGTTCCTGCGGAAGTGTGAAGCTGAATCAGGCCCTCGCCCTGCTCTGTGGAGGATTACACCCCAGCAGGGATGGAGGAGGAGCACATTTCCTGAAACTCTGCTCCTGTGCATGAGCTAAGGAAAGCTTCCCAAGTGATTCATGCAGAGTTTGCTTTCCCTGTAATCCAGGTAAGTAGGCTTGGGGAAAGAACTGCTGTCACAGGGAAGGTCCCTGAAATCTCTTGTCGTGAATAAACCCTGCAGTGTTAATGATGGGTTGTATGGAAGCAAAATCCCAATTCAGGAATCATATCTGACCCACGGTGAAATACAGAGATGGCTTTGTGTTTCAGGGTCCTGTTTGAGCTGCTGTGGAGGGATTACTTTCAGTTTGTGGCCCTGAAGTATGGCAGAAGGATTTTCTCATTAAAAGGTGTGTATGGATCACCACATTTAGAGGGGAAAGGTACTCTCTTACAACAGGGAAAGTAAGAGAAGAGGCTGTTGGCATTAAGTTGTACAAATGTTCTTCTCATAGTGCTTGTATCACCACCTTGGGATGCTGCTGGGTACTCTTTGTTAGCACAGAAGTGTCAGCACCACGGTGCTGGACACTGAGTCCCAAATCTGATTAGATACAGGGAGTATTATTGACACATGTCCATGGAAAATAGCAGCACAATGAGAGTGAAGATGCTGTTTCCAGAGACATCCCACCTTTCAGCAGAATCCAGGCTTCAGGCTTGCCCAAGTTCCCCAGAGGACCTGGGCCAGAGCAGGAACTGACCCAAGAAACCAGATATTGCACTACATAGGAACCAGAATGAGAGTCAGCTCCAGCCCCAGAGACAGGAGTGGGCACGTGAAATGGGGGTATGAACACTCAGTGCAACAACAAATACCCAGTCCATATGTCAGGAGACCCTGCAGGTGATGCCTGTGCTGGTTGAGCTGCTCTGCAGGTGATGCAGCACTGCCTTAGATGCTCCAGGGCAGCATGCCTGGCACCCAGCTGTGGCTGCAGAGGGACACATCTCCCTCAGGGCCTGTGTCACATGTGCCAGGCCTGCGTGGCTCTTGTGATGGCTCTGGATGCCAGTGGTGGACCTAATCTTGAATGTTTGTAACTAGAGCTGAGTTGTCCCTGCTGCCTCTCCTCCACTGCACAGAAGGCTGTAATTGTCAGTGGATCTGATGCCTTAAATGGCTACCTAGAAACAGAGACTAGACAGGAATAAAGGATTAAAGGAGAGATTTATTGGAAAGGCCTTCAGAGGTACACTCTAGGCTCCAGAGGCTCCTGCCTCAGTGCATCTCAATATGGACAATGACAGCTCGCGAGTTCTTCCCACTTTGATATCAGCATCAATTGCCCAAGCAGAAGCCAGGCAAGGATGGAATTTGCCCAAGCTTGCCCCCTTCTCCCCAAGATGAAGGTTTGCAGTTGTTGGGCCCAGGAGGGTCTGGGTGTCCTTGGAGAGCGAGCTGGAGAGGCTTTGTTATGTCAGTGTGAGCATGAGAGAACAGCACTGAACGAGCTCCAGGGAACTGCAGAGCTACACTGGGCACTGCAGGGTTGGAAACAATATAAAAGTTAAAACCTAAGGCATCAGATCCTGCAAACATTAAATCATCCCCCTCATCTGCTGCTATCCCATTGCAGGGGCAAAGTGTTACCTGGGGCTTCTGCCAGGTAATTCTGGGTTTAGTACCTGCTACAGAAACAGGTTTCACATAAACATTGTCCTGGAGTAAAGCTGAAAAAGAAAGTACCAGCTGGAGCCAGAGCACGTCTCCATTCACTTGTGAGGTCTGAGTAATTTTTAATTAAAAAAGAAAAATAAAAAAAGCAAACACCAGCAAAACAAATAGTCAAAATCCACTAGGGCTTGAGCACCCTCTGTGTGCAAAAGACACCCCTTTGCAACACTTGAGGGGAGGAATGGGTCACCTCTAAACCTGTGCAGAAGGTTTTTTTGTAATGGCACTGAGAGGCTGAGCTTCACCCTCACACCCTGTGTCAACCAAGCACCCCTGGCTGTGTTGTTGTATGAGTAACTGGCAGTCAGTGTTTCTTCATCAGCAGGTCATTATTTTCCTCCACAGGGCTTCAAAGTAAAGAGATCCCCTGGAAAAAGGACCTTCAGCTTTTTGACTGTTGGAAAGGTCAGTAGAAACCCCGGGTTTGGCTCAGTGTTTTGATTTCCAAGTGTGTGTTGGGGCTCACACGTGCCCCAATGCTGACTCGGGGTGGAGCTGCCAGCGTGGTCAGGGCTGGCATTTAAACTGGCATCACCAGGGCATGAATGTGTGTGGCTTCCCTTCCCAGACTCAGCGCTGTCAGGAGCAGCTCACAGGGTTACTCTGCTTGGTGAGGTGCACTGCAGGTTGATTTTCCCACCCAGGAGGGAGTGTTTGTGGCCTCCTGGTCCCTTCTGTTTGGTCACACAGAGGCTGTCCAGCCCTTCTTATCAATGTTAGATTGCCAAGCCTGCTGTGTCTGGTTCTGTTTGCTTTTGGTTACAACAAATTTAGACTAAATCACACCTTTTGTAATCTCACAGCCTTTTCTTTGGTTTTTATGACTTTGTTGTAACATGAATAGCAAGCATAATATCTCAAAACTTGGAGTGACTAACAGATTAAAGTATTAGAATCAGTGAAATACACACCTCTGTATCTTTTTTCATGTTAATGCCATTTGCGCCCATTTGCACAGAGAATAAAATAAATCATCCAGGCACAATAAATCTTTTCCTTAACAACAGACAAACTCTACTTTCCAGGTCCTAATCCTGGAGGATTTGTCCAGTACATTTCTCTGTTAGTCACCTGTCAAGTATCTTTCTGTTCTTAGCCCATCTAACTATTGTCTGCATGTTTATTTTGCTCTGCAAAATTCCCTGCACCCGATTCTTTATCCAGTCTGAGATTTTTCTGTACCTGTTTTATTTTTTCCCTGCCAAAGCTTCTTCTCAGCTTAATTTTCAGTATGATATGCCATTTAATTTCCAGTGGATCTTAGTGGTAAACCACACTGAAATCTCTCCCTGCTGCTGTGCACTGGCGCTATCTTGAAAAGGGCTGTGAACACATGACCACAGGCTGGTTTATCAGTGCCCAAAAAACATCCTGATTTCCCAGTGCTGTCCTTGTCTCTGCAGAGGGCAAAACTGGGGTTCCTTTTGTGGACGCCAACATGCGGGAGCTGAGTGCCACGGGCTTCATGTCGAACAGAGGGCGGCAGAACGTCGCCAGCTTCCTCACCAAGGACCTGGGGCTGGACTGGAGGATGGGGGCAGAATGGTTTGAATACCTGCTGGTAAGACAAGGCCCTTTGTGTACCTTCAGTTAAATGACAGGCAGGAGGACAGCCCTGATTAATAAGAAAGGATATGGGTGATGATCAGTAATTTTCAGGCTGATACAAGACCATGCATATTCTCTTTGCAGGGTGTGAACTTCGCAAAGCTCACCTAAGTAAAGGGAATTTTGGCACCTAGCCAATATGTGGCTAGGAAGTTTGCAGTAACAGTGTTGATCCTCTGTGTAAGGTTCTAGCCAGAGATCCAACATACTTGAGAAAACTTTCAAACGTGAATTATGTTACCAATGGTCTGATTTGCTCACCCCAGAGGCTGGGGAGGAGGGCAGCCCAGAAATAGAACATAAAAAGAAATGTGTGCTGGCACAGTGTCTGTGCATTGGTGGCTGCGGACAGGGAAGCCATCTAGTCAAGCACAGGCAAGTAGGGACAATAGCTGGATCAGCTTCCAGGGAGCTCCACCCTGGCTGGAGGCATCCTTCTTCATTCTGGGGTGTTACAGGCCTCCCTGCCAACTGGAGCACCAACTGCTCTCTCATATATCAATCAGCAGCTATGTGAGCTCAGTTAAATAGTTGGGTCACTTCTCCGACCTCAGTCCCCATGGATTCTCATGGCACTGACTGAAAAAGGCCAAATATTCACATCAGCCTCACATTAAAGGGCTTATCAGTGGGATACAGGAGGCTACTGGCAATCAGAAAATTTTCCACTCAGTCAGAGTGCTGGAGGGACAGAGAAAGCCCAGTTGCCTTGTCATTATCTGCAATTAAAAGAGACTTTTTTTTGTGAATGTAATTTTGTTTTTAACTTCCTTGGTGCTGGGCTCTGACATGGCTTTGGCTGCAGGAGGAAACTCTGGGTGCTCTCCCACGCCAATACTGTGAGCAGCAGTGGGCTTGCACAACACCACAGAGCAGGACTTCAGAATCCTCCTGAAAGGGGTTTTGGTAGCTCCGTGCAGGGATGCTTTTCCAGAGAAGAGCAAGAGTCTTCCAAAGTGTGTAAAATTCCACAAGTGAGGAAGATCTGAAAGGTCTCACACTAGAAGGATGCTACCTGTGTTACCTACATTTATTCCTAAGGACATGAACTCTGCACTGGCCCTTTCACCTCAGGGAGCCCCAGATGCTGATGGATGCTGTAGGTTGGTGTGGCACAGGCTGATCCTTGTGCCCTTCTGTCCCATCCTTTCAGCTTGTGCCACACAGCTCTGTTACTGTGGCCTGGTGTTATCCTCGGAGCAGCACACCGGAGACATCAGCTTGGTGGGGAAGGGTAGAGGCCAGTACAGAACTGAAACAGTCTCATTTGCTTCTAAAAAAAGGAAAGCAGTGCCTATTTCATCTCCAATACTGCCAGCAAAGGCTCCCTGAATGTTTGTGTGTGCCATCCACACCAGGTGGATGGCAGGGAAACTGAGGGACAACTTCTCTGCAACCCACTGGAGCCAGGGGAAAGGCCAGAGACCACTGGTGTCCTGAACTGAGAATATCTCAGCTCTGACTTCATTGATTTCATTCGAAGGGTCAGGCCCCGAGGAAAGGCAGAGAAACAAACACAAGAGAATGCCAGGAAGGGGCAAGGCTGAGGGGGAAATGAGCCTGCCTCCTCCAGGACCCCTTGGATTTGCCCTCACCTCCCACACACGCTTTCCTGTGTGTTAATCACACAATCAGGCCTCCACTGGCATCTTTCTTCCCCTCCTTATCTCACCAGCTGTAGGGAGCGGGCTGGGAAGGGACAGCCTGGTGCACAGGGAGCAGAGCTGGCTGCTGCTCACCCTGACCCCAGCACTCGCTGGCTCTGCAGAGAAAGGGCAGCTTGGCAGAGCCCATTCCCTGAGCCTTCTGCCATCCTGGCGCATTGAACTCCTCACGCCAAGGAGCGGCTGAGATCTTGGAAACACCTCTGTGTGGACTGGTTGCTGCTATGGCTGCAGTAAAGGGAGAAGAGAGCAGCACTGAATCAGCTCTTTCTGCCACAGCTGCTGCTTTTGCAGCACAGATACCCCTAGGAATGCTCAGAGATCCCACACCTTCCTTGCTATCACTTCCACTCCCCTCCTGAGCTGGGTTTGAATAGTCCTACAACTGGAAAACTTCTGATGTTGAATTTAAGCCACCCTGCCCAGCTGAAGAGCACTCAGATGGGATCATGCTCTGCTCTCATTTGTGCCTGTTCCAAAAGCCTTGCTCCATTTTATATAAGCGTCCTTGAGAGCTTTTTTGTTTGTTTAGATGAGGAATAACTTGACAATGGGAGAAAACTGCAGTGTTTGTATTGTTTGCATCCTCATATACACTGTGTGGTTTGTCTGCCCAGTCTGAATTAGACTTCTCTCCAAACTGCCTAGAAGGATCTGCAGAAATGATTTTGTCAGTCCATGGTGTCTGGGTAACTGGTCAGGAAGGATTTTCTCTCACATTTGAATACTTCCTTCTGGAATATGAGCATTCAAATGCTGGGGTTACTTGTGAAGTCTGCCAGATGATGGCAGAAAGAAAGTGATTTTCCTTTAAAAAGAAGGAAAGTGAGAAAGAGACTTTGGTTGGACTTTTATCTATCTCACTGACCTAAGTACTGTGAAGTGGCCTGGGAAACTGATCCCAGCTGTAAAAAGCAGCCATGCAGGTCCTTTTCTGAGCCAAATGCCTGTACCTACATGGGAGAGCTCTGACCACCCCAGTCTGGCTGGAGTGAATCCCGTTCAAGGAATTTTCCCCTCGAGCTAAAGGATGGACTTCAGAAAGAAAACGAGATGAGAAGATTCACCAAGGGCCAGCCCAGCTCTTCTGACTGTTTTCTCCCTCTGTTCTCAAGGTGGATTACGATGTCTGTAGCAATTACGGCAACTGGTTATACAGTGCTGGCATTGGCAATGACCCACGGGACAACAGGAAGTTTAACATGATCAAACAAGGCCTGGATTACGATGGGAATGTAAGTCTTGTTTGGCTGTTTTACAAGGATGAGTGAGTGAAGGACTTGTGGTGTTTTCAGGCATCAGAGGAGATCAGTGTGCTGTGTGGATACAAAACCAGTTCTTGTGTGTCCTGGCCAACACAGGCAGGTTCCTCATTGTGTACAGGAAGACGTGATTTTAACAACCTGCTGCCATCCCCACAGAGGCTGGAGTGATGCCTTAAATGGCTACCTAGAAACAGAGACTAGACAGAAATAAAGGAATAAAGGAGGGATTTATTGGAAAGGCCTTCAGAGGTACACTCTGGGCTCCAGAGGCTCCTGCCTCAGTGCATCCCAACATGGACAATGACAGCTCCCGAGTTCTTCCCACTTTGATATCAGCATCAATTGCCCAAGCAGAAGCCAGGCAAGGATGGAATTTGCCCAAGCTTGCCCCCTTCTCCCCAAGATGAAGGTTTGCAGTTGTTGGGCCCAGGAGGGTCTGGGTGTCCTTGGAGAGCGAGCTGGAGAGGCTTTGTTATGTCAGTGTGAGCATGAGAGAACAGCACTGAACGAGCTCCAGGGAACTGCAGAGTTACACTGGGCACTGCAGGATTGGAAATAATATAAAAGTTAAAACCTAAGGCATCAGGAGCTCCCCACACCCTCCTTGGTCAGTGTGTTTAGTGTTTCAACACCATTTCTTCCAAGTCACAGCCACATCCCATCAGTACCTCACACAGATGCTTCCCTGAGCACAGAGCAGCTTCTTGGAGAACTCAGGAGTTACCAGAGAGACAGAACTGCTCATTGAGAAGTGCTGAAGAGTAGATTAAACCTGTGACTCCTCTGACTATCCTCTCTTAAATGGTGGGAACAGAAAAATTGCCCTTTCCAGTGCTTAGCCAGTGTTTACACACTAGATTATTGTTTCCACACTATTCCTTAGCTTCATGTCAGGCTGTGCTGTTGCCTTTTGGCACTGTAGCTGGCAGGATTTAACAAGAAATCAGAAATTAGTCCTTGTAGAGGGCATTGCAGTGGAGCTAACACGAGAGATTCAGGAACACAAGAGTGTGTGGCTGAGCTAGTCATCCTAATTTCTTCAGTCACTGGAAACTTCTTGGGAGTGACTTCACTTCAGGATGTCCTAAACAGGACAGGTGAACAGTGCTGAAAATTCACCTCTGCCTCCCTCCTCTGCTTGCAGAGTGAGCCTGGCAGAAGAACTCCAGCATCCAGGTCTCTCTTTAGGCACTAATTCTGGGTAGAGGATTGAGCAAGAGGGACTAAGGCTTGTCAGAGGTAACTGATGCTGTACAGCACCAGCTTCTCTACGTGGAAATCCAGCTCTTCTCTTTCCCATTGAGAGAGAGCCTTGCTGGGAAGCACTTACAGATTATCACTGAATGGATCCTGTCCCATTGGTTCTGTTTGCAGGGGGATTACATCCGGCTGTGGGTGCCAGAACTGCAGGGCATTAAGGGAGCAGACATCCACACCCCCTGGGCACTGAGCAGTGCTGCTCTCTCCCAGGCAGGAGTAACTCTAGGCGAGACCTACCCACGGCCAGTTGTGACAGCCCCAGAGTGGAGCCGACACATCCACCAGAGGCCTGTGAGTACTGGGAAGGCTGGGATGGGGTGGGAGGGCTCCAGGAGGCTGCTCTGCATCTGTCTCTGTGAATTCTGCTCTTCTTTCTCAGGTGTAAAAGGAAAAAAAGTTGTTTTAATGCAAGCTCACATTATGTCACAGCAAGGACTATGCAGACAGGGTTATTTAGCTCTGTCTGTCCTACCTGCTGTGGTGAAGGAGGTAAATTTTAGCTGCTTCTCTGTCCCTTATATAGTCAGCAGGGCTTATCCAGAGCAGGTTCTTCAGAGCATCCTGCCCTGCCCTCCCAGCCCCACCATACAGATTGAGTTTCTCCAAGGCCTCCACTGCACCACTCCCCGTGCAGATGGACAGAAGGGAGATGTTCCCTTGTCCTATCTGTTCAGGAGGTGGAAGTAAAAGCAACCAACTTCCTGCTTGAGTGTGTCCAAACTGGAGTCAGCAAGACCTGTAAATATGGGGAGTGCTCCTTGCACTTTGCTTTTTGGGTATATCTCCCCTTTAGAATGGGGGCAGAATGAGATGTTGATCCTGCAACATGTCAAGGCTTATATTTGCTGCCTGGGCTGCTGCTCTTGGAGGAGATGGGTATGGAAGGAAATGGATGTAACCAAGGGCTGTGTATTTTGAGTATACTTTGTGGAGGTTCAGATTTAGGTGTTGTACTAAGTCAGTGAAGGATGAAGCATGGCCCCATTTTGGGTTTTAATCCCAAGGTGCGGTACCAATTTTTTAGGCTAGATTCCATTGCCATGACTGGAAAGTTTTGTGGAAGTAAAGCCTTCTGCTTCATCCATGCTGTTGGAGGGCCAGGATTAGTGACCTTCTGGGATCAGAGAAAGGGCTTTGTGCAGGAGCCTTTTGGTGAGACACTGGTTTGACACAGTGATGAAACCTGAAGCCAAAAATCTTCTCCATCAGGCAGAAGTTCAATTTTGATCAACTTTCCCAGCTCACCTTACCAGAAACCCTGGTTTCCTAAATCCCAGCCTAGAGCAGCCTGTCAGGCCTGCCTTTCTTAGTGAATTTGGGATGCAGAAGTTCCACCTGCGCGTTCTTCCTGCATGTCAGCACTGCTTTGTGACCAGATTCTCTCTGCAGCATCAGTAAATATCTCGCTCTTCCTCTGTCATTTACCACAGGGAGGAAGTCCCCATCCCAGGGGCAGGAGGGGACCTGCACAGGCAGCGGCGCAGCACAAGGACAGAGGGATAGATTTTTACTTCTCTCGCAAGAAAGATGCTTGCTGAAGGCTGAAGGAGCACTCAGCAAGAGGTTTTGCTGCTGAGGGTGCCTGGATAATGTCTAATCACCTTGAACAAACCAAAGATAGAGAACTGGCATGGTAAAGTAACTTTAGATCTGTCTGATTGTGGTGTTCCCAGGGACATTTGCTGGATGTGGGTTTTAGGAGGTTGTGTATTAGCTCCTTTCCTTACAGTCTGGAGCCATGGTTTATGCAGCAGGTGTTCAGTCAGAACTGAAACTTCTTATGTTAATTTTTAATGTTTTAAAGTTTTAAACCCACCAATCATGCAATTAAAAGTTTTGCTACTGGAATATTTTATCTTCCTCATTTCCACTGAGATCCATAGATAGAGACTGCAGAGGATGTTCTTTTTACTGTGTCTCCTGCAGTAGTTTAGAGAAACAGTGTGTTCCTCCTGAAAACTTCCTTGGAGTCCGTGCAGTACCCTGTTGTTTTTGGTACCAGCCTGGAAGCTGAAAAATGTTCAGTTCATAGCCAAGAATTGTGGTTTTTGTACTCTGTATCAAAACCAGTTTGAAATGGATCCCTAACCATTTTTAGCATTTTATTTTTTCTGCAGAATGTTGTACTTTCTGGAAGAGTTTGGGAATTTGGAGATGGATATATTTGTGCTGTCATGGAGCTTTGTCATCTGAGGGGAGCCCAGACCTGAACACTTTGACCACTAAAGACGGGACATGGCTCTGGATTTATTACTAATAGTAATCCACTGGGCCTGTTTTGTAAAGAATAACTAATACTGTAAAATCTCTGAGCATTCTGGATTGATGGGTTCTGGTCTGGGTGAGAAATGAGCTGACACTGAACACGAGAGCAAGCTGTTCTGCCAAAAGCAGACAAACCAAATGATTTTGAACACAAGACCTGTCAGGGCCACATTAACAATTCCACTATTTGTTGTATTAGGGGGCTGGGCAGGGATGTAGCCATCAGGAGGTGATTTGGGGGAGAATAGAGTGAAACAGCTCTAGTGACAGTGCTGTTCTCTCTAGCATAAGTGTCTCCTGACACACAGCACAGATCCCTTTCCAGGGCACTCCAGAGGGCAGGGCTGCATTTGGACAAAGCCCAGCAGGAGCATCACAGAATCAATTCGGTTGGAAAACTCCTCTGAGTTCATCGAGTCCAACCTGTGACCCAACACCACCTTGTCAACTGACCATGGCACTGAGTGCCACGTCCAGTCTTGCCTTAAACACCTCCAGGGATGGTGACTCCACCATCTCTCTGGGGAAACCCATTCCTATGTAATCACCCTTTCTGTGAATTCTTCCTGATACCCAACCTAAACTTCCCTGGCACAGTTTAAGACTCTGTCATCTTGTCCTATAATTTATTGCCTGGGAGAAGGGGCCAATGTGCACCTGTCTACACCCTCCTGTCAGGAGGACGTTTTAGAGACTGATAACGTGTCCCCTGGGCCTCCTTTTCTCCAGCCTGGACACCCCCAGCTCCCTCGGCCGCTGCTCATAGGATTTGTGCTCCAGACCCTTCCCCAGCTCCGTTCCCTTCTCTGGACCCGCTCCAGCCCCTCAACGCCCTTCCTGACTTGAGCTCAGAACCAGACACAGCACTCGAGTTGCCGAGCGCAGGGGAAGCATCACTTCCCCGCTCCTGCTGACCACACCATCCCCATCGAAGCCCGTCCGGCCCCGCACGCTGCGGCAGGGCGGGCAGAGAGAGCGCTGCGGGGGCGGTGGAGAGGCGGGGCGAGCCGGGAAGCGAAAGTACCGGGAAGGGGAAGTTCGGAGCGCGGCACGGCCATGGCCACGGCTCCGTTGGACCCTGTTCCCAGCTCCAGCCCCAGCCCCAGCCCCGTCCAGCCGCTGGACCTGCACGCCGTGCCCATGGTAGCGCTGAACTACGGCGTCCGCCGCCGCCTCGGGCTCTACCTCAACCCGCGGGCGGCCGCGGCCGCGGACTGGACGGCGCTGGCGGAGGCGCTGGGTTGCAGCTTCCTGGAGATCCGGCGGCTGGAGGGGCTGCCCGACCCCACGGCCACGCTGCTGGAGGAATGGCCGGGACGCTGCCCCGGCGGGGCCACTGTGGGGCAGCTCCTCGATGTGCTTCGCCGCTTGGGTCGCGACGATGTCCTGACGGACCTGGCCGGCAGCGTGGGTGAGGCGCTGGGGAGAGCTGGGATAGCCCGGGGAATCCAGGCGCTGCTGCGGGAGCCTGCCCTCTGTGCTGCTTCCTTGATGCTTGGGGAGGGACGGGATACTGTTCGTGTTGGTCTTTCTGTTCGTCATGTTCGGTCTTTGCTGCTCTGTCCGCAGAGGTGATGTTATGAAAAAATCCCGCTCAAGAAGAAAAGCCCTTTCCAGATGATGGAGTGACATCCCCGGTGTTCTCACGATAGCCACAAAGATGCTCCAAAGGCTGGAGCACATGTGCTATGGAGACAGGCTGAGAGGGCTGGAGGTGTTCAGCCCGGAGAAGAGAAGGCTCCAGGGATACCTTAGAGCCCCTTCCAGTGCCTAAAGAGGGCTTATAAAAAGAGGGAGAAGGACTTGTTGCATGGGTGGATAGTGATAGGATAAGGGGGAATGAGTTTAATCTAAAAGAGGAGAGATTTAGATTAGATATTAGGAGATTAGGCATGAGACTAGATACTAGATTAGAAACTTCCCTGTGAGGGTGGTGAGGCGGCCCTGGCACAGGTTGCCCAGAGAAGCTGTGGCTGCCCCATCCCTGGAAGTGTTCAAAGCCAGGTTGGATGTGGCTTTGAGCAACCTGGGATAGTGGAAGGTGTCCATATCCATGGCAGGGGGTGGAATGAGATGACCTGTAAGGTACCTTCCAACCCAAACCATTCTGTGATTTACAGAAGTCTCACCTGGCTTCCAGTAGAGAAGTGTGCAGTGTTTATGCTAACCATGAGCCCTGCAAAGTAACCTGGAGCCCTGTGTTATCCCAAAACTTCAATAAAAAGGTTTCTGTGTGTCAAAAGATGCTTTTGGCCAGGTTAGTTGGGAGACAGATTGCACTGACACCAGATAGTGTGAAAATTATGATATATGGTTATAGTGTGATAGGAAGATGATTGCTGGGGGAAATGAGGGATGTGTGGAACTGGATAATGTCAGGGAAAAAAATTCCATGCAAACTGAAAAAGGTGAGACAGGTCAATGAGAAGAAAGAAGGTCCTTGAGCTGTTCTGATAATTTTTTGTGCTCTTTATATTCTTTATGATCAGAGAAATTCAGAGGGACCCCAGCTGTCATCAGAATGGGAAATTTTTTGCCAAAGGATTTCCAAAGCCAGAGAATTCCCTGAGGGCCTGTGTTGTATAATAGAGCTTACCGAGTTAGCAATGAGGAAGTAATAAATCTCACTTCCTGTTACTCACGGAGATAAAGGAAGATGTAGAAATCCATTTCTGTAGAGAGCCTGACCAAGAAGCAATGGAGGACTTCCCTTTGGTCCTGTACTTAAGATCACAGTTTGAAGACCAGGTTTTGGGAAAGAAAATCATCAGTGTGCTTTGTGATCTGCTGATTAGTGGTTCCTAATAAATTTGGGGGAGCTTCCAGCTATGCAAAAGATCTCGGGCTTCACAAAACGTTGGGATCACCCAGGCTGGTTCTGGCCCTGAGGTCAGGACCTGTCCCTCTGGAAGGGAGTGTGGTGGATGGGCTTTTTCATAGCTGGAATAGACTCCACCAGAGGAAGTGAGAGGAACCTGGGCTGCAGGAAAATCACAAGTTTTGCTCAGAGTTGGGTCACGCTGATAAAAGGAGACAGGTAAATTCTTGGAAGAGGGGCCCACTAAGGGCTGTTCAACAAAAATACTGTCTGTGGCTCAAGAAATTCCAAAAGTTAGATTATAAAAATAGATTGTAAATTATATCTAAAAGATAGTTTTTAGAGAAATACATATATATTTTAGGGAAATATCTCTGTGAGCTTACTTTATTCTTATGCTCCCCCCCTAGACACCTGATCTTGTGCAGTGCTTTGAGACAGGATGAGGCTTGGGGCAGATGAATCCTCAGCCTGACCAGTGTCACTGTTCCTCTCTTATTTTTGACTGAGGGTTGCACTGAGGGCCTGTGACCTGTTGCTGGTACTGAGAGCTCTTGCAGAAGTCAGAGATATTTACACTTGGAAAGGAAAGGAATGGTTTCATGTACTCTTGTGCACAGTATTTCCTGATGCCAAGGGCATCTTTGTGTACAACTGGGACTCCTGCAGTGGGATCCAGCTCAGAATCAGAAAACATCAGTATTGATGTCCCAGCAGCTCTGCCCTAACTGTGATCCTCCTCAGCAGTTTATTTCACTCTGGAATCATCTTCAGGGATGTGAAGCTTTTTGCTTTGATACATTTGTGCTCTTTCTTGCTGAAGCTCAATGATTTTTATTCCCTGATCTGTTATAAAAGTGCTACATTCCTGCCTGACGGTTACTGGGTCTGTTTTCTGTGTGTTCTCATCATGCTACTCATTTTGCACTTTAGATTTTATGTTTCTATTATTTTTTTTTCCAATTCCTCTGGAATTTGTTTGACTGCCAGAGGAATGCAAAGCCTAGTTAAGTGCTTGGTGGAGTGGGACAGCTTAGCTTGGAGGAGTTTCTTGCTACTTGGTTGTGTAGTTTGGCATCCTTTATCTTTATGGTCCCAAAGTCATCCTTGTTCACTCTCATTAACCTGTACAATCAGGTACTGTTTCCTGAGGGCTGATCCATCCCAAATCAGAGGCAAGGAGAGAAGAGTTGGAGCAAGTACACTGAAAATGAACATTTCTGTATTGAACACTATGCAGTGCTGTTAAATAACTGCCTGTTCTTGCCTATTTAGCAGTATTTTGGATTGTGAACCTGGCTCCTAAGGAAATCAAGGCACACTTAAGGTGGTGGCTGTGTGCCAGTCCTTCCTCTGGGACTGGTGAACCCATTCAAAACTTCAGATTCACTTTAATCATGGTTTCAAAGATACTGACTTAGCTGCCACACCTCATGAAACAGGCAGCTGGCAGAGAGGTGGGACCTGAGTTAGGGCTTTGGTGAGGAAAGATGTGAAATCTGAACCTTCCGGCTGGTAAAGAATGTGGCTGATTC
The DNA here is from genome assembly GCA_013396875.1 of Vireo altiloquus. NCBI lineage: Eukaryota > Metazoa > Chordata > Aves > Passeriformes > Vireonidae > Vireo > Vireo altiloquus. Next base: position 40,554 of record VZRF01000565.1, read on the forward strand.
TTCCCTCTGCAGGACTGGGGAAGCAGAGAGGAGGAGAAAGGCAGATTGGCAATGCCTCAGCCTCAGGAAAAGCTTTGATCAAATCTGAGTCTTATTAGATTGGAGATAATCCAGTAACGAGATGCAAAGCTGAGATACAAGCAGGGGATGGAGGCTCAAGGTGGGCCTCCTGCAGACCTGCTTGGGCCAGGCTGTGTTACAGGAGGACTCACTGGGCTCCCACCTGCATCCTGCACTTCCAAGGGATCCTTTGCTGTTGCACCAGTGAGCTCTGCAGCTGTGCCAGCTGAACCCTCTGAGTGATCAGTACTTTCCTGATTAATACTTGTTGGGTTTTTTTTTTTAATCTTAAGTAAAGGCAAAGGCTCTAGGGAGTTTAATCATTTTCTTAATTCCTGATTTCAAATCTCCTTTTATTTTCAGTTCTTCTGTAATTGCAGAGTAGCAGAGGCTGCAGAGTTTCTCGTTGCTTCTCCAAAGACTTCACATTTAGCTTTATGATTTATTTTTAAACCAAGTCTCTTTATAATAGATCTGTGCCCATCACTGTCCTGATTGGGAAGTTCACAGCAGTGACTGTGACAGATCTTTGCCCTTCAGACATCTCAGAGTGGGGTTCACATCTATTCTGCTTGGGATAAGAGGATCCCTATTGCTCAACAACATAAAAGCTGCTTCAGGAGCTTCTTAAAATCTTACATGGTCCTGCTGTAAGTGGCGAGTGTGGATAGTCAATGTCACCTGCAGTTGTCCTGGCTGGCAAAGGCTGTGAGTGTGAATCAGCCCCTGTGTGTCTGCAGAGAATTGCTAAGGTTGGAAAAGACCTCCAGGATCATTACCCCAGCACTGCCAAATGCTAAACCCTGTCCCCAAGTGCCACATCCACACATCTTTTAAATCCCTCCAGGGATGGTGACTCCACTGCTGCCCTGGGCTGCCTGTTCCAATGCCTGACCACTATTTCAGTGAAGAATTGTTCCCTAATATCCAATCTAAACCTCTCCTGGTGCAACTTGAGGCCATTCCTCAAGTCTTATGGCTTTTTACATGAGCGAAAAGACCAACACCTTGACAACCTCTAACTGAGAATCCTCCCCAACTATTTTGTGATTCCAAATACTCCAAAATGCAGAGCAATGAGAGCAGACAGCAGAGTTGGGACCTGCTCTGTACCTTATGCCTGCTGTTAAAGGTGTACTGGGATATAGTAGAACTAAGGGGAGGAAGGGGAGTAAAACAAGTAAAAGAAAGTACTTCTCTAAAAATCAAGAGTGATTTTCAGGAATTAATTGCTAGAGGAGGTGGTGGAGGCAGCTTCAAGAGGTTCAGGAAGAGGTGAGAGAAATTCTACATACCAAAAAAACCAGACAGGGGGTTTCCCTTTAGCACCCCTGATCCATGAAAAGATCATGATCCTGTTCCTGTGTTAGTGAATTCCAGCAGTGTAAACCCATGTCACAGGAGCCGCTTGCCCTGGTTGTGTGTTTTTGCAGAGGAGGACTGTAAGAAGTACTTGCAGAGGAAGCAGGAAGAGGCCAACCAGCCTCTCCAAGTGCCAGCAGTGGACAGCAGCGTGCCAAAGACGTCGGAACTGATGGGCATCACCATCAGGGATGATCCCTATGGTAAGAGCCCATGCTTCCATGGCTGCCTGATACCTCATGTTGGAATCGCCTTCCCCATGGGAAGGGTGGAAAACCTGTTTGCTTTTATTATTCCCTCAACTTTTCATAACCCAGGCCAGAATGCTTTGGCTGGTAGCCACTGGGCATCTTCATTTTTCTTGTTTCACAGAGCAGAGAGGGAATGCAACCCTGGGGAACACTTCACCCAGGAACAGGCTGGCACAGAGCCTGGACACACATGGGAGGAGACTTCCCAGAAATAATGTCCCTTAGCCCAGCCTGGCCCAGAGCAGCACGTGCTGAAAGTTCAGGGGGTGGGAATCCAGGGGAAAGAATGTCAGAGGTGGTTTCCCTGCCCTGTCTTTGGCAGGTGGAACCACACTGAGTGAAAAGGAAGTGGGTTTGAAGTAGCACTGGGTGTGCAGTGGGTGGAGAGAGGAAACAAGTTCTGTGTGTGTGCACTGCTGTGTGTGCAGCCTTGCATGTGCAGCCATGTGTGCACACGTGTGTGCTGGCCACTCTGACTTTGGGTGGCCACCTTTGCTGCATGTATGGACATCACTAACCCTCCCCAAATGCCCACAGACCAATATTCTGGTGTCTATACATGGCAGCTTTGCCTGACGTGACCCCCAAGTTAGCGCCGTGCCCCTGCAGCAGTACCCTCAGTTTGACTGACCTGGCAGACATTCCCCTTCTGCTTCACTGGATGCTTCTTGGGCTGCATCTGCCTCCTGGGTTGATACTTTCCTTAGCAGCTTTTAGAGCCTGACCTATTTTTTCACTGTGGTAGGCTTTAGCTGGCATAAAAAATTGAATAGATCTGTAGTGACATTGATATGAAAAAAAAAAACACAGTTGGAATCTATCCAGTAGTATTAAAGCTCTTAATTATGAGAAACATTGCCCTTAAAATGCAGCACTTTAATATTTGGATAACTGCTAAATAAACAAGAGCTGCCAGCCATTAATGTAATTGGAAAACAGGCCCATTAGGATGACTTCAGGTACCCAGGTTTGACATCTTAGTTATAAAAATGACAGGTCCCAAATTTCAAGGCTCATGCCATAGCTCCATGGACAGCAGATGGCAGGACACTGCTGGATGAGAAAATGTTTTAGTTGGGAAGTTTGAATCTCTGTGACCTGAACTAGAGAAAAGGGACACAGAGCCACAAGGATATTTTAGATGTGAAACTCTCAGTGAAATCTCAGAGCGCTGGGGCTCTGAGTTGCATCCCCTGGGGTACTCTGCTCCCTCCAGCTTTTCCCAGACTCCCTGTGGCTGGATGGTATTGCCTCCACAGATTTTGCCTGTCTGCATCTCAGCTCCCTTTCCCTGACCCCTGCCAGGCAATGTGGGTGTGTGTGAGCAGCCTGGCCAGCAAAAGCAGTCAGGGCACTGATGTGTGTTACCTCCTGTCAGCCCTGTTAAGGACAGGAGTCTGGGCTGAAGGACAGCTCACCTAATAAAATGCTAAATTACCTTTGCAAGTTTGGCCAGAGCTTTTCTGTCAGACTCCTGATTCTGAGTTAAAGTCTGTGGGAGCTCTTGAAAGTTCACTACAGGAGTGAACTTCATTTCTAGTAGAAGATGACAGCTGCATTTTTAATGGTTTCAGGGAGTGGAACAGAGATATTTGATGCCTTCATCTGCTACTGTCAGAAAGACCTCCAGTTTGTCCAGGAGATGATCAGGGAGCTGGAGCAAACAGAGTTCAAACTGAAGCTCTGTGTATTTGATCGGGATGTCTTGCCAGGAACCTGTGTGTGGTCCATCAGCGGAGAACTTATAGAGAGGAGGTAAGTGAACCATGGCTGTTGGGGCCAGCTGTGAGCATAGTGGAACATCACATTCATTTTACAGTCATGTCTGCAGCGTGGTGCCAGTGAAACAGCAAAAATACACTAGAATGTCTTCACAAGTTTTGTTTTATGCTCTTGGCTCAAGAAGGACGACTCAGGCATTCCCCAGTGTGTCGCTTCATTGTGTTCACAAGGGGGGTGCCACTGTGGTGATGCTACTTAATGTTCAATCACTTTTCTTTGCCTTGTGTCTCATATATAGACACAGCATCACATAAAGCTTGCACAGGCAGTCTGGACTTCACCGTTTCCTCATTTTTTGGTATATGAATGTGTATCTGTAATCAGGTTTTTCTGTGTAACATCACTATGTGACTGTCAGTTGTTCCTGCTCTGCAGTTAATTCCTGCTGGAACACAGCCAGGTCCTTCTCCACTGTAGCAATTTGGAGCAGTACATGCTTCTGTTTGTGAAAATGAGAACCACCTCCTTTGACATTTTATTTTTTTCTCCCCTGCTTCATCTCCAGGTGCCGGAGGATGGTGGTTGTCGTTTCAGATGACTACCTGGAAAGCGATGAATGTGATTTCCAGACCAAATTTGCTCTTAGTCTTTCCCCAGGTAAAATCACACAAATACCCCATTTACAATTGCACTTTATCATTTTTATTACACTGACATCTAAAGCTTCAGTTGAGGTCGGTGGGCACTGTACCACTGGAACTAACAGGGGTTTCATAATTTGGTTGTGCAGGCAGGGGCTTGGGCTCTGTGCTTTGCCCTGCTCTTGACCTTCCTCACGTGGCTGCGAGCGAGTGCCTGTGCTGCACTGCTCCAGCTGTCAGTGGGATAATGCTGCCTGCTCCAGAAACGTCAGAGCTGCATGTCAGCCTTGTGAAGGCCTTCCAGGGAAAATTTGCTCCTAAAGAGACAAGTAGTATAATAAATCCAAGGTGTGAGTAAAGCTGAGAATTAGGTGACAGGTAATGAACATGCAGATTTCAAGGCCAGGCTGGGTGGGGCTCTAAGCAACCTGGTCTAGTGGAAAGTGTCCCTGCCCATAGCATGGGGAAACATGAGATGATTTTAAGGCCCCGTCCAACCCAACCCATTCCATTCTATGATTCTTGTAGAGATCCTTGAGTATTGTGGATAGGTAAACAAAATATGGAACGAATGTTCAACTTGGTTGGGAAATCTTTTACATATTTTGTTCTGAATTGAAAAGCCACCAATTTACTTCTGCTGTGTCTGTTCTGATTGCTCTTCTCTAGCCACTAGTTGTTCTACAGTTGTCTGTGTTGCTGGAGAGTGAGTGCAGCCCAGTCTAATAGTATGGAGGATATGTAGAATTGGGAAGAGTATCTGGATATAAAGTCTCTTCTCTAGATGAGGCATCTGACATGATATTCTAAATGACATGCCAGAGGTTAGACTGGAAGCTAACAGGAATTTGCTTAATCTTCCTTGACACACTAATTTGATATGATTATCAGTTAATCCACTGAATGCCCCCGGGACATTTTATCAGCCTCCAGCCATCCAGATTTGTAGAAAAGTCCTTTTAGTTCTTCACCAGTTTCTTCTGGGCATCACACCTTCCATTAGAACAGGAAAAGCAGTTCCATCTGTATGGAATGACCTGAGCTCTGCCAGTGAGAACAGGAGTGGAAGTACAGGCTTAGAGAAGTCACGGCGTTAGCTGTTTGTGTGAGGTGTTACTAGTGCACAGCAGTGTTTGGTGGCAGGCTCTGGGAGCTCCATGGATTACTCCAGCATCTGCTGCAGTTATGAAATCTTGGTTATTTGCCTCATCCTGGTCTTGGTGTCATCACTTGTGCTGGGCACAGTGCAGGTGGTGGCAGGTGAGCTGCTTCTTCAAGCGGCAGCAGTCACAGGGAGGATGTTCTCATCTCGTGGTGTCTCAAAACCAGCAGTGCATGTTAGCAGGGGGATTCATTGGGGAACAGGAGCAGCCTGAGTAAATCAGAATTCAGAGACTTGCTCTCCAGCTGGTTGTAATATAGTCAGGTGATGCACAATCAGGAGCAAACCTTTATCCTGTGATGTGTGTGCTGTGGTGGGGAAGGGGTGGATGAACGTTCTGCCTGTGGCTCTGTGTAACCCTCTGCTTGTGTGACCTCTCTTTCAGGTGCTCGTCACAAACGGCTGATTCCAGTCAAGTACAAATCCATGAAGAACGAGTTTCCAAGTATCTTACGGTTCATTACAATTTGTGACTACACCAATCCTTGCACCAAAAAATGGTTCTGGATGAGACTGGCAAAGTCCCTCATGCTGCCTTGATGCAAAGTCCTGAAAGCTGGGTGCTCTTGTAAGAGCAGTCTGTCCTGGCTGTGCCTTCGGACAAGGGGTGTCATTGACACAGGGTCTTCCACCACTTCAGAACCTGGATCCTTGCTTGGAGCCAGTGACTGGGAACAAAGACCTTTCTCCAGCACTTCTTTGCAACTCTGAGGGGAAATAAAGCAACAGTGTGGGTGTTCCGGGTTAAGTCAGTGAGCAGCAGCATCCGGCATTTGTGGAGTAAGCACTTCAGAAAAAATACTAAAAATACACATTTAAAGAGTGTCTATTGCAGGAAGACTCTGTAGTAAGCATTAGCGAAACCTCAGAGCCTCAAACTGCAGGCTTTGTCAATGTTTTAAAAGCTACAGTAACATCGAGGCTTGGTGGGAATTCTACCATGTTGGACAGCTCTGTCTCTATTCAGGTTACATTTGATTCAGTGACCTTATACCAGCATTTAATGTTCCCAGATAGTACTAAATTTTTACTTTCCTTCAGGAGAAATTCAGTCTTAAAATACATCTTTTCAGTGACAGTCCTTACTACACAAAGCAGGGGCTGCTGTTGCTCATTGACTTGACCTAGGTCTGCACCTCAGTGAGTCCAGATCTCAAATTTTTTCACCTTTAAAAGCCTTCCGAAACACAGCAGCTTTTGGGATGCCTCAAAGGCACAGGGCTAAACAATGAATAAGGAGTGTATTAAATTAACATTTGGGCTGTTTAAAATATGGAGGCGAATGTTATATTAATAGGAAAGAGCCTAATTTAATTACTGCCACAATAATTACTGTATTTCTGTGACTAAGGCTCAGAGCAATGTCAAGACTGCTCTGCTTGTTAGACTTGGCCTTGAATCCTGCCCATGACTAGTGGATCTCATCAGTGCTCCAGGGTGGAGGTCAGGAGTTCTGCCCAAAGGAGTGTTTAAAGCGATCCATTGGTGTATTAAACAGATTTACAGTAAATATTTACTTTTTAAATTGGGGAAAAGAGGAATCTTGCTTATGTGTCCGTAGTTGCTTGAACTCTGCCCCTTTGTTCATTACTTGTTCAGCCACTGACTCATGTTGATTTTACAGCTTAATGTTTTACCAGTTTACATTTTTAAGGTTGCATCTGGATGTAGATTTTTTTTCAATTTTAGCTTTGTTTTAAAGCATTACTAGGACTGAGGCACAGACAGAAATGTGTTCCTGCCCCTCCCTCATGCTCCCTGTCAGTAAATGATCCCTTACCAGGGATGCTGCCAAATCCTGTCCAGGTGCTGCTGCTGGTTCCTCCCCACTGACAGCAGCAGCCCTTGACCTGGGCATGGTGAAGCTCATTCACACACATCATGTTGGCAGAGGAACCATTTTTGGATAGACCCAGGAGCTGGGTGTTTCTTCTACAAAAACAACTACTGCCATCATGCCAAGGTGACATTTGCACCTTCCTGACTTGCTAGAGCAAGTGAGAAGTCTGTGGGCACAGAAGGAGGAAAGTTAAGTTGATGAGGGGTTTCTGAATAGTTTGTCTTCATGTCCTATTGCCCTGGGGCCTCTCCTGCAGAAGTGGAGACAGCTGCTTGCCTCGGGCTTTCTGCATAATCGTTAAATGTTAATTACAGAAGACCTTCAGGAGGCTGCTTGGTCCCCAGGCGCTCCAGGGGCTCGGTGAATTCTCATACTCTGGAGAGTCTATAAACATCAATTATGGGTCATTACTCGCAGGACCGAACCAGATTCCTCCTGCCTGGAGAGCTGGAAGGGCTCTGGCGGCTCGTTCAGGGGGAGCTGAGGCAGAGGAGCTGCGGACGCTAGAGGGAGGCCATGGTCCACGCTGGCACCCTGCGAGGGAACGCGGGTGGGATGGGGAGACACGGCCGGGATGGGCCAGCAGGCCACTGAGCCCCGTCTGGCATGGAAAACAGACCAGTGGGTTCTCCTCCTCTCCCCCTTGCTCCCCTTCTGAACAAGGAATGCCAAAACCACCGAGAATTTTGGCAGCTTGAGCCTCATGCGATGTCTTCTGAGTCCTGATGGTTTGGGATTTAGTGTGCTGCAAATGAGGGCAAAATAACAGCAGGAGAAATGATGATTGTAATAGATCATCTGGTGATCGCCCATCAGGGAAAGTGCCGGTTCTGGTTGGGAAAGCAAGTGCAGGAGCTGAATTTCTAAATTTTCTGACTTCCAGTAGATAAATGCCATATTCCAGTTAGTGGTGAAAGATGTTGGGATCTTGTTACCACCTCGGTTGTGGTGACCTGGCCCTTCTCTCTGCTTGGCTTGGATGCTGGGAAGGTCTTACTCTTATGGGGCTGTTGCTTTATTACAAGTTACTATTTATCTTATAGGCAAAAATAATTATTTTGAGGTGAAGTGAGGTAACAGCCCTAAAACATAAAATATGCTTTAAATATGTATCCTCTTCTATGTAAACCCCAGAGTTTATGCACTTCTGACACTTTGATATCTGCCTTGTCACAATAACTTGAAGTGTGACATTGTGAATGATACAAAATGTTGTTGTTGTGAACCATTTGCCCATTTCAGTGGCTTTTGGGGTTCTCATTCCCTCTTTCACGATCAGTGGAAGGTCAAAAATTTTGAACACCTTTAAAAAAGGGATTTATAAAATTGTGATGTTACAGTTTTTTTTCTGTTTTGTCTCTGTCCCTCACTGAAATTGTCTTAGTTGAAACTCTTAGTGCCAAATCATTTATTTTTATATAGAGACATATATATTTATAATAATTTTGTGTCCTGATACAAAGGGGGAAGGGATCTGTGTTTATAGACATTGAGAAAATAATGTTTCTGTTTTTCTCCTCAAAAACCCAAACTTTTGCTAGTTGTGAAAACATTTTAAAATAAAGCATGAAAACCTAGCAGGCTGAGTCTGCTTTGTGGGCATCGAAGAATAAAACTGTGTCTCAAAATGAAGTATAAGTGAAGAATGATATGGGATAGTTCTTTATTTTCTTTTCATGTATTGGCTTCATAACTTCATCAGAGGGGGTGGCTGGCTGTGCCTGGGAGAGAGAGAAATAGAGTTATGCCATGCCAGGAGGAAAATTTATCCAGGAATTTTACTTCAGACATGTGGTTCCTCTCCAGGTCTTGTTTATGGGTTTGTGATCTGTGTTGCCATCCTGGATTTCTTCAGCCCTGGTGCCCATCAGGCTGGAGGGGACGGAGCCAGGGCTCTGCTGGGATGCTGCTCCTGTTCCACACCCTTTCTGGAGGCCCCAGCAGGGATTATCACAGCGCAGCGATCCGGGGGATTCTGCCAGCTTTATTTCCTTTGGCTCGCAGTCGGTCCAAGCCAGGGAAATAACTTCAAACCCAGCAGCTCTGAGGCCAAGGCCCTGCCACAGGAAAAGACGAAGGATCACTGAATCACAGACGTGTTGGTTGGAAGGAATTCCTGGAGGTCAAGGCCAAGCTGCTCTTCCCAATGTGAGGGGCCATACACTAAGCCACTTGCAGGGCCCCATTCCCTATAGAGCATATGAAGTCGTGTCTCTGCTATGGCTGCTATGAACATATGGGCAGTAGTGTGAAAACCATCCCTGGATCGATTATTCTAGATGGAAAGTGCTTGCAAGAGCAGCCTGCCAGGAGTGTCTCATTCCCTGGAAGTGCTGGCATCCCATCACTCCCAGTGCATAACTTTACACACTCCCCTGTTTCGTGGTTTGGGGCATTTAATGATTCTTGCCCGTTTTTGAGCCTCAGCTCTGATTCAGGTGGGGTTGAGGGGTCCAGTTGCAGTGGCTCTTTACCAGCTGTCATTCCCTTTATGCTGAAGAAATATTCCCAGTTTTACTTTGGTGCAAGAATGTTGGTGCCATTTCCTCATGTACTGGAGGACAGCGTTTACCTGGTGAAACTGCTGCAGAATTTCTCAGCTTCATAGAGGGAGGGTGAAAGGTCAAGTATTGACCTTGATGGTTTAAATTCTGTCCTTCATTTTCACCAACATGACAAGAGTTGTGTTACCATGAGGGAGGCACTGCTTGGTCCAGAGGGCATATTTACAGGAATAACATTAGCAAGGGAAGAAAGTGTAATTATGCATAAAAAATAGCTGGAAAAATGTTGCTCGAGCATCCTGGAAACAGATTTTAATAAGGCAATAAAAACCAAACCCCACAAGGTTCACACTGCTGGGAAACATGCTCATAAGGTTTATTCAAGAGCACCTCTGTCAGACCATTTGGGGCTTTACAACATGTGCTGTGTACAAATATTTCGCTAAAGGTAATTTTCTCTAGGTGTTACAACCATTTTCATATCCCTACTAGGACTTTGAGATGACTTTGAACCCAATCCAGCCTCTTGATCAGCACTATCAAGCCCAGCCCTGGAAAAACTTGTTTATTTTGCAACAAAATCTGCAGTCAGGGGACTGAATAGTGTTGTATTCACTCTGGGGCTGTGCTGCTCTGCAAAAGGTTAATTAATTGAAGCTGTGTTTAAGTCTTAAGCAGTTCCAAAGTCTCATTTACAAACAATGCATTTTCTGTTCTGCAGCAGAACCCAGCTTAGCAGTGCCTTTTCCTCCTCCTGTTCCCACTGATAAAGCTACTCATGCCATGGCAGAGGTCAGGGCTGTCCTTGCCCACCAGACACCTCAGCTGGATAGATGCTTTCCACAAAAGCAGGGGATGAATCCCTGCAGTTCAGAGCATGAAGGCTGTATCAGCTGCACATGGAGTTTCTCCTGCTTCACAGCCAGTGGAGGGGTTTTGATTCCCATTTCCCCAGTTCTCAGTCTTGCTAAGGGTGGGTTTTGGTGGGGCTGGACTGGAAGGATAGAATTAATGTATCTGTTTATTAATGTATCTGAAACACTTAACTATGGCTCTCTACAAAAGGTTGCTTGTAACTTTCTCTTCCTCTTGCTTCCACACACTTTCCCACTGCCTTGGAGAGCAGGACAATGTGCAGTGTGTCCAGCTGAGTCCAAGGACAGCACAGCTGTTCCACCCTGAGCTTCCAAGCCTCCCCTTCCCAACAAATATGGAGAACCCCCAGTGAGGAGGCAGGTGGCAGATGGCTGGAGCACAGAGGCACTGGGAGGAACATGCCAGCATTTCCTCAACAGCCAAGCATCCAAACCCTCCCCGGACTGGACAGGTTTTGCACAGCTCTCGGTCCTTCCATGCATTCCAGCAGGAAAAGAGTGAAGCAGCATGTCTGGCTGGGTGCCAGCCTCCAGGGAAAGATGCAGTGGGTCCTGCTGGCTCCTAAGGGGAGTGGCTGCTTGTTCACCTGTGCCAAGAGAGCAGGAGGGCTCTGCATTGGAGGCACTGGGGGACACAATGCAGGGCCACGAGGAGAACCCTTGCTCCAACCCCAGTGAGGATGTGGAAGCTCAATGTTACCAATCTTCTCTGGTTTCTTAATGAAATCAAAGTCATGAGGTGATAAAATAGGTCTTGATCCACTGTTTAGGATGCTAGTCAGGAACTCACAGGGAATATGTTCAGGCAAATGTGGGGTTACCATGAAGTGAACTTTCACAAAGTTTTTGCAGCATTTTTCTGGCTCTGATCTTCAGCTGTGTCCGCCTTCTGTCTGTGTCAGCAGAATGAGATGTATGAGCTGCAAGACCTGAGGTGTTTAACTGCTCATGTGCCAGTCTGCGGGCTGTTGCCTCAGAAACAAATACCACTCAGAAGGGAAAAAACCGGGAAAACAAACCTGGAATTCCACATGCTCTTCCCTGTCCCACTGGAGAAGACTCTGCAGTTGGCTTTACTGCAACATTTTTAAAAGTACTCAGAAATCTGGGTGACTGATTTAAAACTACTGAATCATAGAAGATTTAGCATTTGATTTTTGGCAGCACTTGTCCGAGACTCCCCAGTGAAATATACAGGGAAATGAGATTTCCAGTGCTTTCAGCAGAGGAATAAATTGGACATTGGCCTTAAAATATCAGTATCACAGTATCTCTAAAGCCTTGCACAGGTATGTAAAGACCATAATTTTTCAATATTACTGAAGGGCTTTTGAGATCTTTAGAAAGGCAGAGAAGCATCACATTTTTTACTTTAAATCTATTTAGTCTTAAAATTAATATTCCTTGTTTTTCCCAGCAGTTATTCTCTTGCCTCCTTGGTGCCTTCACCTCTCCTAGCACTGCACCTGGCATCTGCTCAGCTGGGGTGTGATTTTGAGCATTGGGAGTGGAAGCTTTTCAGGTTCCCTCTCAGAATCTTGCCTCATCAGCACACTGCTCTCGGCAGACAGCCTTGTCTTCAGCTCCAAGACATGCATATTGATCAGTCATTTCCTTTTGTTACCTCGCATCCTGCCATCGATTTTAATTGTTCCCTACTGAAGAGGAAGCATTCAGTACACTTACAATCACCAACGACAAAATTTTTGCTTTCCACACCTTTGGCCAGGCAGTGCCTGCGCTCAGCTCTCCAGAGCTGTGGATCTCTCTCCCTCTCAGCCAGCAGCAATCTGCACGAATTATGCAGCAATGAATTTGTGTCTATTAAATCAATTTCTGATTCTCTGTGACAGCTTTTCCTGCCGCATGATTTCACACTTCAGTGGTTTGTTTCTGAGGTGCCATGTGAGTTTTTTTCTTTTTCAAAGGAGTGGTGGTGATAATCCACTTCTTTTGCAGATACCTTATTCACATCTTCCCAGGTTCTTCTTTCCTGCTGCTGTCCTTAAGGGACTTGTACAACTTCAAATGACTCCTAATGAGTCTCCTCTTGTGGCTCCTCTCTGGCTCCTCATCAGCCCACAGGGCTGTTCCTGAGCTGTTCCCTGGAGCTTCCTGCTGCTGAAGTGGAACAGCTTCTCCAAGACAAAGCTGCAGCTTGGTCCTGTAGCTCCCACCCCTATGGTGCAAAATACCAAAGCTGGGAACTGCTGTGATTCATTAATTCCTCTCCTTCTTCTTTCCAAGATACCTTCTTAGATTGTTCCCATCTTTTAAAAGCATTCCTGCACTCTCACAGGGCTTTCATTACAAATATTTCCTGAAGGCTCTGTGTGGAAGGACCTTGGTCCCCTCCCACTGTCTCTCTGATTCTAGGTTTTCCTTTAGATACACAAAAAACATCCTATTTTTAGCAGCTAGCAGTCAACGGCACAGGAATTTGTGAGTAGGGAGGAAAGGATGTGAACTATCCAAATATATTTTTTTTCAAATGAGATCTCTTTACATTCCTATCGCTACAGTAATAAGCCATGAGTCACTGTTACACTCAACTATTAGACCATTATTGTAAACTCATGTCACTACAATCTGCCAATGCGAAGTATAAACCTTGCCTGCCCTCTGCTTTGCTGGGTTCAAGAAGATATTGGCCATTTATAAGGATAAGAACAGTATTCCCTCACAAATTTTATTCCCAGGTGGCAAGAAGTGAATGAAATCTTATTCAATCCTATCTTTTTATTTCTAGGGTTTCTTTTCTCACTGCCTTTTAAGAGAACTCCTCTTACTTCACTGTAACATTACAAAAGAAGTTTTATTTGATTTCTTCAAAGTTTGCCAGCTGTAAATTGGGTCCAAGCACTTCCAGCTGAGAGAGTATCCATGCTGTACCACCTGGGAGCACCAGTGTCACCTCCAAAAGCTGCTTTCTGTGCTCAGTCCTGCCATGGCAAACCCTTCCTGCCACTTGCTATTGCAGCAGAGAAGTCCCACATATCCCTGGATACTTCAATCTCCTTCCAAGGGTCTGTCAGGGGTTATGGCCAGACTGAGGTTTTTTCTAGAAGAGTTTTGTTGAGTAATAAAATGTCAAAATGGTCTTAAATACACACACAAAGCTTTATGTCACAGTACCAACAGTCCTTGGCCATCCTTTAAGAGCTGCAGAAGAGTCAGGCCAGGTGTATCCACTTGTCCATCAGGGTCTGGCTGCTTGCAGCAGGCTTATTTTGGCTTTTCACTTTCAAGAACCAGGGCTTTAGCTCTGAAACACATTCTCATCCCTGTCCTGGTCAGCTGCTTAGAAAATGCTTTATGATGGAGATTTACCCTCCACAGAGGAGGCATGTGGGAAAACCTTTCTGTCCTCAGAAGCTGTGACATTCCCGGGGTGAAAAGAGGTACAGAGGCATGTGAAGTGTCTTTCATTGGCTTCTGTAAAGACAAAGAGGCATGAAGAAAGCATTATTGTAAGCCAGTGCAGAACAAGGGCTGATAATTAAATGGTGGTTCAGGTATGTGGTAATCAAGATCTTGTTATAATTATTTCTCAAGCCGGGCATTGATTTTATATAAGATTGGAAGGAAGGCAGCAAAGCTTTAATTTGTTACAGAGAGGGTTAAATGGCTTTCAATTTATGTACTAAAAAAAAAAATAAACTTAGCAGAAAAGAGTAAGAAGAAAAAAAACTTGTCTTGTTCATAAACTCTTTGCTTGTTTCCTGGAGCTTAAAATCTGGGGGATATTTTCAGTGGAGGAAGTAGGAAAGCAGCACAGAGTTTTTGTTGAGAGGCAGGGTGTTGGGATGAGAAGTGTGTTTGCAGAGTGAAAGCTGGTTTCAGTAAACACCCTGTGAGAACCAGAATTCACCTGTTAAAACCGGGCCTTCGGCTGCTTGACTTCAAAGTGACCTCAGAGCTGAATTTAAAATGGCTCAGTGATGGGGTGGAGATAGAGGGTAGCACACAGGATCACTTAGGAAAACCTGCCGGTGTGGTTTAGACTGGAATTTAGCTTGTGGTTTGAAAACTATTATTAAAAGCTTGCTCCAGTTGGAGGGTTTGAAATCACTGCTTCTTCCTCCACTGAAGGGTCCTCACCTCATTTTTCCAAACCCAAAGCAAAGCTGCCAGGAGAAACCCCTGGAGATCAAGTGCAGTGCCTGCCTTTGTTTGTTGGAGAGGAAGCTGCCTTGTACTTAGTTAAGTAATCAGCTGCAGTTTGATAAAGTAAGGTCCCTTCAATAAACCTGGAAGTGTTTCCATGAAGAGAGAACAGTGGGCAAATTCTGCAGTGGAACAAGGTCAAGCATTCTTCTCGAGGACAGGGGCTTGCCCAGCTCTGGAGGCAATAAAACAGGCATTGTTGGGCTTCTCTCAGCCCAGGCCTGTACCAGGCAGCTCCACAGGCACATTAACTGCCATTGTTTGCACCAGCTCTGGGAGCCACTGCACTTCCACACAGAGGTTTATGGTGCCTTAAAGAGCCTTAAACCATAAACACAGCAACAAATGCCCTGGCCCCAACCACCACTGAACTGTGACAGCAAATGTCTCTGCATGGCTGTGCTGAAAGAGCAACTTTGGATTAAGCTCTAACAAGAAGAAAAATTATATATCTGAGAGGCTACATGACTATAAAGATGAAATATGCAGGGCCTTGATACAGAAAGTGGAGTTCAAATTAGTTTTCTACGACTCAAGTGTAAATGAAGTTAGTTTATGTTCACAGTTGTGATGACGATCATAGAATCACTAAACAGTTTGGGTTGGAAGGGACCTTTAAAGGCCACCTAGTCCAACCTCCCTGCAATGAGCAGGGACACTTTCAATGAGATCAGGTTGCTCAGAGCCCCATCCAACCTGACCTTGAATATTTGCAGGAATGGGACATTACCATTACCTCTCTGGGCAACCTGTGCCAGTGCCTCACCGCCCTTATGATAAAAAACTTCTTTCTGATATCTCATCTAAACTGACAGTCCTTCAGTTTAAAGTCATTCCTCCTTGTCCTACTGCAACAGGCTCTGCTACAAAGTTTGTTCCCATTTTTCTTACAGGCCCCCTTCAAGTACTGAAAAACCCCAATAAAATCTCCCTTGAGCCTCCACTTTTCCAGGCTGAACAAACCCAACTCTCCACAGCAGAGGTGTTCCAGCATCTTTGTGGCCTCCTCTGCACTTGCTCCAACAGGTCCATGTCCTTCCTGTGCTGGGACCCTGGAGCTGGATGCAGCACTGCAGGTGGGGTCTCACCAGACTGGAGTAGAGGGGCAGAATCACTTCCCTTAACCTGCTGATAAAATCCATCCACCATCAAGGACCCTTTCCAGGTACTAAAGGTAGCAACGTCTGTGTGCTGAGCATCAGAATCACCAATGTGTGCATTAAACATAATTTTTACAGTATTACATGGATGGAAAAAAACAAGCAAAGAGCTGGACAGTGCCAGTAAGTTTCACTGAAACAATAAGTAGTCGGCCCAGAAAGGCAGGAAAGCATGTGCCTCACGAGAAGGGGAGCATTTTGTGTGAGAGCATGCGTTGTGTGCCTGGTGTGCTAAGGCTTTGGCAGTGGAACACCAGCCCCAGGATATCAGTGAAATGCAGGAGTCAGGAGAAAGCCTCCATTCTGCTGTAGAATCAATGGAGGAGGGCCCTGCCTGCCCTGATCTGCGGTGTTTTACTGGAAGTCAAAAAATTCAGGAAACTTAGCTCTGGAATGTTTTTTTTTTCTCAGGCTGCAGCCTTCTCACCTGAAAGACATCTGAAATTTTTCCACTTCTCGGTCTCCCCTAAAGCCTGGTCCAGAGCGGAGGTGGATACACCAGGAAGCTGCTTTTCCACTTCAGATTTCCACTAAAATTTCTTGTTATTACAACAGAGCACTTGATTCAGCAGCACCACTTCACAGCTCTTTTATAAATAGAGGCATTGCCTCTGCCCTGAGGAGCTCACAGCCTACGAGAGACAGGCAAAATACAGCAAATCAGGCAAAAGAGGATGAGCAGAAGTGATGAAAGAGGAGAAGGTGCTGCTTGGAAGTCTGGATTTGGCTAAGGAATAAAAGCTTTGTGAAATCCAGCTCCACATTTTCATCCCTCACCAGACTCATGTTGGAACAACCCACTGAATGAATGAGTGGAACAGCAACCCCTGACTTCTGATAGACTCAAAATGCTGACTTCATTTAAAAAAATAATGCAAAATTTATGAGACCTGGAGTCTATGAGTGAATGAGAGATTTGGGTTTAAAAATATGGAAATGCATTTTTCATTGCAGAGCTGGAAAACGAAAACGTAGCACTCATCTCTCTGTGCTCACGTGGCCACTAGTGGTCTTGCCAATGCACATTTTAAATTTTAATTTTGATCAAAGCCTGTGGTTCTTCTTAAAGAACAAGGCTCATTGTGGACCTAATCCTGCCCCAGTGGTCTAAAGCAATAAGAGTTTTAGCATTGCCTTCAGGGAGAGGATTTTCAGCCCAGAATAAGAAAATCCAAAAGATGGTTCTGAATTTAAAACCACTGTGGTAAAATTAAGTGTATAAGTCTCTTTTTGTTGGTGGTGCCTGGCTCAGATCCATTTTTAACATGCTGTTAGCTATCAGAAATACGACACTGGCTACCCGGGTGCCTGCTCTGGGGTAAAACCTGTTTTTAATTGCAATATAAACTCCTTTTATAACATGGTTAAAAGATCACAGAGATGGTTCCGAGCAGTAATTAAGGCATATTTAGCAAATATTAAAAATCGCTCAGCAGGGGAATGTTTAACACAGACAAGCAGGAAAACAAACAGCTTTTCAGTCAGAGGTTCTGCCTTATGACAGAGTTGTGGAGTGCCTGCACAGCAGCGAGTGAGATGGGGCTGTGGGGCTTTTGTAGGACACAAAAAAAGAGTAGAAGGAAGGAGTTGGTGTCCTGCATTAGAGCTCAAGTGAAAGCACTGTGGTCAGACCATGCCTTTGGCAGCGGCCTTCCACCAGGCCTGGTTCACCAGAGGCATCTCAGGAATTTGTCCTAATAAACTAAAAATACATGTAACTGATGTTCTTTGACCCGCAGAAGGGCCTGACATCAAGCCATGAGAGAACAGTGACCAGTAGAGGAGGATGAAACCTGATACCGAGATTCCAAGTCGGTTCTCCTGATGGTTACTGTTCTGCACTGTAATACTGCGATGCTGTTTAATCTCTTTTCATGTTGGGGGGAAAAAAAATCCTCAAACTACAAACCATTCAAGCGTATATATATTAGAGAGAAACATCAGCCTTCGAGTGTCCATGGTGCCACTCAGCCTCGCATGCCTCACTCTTTTTAATTTCAATTTGTTTTCCTCAGTGACCACCAGATGTACTCCCGGCGGCCTCCAGATCAAAGAGCTCCGGGTGCGGAGCCTTAAACCATAGGATGAGCATGCAGGACATCTCCATGAGGGTGTTGGAAATATCCAAGAATGCTGGAATTGCAGCGTGGAGCGCAAAACTGCCCGTCCTCGGGGGCTGCGAGAATACCAAGCCTCCTGATCCCTCACACCCACACACTATTTTTAAACCCGGAATGCGCATCCCTGCAGCGCCTGGGCCGGGCTCCGCTCCCGCCCGCAGCCTCTGGATCCCCTCACGGCAGGATCAGGCCCGGCCCCGCGGGCGTAGGGACCCGGGAAAGGCCAGCACATGATTGGCAGCCGCTCGACCAATAGAAGCAGCGGATCCGGCAGCGGACAGCCAATCGTTGCCCTCACTGCTCTTAAACCGGTACCCGCTCCCGCCCTGTGCCTGAGGGCGGGGACGATGGTCTCAGTCGCCATCTTGTGTGTGGCATCCCCGCCCTTTCCTTAAGGACTCCTCCTCCGCCCTTCGCTTTGGAATCCCCCCTTACCGGCCCGTCTCCTGAGGTCGGTGGTGATAACCGAGCAAACCGTGGCGTAGTCGCCGTGTGGCGGCGGGCAGGGAGTCGCCACGCCACGCTCAAGATGGCGGCGGGCGGCGCCCCGCCGTGGCGGGCGGGGCGCACGCGGGTGACGTGAGGCGCTCCGGGCATGGGCAGGTGCAGGAGGTGGCGGCGGCCGGAGTTGGGCCGGCGGTAGCGGCGGGAGAGGAGGAGGCGGAGGAGGAGGGGGCTCGGGCTCGGCCGGGGTTCGGGGACAGCCGGGACACCGCAGCGCCTCCTCTCCGCTCCCTCGCTCCTCGGGGACGCTCCCCCTCGCGGCGCGGAGGGCGGCGGGCGCGGCGCGGCCATGGCCGAGGAGCCCAGCGCGCTGCCCTGGTCCATCAGCAAGGATGACTACGAGCTGCAGGAGGTCATCGGTGAGCGGTCATCGGGATTTGGAGGGGAGGGGGGTGCAGGGTGCCCCTCGGATATGGGGGTGTGAGTCCGCTGAGGGAAGGGGGAATCCGACCCCCCCAGCTGAGAGGGATCCTGTCACACACCCCGCAAAGGAGTGGGACTGTGTGACTGCCCTCTCCCTCAGCCATGTGAGGGTGTGAGAGGATCCGTTCCTATGAGCTGAGCTGTGTGAGGGTCTGGGGGTCCCCTCCGCTGAGGAGGCGTCCGCGCCCCCGCTCTGAGGGGTGTGAGGGTCTGGGGTATCCCTCAGCTGGGAGGGGTCCCGTCGCACTCACCCCATCACGGACTGTATGACCACCCCCCCTCCTCCTTCCAGCCACGTATGTAGGAAGGATGTGAGAGGATCTGTCCCCCTGCCTTGCGGGGGACTCTGAGGGGCGTGAGGGTCTGTGTGACCCCCCCTGCTGAGGCTGCTGCCTCTCATCATCTCTGTGTGGGGCCCACGGAAGGGGATATGGGTCTGCCCCATCCCAGGAGAGGATTGCGGTGGTCGCGGGGACAATCCCCTGGCAAGGGACTCGTCCCTGGCCTCTGCCCACTCCTCTGGGCAGGGTCTATGTCTCCTCGTGTCGGGGTGAGTGGGACGGGGTCCCCTTTATGGGGCTTTTCTTCCCACCACGGTGTGGTCTGGGATGTGCTGGGCGTGAAGTGGTCACCGGGAGTGAACTCCAGAGCTTGCGTGGGCTCTCTCCTTCTAGGGCACCCCCGTTCATTTTGGGGCGATCATTCCTCTCAGCATTTTCGGAGCCCCGTGCTGCTTTGGTTCCTACACGGAGGGTTTGGCAGAGCCGCCGAACGAGCCTTTTATCCTGGGATTTTGCTGCTGCCGTGCATTTTCATTCATTGTCCTCAGCTCGAGGCCCCAGCCCTTGCTCTCTCCATTAAATGATTTTTTTTTTTTTTCTTCGCTCTCTCTTGGCTTTAAACTGCCCAGTTGCCAAAGGCCTCCCACTGTACTGATTTATTGGCTGTCTCGACCATTTTGTTGGGGTGTGTTTGAGGGATATATGGCTCTAGGGCGAGTGTGTGACACATCAGAGGTGGTGCCACAGGTGACTCTAAGGTCAGTACCTCCCGTCTCACCCTCCGGAGGCACAGAATGAAGCAGGAGGTGGCAGGGCAGGCTCCCGGCCAAAGGGTTTTAGGAGGAAGGTTAATTCTTTGAGTAATCTTTATGGAGTGCTTTCATTTGAAGTTTCTAAATGACGTAGCACTGTCATGCCCAGGCTTTCCATCTCTGCCTCGTGGGGAGGCTTGTTTTCTGTTGAGGGTGGGAGAGTCTGTGAAAACGCTGTTTTAAGAGATTAAATTCGTAGCATTGTTTAAAAGTAGGAAGGAACTAAAGCTGTGGAGTGGGGGAAATCCTTCTGGAAATCCCTGTTGCTCTGTGGGATCAGGCTTTGTCCTCACCCTCTGCTCAGAGGGAGCAGCAGTGCTTTAGGAAGGAGACCAACTCCCTGTAAAGACAGGGAAGATGTAATCCTACAGACCAGCCCTTTAAATCTCCTCTGGAAAATGTGCCCTGGGGAGGAAGATGATCAGCCTCCCTGAGGAGGAGGAGATACAGGTGTGGGGAGGAAGGGGGAGAACATGCCACCCATTTCCTGGGGAAAGAGAACTGCATTTCTCTGTGTAGGAAATACTTCCTTTTCTTTAGAGAGCCTGCAAAGGGGTGCTTTGTGGTGGCACAAAGCAAGGATTTGGACCTGAGTAATCAAGGACAGGAGTGAATGCCTCTTTGTAGCTGGGGAGCAGGGTGGGATGGGAACAAAAGGGAATGCACACTTCTGCTCTTGGGAGAACTTGCTGCTGGAGACGCACATCCCACAGCCTCAGAGTATGAGGAGGAGCACAGACACGTGTTGTCTCATGTTAACTGACAGAACTTGGGGAGAAATTTAGAAGAAGTGTTTAATTTCTTCTGTGTCTTTTCCCTGTCCCTCTGCAAACTGAGTTTCTGGATGTCGCCTGCTCACTGAAAGGTTGTATTGGCATTTTGGCATGTGATGGAGCGTACACTGAGATGTGTATATTACAAACATATGGTTTCTCTTTTTAACTTTCCCGTCCCCCGCCCCCCCTTTACTCATTTCAAACACTGGTGTGTCTGCCAGCGGCCTGGATGGAGATGTGACGCAAGTTTCCTAGCACGTATATGATTTGTGGGACAAAATGTCACTGTGTTAACTGAGCTGGACTGCCTTGCCTCCTGCTTCATGTCTCCTGTAAACCTCAAGGGGTTTTTGGTTGGTTTTTTTTTGGTTTTTTTGGTTTTAATTTTTTTGAGCTCTCTATAACTGAAGAGCTGTAAAGGTCCTTCAGCATGGAACAAAGAGACGTTCTGGTGTGGAAAGAGATGAATCTTGTATTGGTGTTTCCTGATTAAAAAAACCATTGCTCTTAAAATTCAGAGTAAGTTTTGAGGTTACCAGTTCAGCTGTTTTTATTTTACACATAGAATAAAGGAAATCCATGTGTAGTCTAATTCCTTAATTTGTACTGTTTGTGCCTGAAAACAGCCATATGTGGCTTTTATTAGATGTGGATGTTTCCATACCACTCAAGTGCAGGAATAGAAAAAGCAAGTTTCCTACCTGCAAAGAGAACCTCTACTGTAAAACTGCCCCCCTGATTCTGGCTAATACTATGTATAAATAAAAAAGGATTACTCAGCACCAGGGATGACTCATGCCATTATAAAGGTATGGATTAATATCCGTGTTGATTATGCTTGGTTAGTGTTAATAACTGCTGAGTAGCCTCCTTAGGCTTAAATAACTTCCAGTACACTGAATCAAGGAACTTTGATCAGATGAGAATCTGATTTCACTTTAAAAAAGGATAAAATGCAGGTGGAGTAGAGAAAGCAATTTACAAAGCATTTCAGTGAAATGTACTCCCAGAGTAGCAAGAGTTCTACAGGTGAATAGGGCTTTTGGAGACACTGCAATTTTTATCTAAAAAGCAGAATATAGTCTGTGCCGTGGTGGTGGTTGTGAAGGTGGTTGGTCTTCTGAGCGTGGATTGCATATAAATTACTGCAGTCTTCTTTTTGAAGCCTGAAAAAAATTCGACCTCATGCTGCTCGTGCTGATCAGATACTCACACATGCGGGTTCCCCTGGATCTCACAATTCCTCTTGGAAATGCTGGTAGCGGGAGTGAAGTTGGTTGGAACTGGGTCATTCTCATTTTGCTACTTTTCTGGAAAGACGAGAGCCGTGCTGACTGTGGCTGTTTGATTTAGGAGCATCCCCTTTGCTGCAAACAGCTCGTGCCAGAAACAGGAGATAAATTAGTGGTGGGAGTGCTCCCATGCTCTGTTCCTGTGCCCTCTCTCCCCTGACAGATTCCTTCACAGCGATGAGGACAGTGCAGGCTGCATGAATAGATCTGGTGGGAGTTTCTTATCCCATCAGAAATCAAGCCTAAATTGAAAATTGAAGTCACCATTTAAGGAATGATTAGTTTTTTTTTCATGACTGCGATTCAAGTAGCTTTGGAGTTGGGCTGTGCCTGTGAACATGTTGATCTTTTGGGGATGAATATTTAGATTTCTGTCTGTGATCATCCCAGCCCTATGTGGGAGAAATTTTTTTCACAGGTACAAAGGAACTTCTTAGAATTAAGATTTCTGCTCTCCCGATTTTATCAAAATGTCTGTGGTCATCTGTCTGGTGCTTGTGTAGAAGTTTCATGTGCTAAGAAATCACTGCCATTGAAAAAGAGCAGCCTGGAGGTGCTGACCAGGAGCAATTAAGGTCTTTGGATGTAAAATCCAGGCTGGAATTCCAGGCTCTTGTCCAATGATAACTTTAGGGGTTGGGGTTTTTTTTTGGGGAGCGTGGTGTTCATTGCTAGCTGTGGTGCCTGTGTGCTGGCTGCAGCCAGTTTCACATGCCTGATTATTTAAAACCCATTCAAGAAAAATGTTACACTGTACAAAATATAACTGCCTGAGCTCTAAATGGAGTGTTTAGGATTCAGTCTTGGTGCCATATGTTTTGTTTTAGCATTTCCTTGTGGATTCCCACTCCTCCCCCCCAGCTTTGCTGAGCAAAATTGATTCCTGCACTGTATTCCCAGTATTCAGGCTGGTGAATTCATTTGAAGACTTGCTTTGTGTGCTCATTTTTTCCACATAAATTTGGTGGAAAAGCCTTAGTTGTTTTACATTATGTTAAAACTTCTATTAAATTGACTTTGGGCAAATGTAGATAAGTTAAAAAAATGTGAGAGGTCATTGATAGTACTTGGTCTGCTTGGACATTGAAATGGGAGATGCTCAGTACAGGTTTCTCAGCTGCTTGGATGTAGACAAATATATCTTGTGTGATCCCGAGTGCAACAGAATAGCAAAGCTACTCCTGCATCCAGGCTACCTTTCCTTTGGACACTTGACACATCTCATTTCTTTATGACCTTTGATTCCATTGCCTTGCTAGAATTAGAGCTGAACTGAGTTGCTTTTCACCCCTGGGGAGGTGAAAGCAAAAGGTGTTTGGTTGTGCGTGTGCCTTTGTTTAGTGCTTCTGTTGTCTGTGCCCTGATAGGAAGGAGGATAAAATGCACAAGGCAGCAGAATGAGGACTTACAAAGCCAAGCAGTGATGAAGGAGGCTGGCTGGGAAAAATACGTGGTTGTTAGCCTTACCTGCTGGTTTGAGGGGAGAGCAGAGACAGATCCTGCTGCTTTCAGCTGTTCTGGGGTATTAAGGAAAAAAACAACATGCAGGGTGTTTCATGTGGAAGTAGTTCACACTTTTCTGGCGTTGGTTTCTATGTAGCAGTTAGGTACTGTTAGGTACCTGGACCGATTAATGTTTAACACTTCCATTTCTCAAGAATCCATTTGAATAGTTTCAGTTTAATGCAA
The DNA here is from genome assembly GCA_013396875.1 of Vireo altiloquus. Lineage (NCBI taxonomy): Eukaryota > Metazoa > Chordata > Aves > Passeriformes > Vireonidae > Vireo > Vireo altiloquus. The sequence goes on from VZRF01000565.1 coordinate 64,195, forward strand.
ATATCTTGGCTGGTGCTGGGAAGTGTGGCTGTGCTGTGTTCCTGAGCACACCTGAGGGGTGTACATACTGTCTGACAAATGCCTGCCTGGGAGGCTTCTTGCTTTTGCAGCTGATGAAATCTTGAAGAGAATCAACTCTTCCCCAGAACATTTTTCTATTTAAACTTGGCAGCATCTCTTTTCTTTCTGAGTGTTAGCAGCTTGCCCACTAAGCCAGAGTTTAGAGATGTAATCTTTAATCTTTTAATAAAAGTTGGAGCTCTTTAAAATGATGGCAATAACATTTATTGCTAATTGTATTAGTGCGTAGCAACAAACTGTGTCTTGGTCATATTTTCTTGGAAGATTTCCCCAAAAATGGACAATGTCCATCGTAAATCTCTGCAGCAGTAAATTTAGCTGTGGACATGATAATGGAGTGCTTGTAAACTTGGTGTTATTAAACTTTCTTAATAGGGAGAGACAAACTTGAGGGCTTTGTGGGTGTAGAAGAATAGCTGTTGGAGCAGTGGAATTTGGCATTACAAAATCTTTGAAATATCAGGATGCTGGGGCTTTCCAGACAAGTTGAGCTATTATCCTGCGCTCCCTTTAGAATCAAACAACTGAGATGCAGATATGAAGGACTTGGCTCTCAAAGTTGCTGCAGTTTCCTGTGACTTCACCTAAGGGAGTTCAGCCTTGACATTTCTAAAAAACATGTGAAACTCTGTCTCTCTTCCTGGCAGCCACATGGGAAAGTCTTGGAGACAGGGTTAGGTCCCTGGCTGACAGGCAGTCCAGGCTCTTAATCAGAAGGTCATTGCTCTTGGTGTGTGAGAAGAGATGGGGTACCTCTGGTAGGCAAAATAATGCATATACTAATGAAGGGAGCCAGACTAAGAACAAAATTCAACTTGTCTGGAGTAAGACAAGATCACTTTAGCAAATGGTGTAACTACAGCTGAATGGCAGCAGGGATACAGGTGCCTGATTGGGTCTGTGGTACTGAGTCAGAATTTCTCATGTCCCTCTCGTGCATGAACATAAATGAAAGGACTGACCTTAGTATGGGATTCTGTCAACCCTAAGCTTGATCCCTTAACTTGTCTGAGCGTGTTGTTTGCCTTGAAACACTGCTCATGAGTGGGGTTTTCATGTTAATCATAACAGCCTGCATATTCCTTGGTTTTAACCATATTAGGTGGTCCTGTCACATTGTACAAGCAGGTGGGGATTTGTGGTGATACAAGTGCACAAACAAAAAATCCAATACTTCTTTTCACAACTACTCAACAGCTACAACAACCAGCGAAGTTTTTTCCCAAGTCCTTTCTTTCACCACTCCTCAAGGTTCTTAAAGATCATTGTTTCCTGGTGTGCACCACTGCACACAGAATTTTTGCTTAATGCAAATTTTCTTGTAATTAGGAGAAATTCCATCCTGGAAAAAATATTTGGTTATGTATCAGCCTCCATCAAACTAGAGTCTAATGTGCCTTGCCAGGATTTCTGAGACCTCTTTAGGAAGTCTGCAGGAGATGACTGTCTTCCACTCTTAAAGGCTTCACAGATCCCATCCGTGAATGAAGTACAGAGTAAATTCAGAGCACTGATTCACTTTCTCAGTGAATTACCATATTAGGCAAATCTTCCTTCCACCTCCCATCCCTTACAGTTTTATACAGCTTGTACTGCATGCTTGTGAAACGACACCTTCAAAGTCTGATAACTCAGTCAAATTAAAATCCATTTGTGAGGGAATACAGAAAAGCTTTTCTGAATGAGATTTTAATTTTTTGCCAGATTTCAATTTTCTGCTCCAACTGCCTTGTCTTGAGAGTTTGGGATGAGGGAGAGAAAAAAATTCTTGTTTTCTTTCATTTCACTGTTCCATGCTAAACTGACTTTATAGCATTCTCCCCAGTTGATATTTCCTTTGGGCAGGAAATGAGCCTATGTAAATTCATTCTGGAAAGAAAAGGTACAAGCAGCTGTTAAAGGATAGTATGAATTGAATTACTTCAGTGATCATCTCTTACTGTAGTAAATTCTCCTTGGGTTTTGCCAAAGTTTTACTGTTTTATAGTTATGAATGGTAATTTAAGAACAAACTTTACTCTTATTGCTAGCACCTTGCTATTAATAAAGCTGTGTGGGAGGATGCTGTTCCCATTTCATCCATCCACAGAGTTGAATTAAGTTAAAACAGCAGAATGAAAATTTGACCTTAAGTACCTGCCTCACTTCTGGTGAGAGCTGACTGAGCACATGGCTTGTCCAGTGGTATCCTCTGATGGCTTGTGTGGAAGAATTGAAGTTGGCTTTTGTCTTAGAGCAGAGTTAATTGACAAATGTTGTAGTTCATTAGAGGGGAGGGTGTTGTCAAGTAGGAAAATGTTTAAAAAAACTATCTCTGAATGTGAAATTGTGTTGAGGTACTTGGGGCAGGGTGTGAAATTATTGCATCTTGGGGCAGTTCAACACGTTTTGTAAAACTGATGGTTTACTAAACACTGGATGAAAGCTCCATAGTTACTGTTGGACAGGTGGTGCATTTTCAATTTTGATTCAGTCCAAGTTAGGCCCTTGCTCATTTTCAGTCTTCACGGGATTTTAAGTCCATTTCCTTAGGTTCTGGGGTTCATTCCAGCCCTTCTGAAAAGGAAGCCATGAAAACAGTGCAGAGGGTATTGGAAAATGATGGTATTTGAAAAGTGAGAGAGCACATTCATGGCTGTAGGATGAGAGCACTTACAGAATATTTTTCTTAACAAAATTATGGGCTCGGCTGTGCTCTGAGCTGATACCTGTTGAGGTAAGTGGGGCAGCTGGAACTGCAGTTGGGAATTTCAGGCTGTCTCCAGCTTCAGGCAGGCAACACAATATTAGCTAATCTTGATGACTTGAAAACTCATCAATTAAAGATAACGCTTCTTGTTGTGGAGTAAACACCTTTCCTGCAAAATCCACAGAGATGGATTTCATTATGTCAATTTTCAGAACAAAACCAGAAAGCTCCTGTCACTTATTTTGCTGAGACACAGAGCTAGTGAGGACTCCCAGGGTCGTGGAGTTCAGTTCCCTACTCTGGCTGATGCTAAATTGTATAATCCCTATACTGAATTAATGAATGCTTGTGCTGGAAATGGCACATGGGGGAATTACTGACACACGTTCTATTAAACACTCAAACCTCCCTGTGACCCTGTCATTGCTGGATGAAACAGCTGCTTAATGGATTCCCCACGACAGTGGGAAGTGACAATGACATGTCTTTCATAGCACGTCGATGAGGCTTGATGGTTTTCTTATACCACTTGCTTTATGTTCAGGCTGTATCTGCATGGGCAATTCCCTGTGGAAGAAAGCTGAACCTTGGTGTTTGTGGTGTCTCCAAACCTTAAAGGCATTGATTCAAATGTCTCCAGTTTGTGATTCCTCAAGATCTGCCAATGGAAATGGAGTTCTTTGGAAACTTGATGTGTTATGTCTTTACTTCCTAGGCCACTTCTTTGTGAACCTTTCTGTCTCTCACCATGCAAGGCAGTCATAAAATCGTGGAGTCATGGGATCTTTAAGGCTGGAAAAGACCTTTAAGACCATCACATCCAGTCATTAACCCTGCACCACTGTGTTCCCCACTAAACCCTGTCCCCGAGTGCCCCATCCAGTGTTTTTTGAACACTTCCAGGGATGGAGATTCCACCACTTTCCTGGGCAGCCTGTTCCAATGCCTGACCACCCTTTCAGTGAAGGTTTTTCTAATATCTGATATAAACCTCCCCTTGTGCGACTTGAGGCCATTTCCTCTCATCTTCTCAGTTATTACCTGGGAGAAGAGACTGACTCCCACCTTCCTACAGCCTCCTTTCAGGGAGTTGTAGAAGGCAATAAGGTCCCCCCCAGGAGCACCAAGCAAGTTGAAAGGTGAAGCCAGAAGTTCCATCCTTTCACTAAAGTAAAAATAGTCACTGAGGATGCCAATTGTCTAATAAATAGCTTGGTATTAACAGCTAATAAATACCTTGGTATTGACTTGCAGCAAACTGTACTTCACTGGAAAAAGCATCTTGAGCATGAAGAGTTTTCCTGTTGAACGACTCACCAATGCAAATCTTATTTGAACAGCTGAGAGGCCTGATGAACTGGCAACCTCAGCTCAGTTATTTGTCCAGATCCTAAGGCTCAGGATGGTTCTCATTACTCTTGGTTAAAGAATGTAATTTTTGACCAGTGGGCTAATCTTGTATGCTGAACAGACTAATAGATGCAGAAAATATTTACTAGATCAAGATATTTGCTGAAAAGAAAGGATAATAGCCTTTGAGAGAGGATATATCTGATACTTAAAAGCTTATTTACCTAAAATAACCACGGTGCTATCAAACATCTGCACTGTAAGCAGGCAGATTGTTCTGTTAAGTGGAACTCCGGCCAAATAAAATATCCTCTACAGCTGACAATTACATTTGAGAGACAGAGTTCAGAGATAAAGATTGGGAGGGAAGAAAGGAGAACACTGGCTTGGCTACTGTACCAGTGCTGTGTTTTGAGCCTTGGTAATACCTGATGACAGCCAGCATGATATTTACGTTGCTGCGTATGCCATAAAGGCAACTGACAGTGATTAAAAGGGAAGGATGAACCTTCTCCACTAAAATTGCTGTGTTTGGAAATGAGATGTTTGAGCCTGCTTTCCATCGTGTAGACTTAACACTGCATAGCTGCAGTGCCCTTTAAATTAGCCAGAGATGTTGGCACAAAATCAAATAAATATAATTGGTTTCAAACTGAAAATCTAATTTAGGCATGCTAATAGCATCTTAAGTAAATGTGGCAGGTCACGCAGGACTTGTGTAACTGGCCCTTGGAGCTTACTGTACTTACTGCCATGGGGAAAATGGTCTCAGAGGTGTTCCCCAAATCACCTGGTACTCTGGACAGCTGGAGGGTGTTTTCTTAAAGCATGATGGGAATGTCTGCTAGTCTGGACTGATTTGGGGTATGTGAGGGCTGCGGGAGGTTAGGCATACAGCCAAGGGCAGCACCCTCTTCCACCCTCTCTTCCATGCTTTGGTGTTTGCAGTGGCAATGTTGGAGAAATATCACATGGGCTGATGCTCCTCCCTGGTAATCCTTCTCTCTGCTGATACCTTCTGAAACCTTCTGTGGCGAGTGGCTTTTCCCCTGGTCTTTTTTTTTTCTTGCATCCCTTGCTCTGGTGTGGAGTCTGATGCTGGAGGGCTGCAGCTCTTTGTCATAGGGAGGCAGTGGAAAGCTTGCCTTGACTGCCTGTGCTGTGGGCTGGTGCCTGCAGATGAAATCAAACAGCAAAGTGACCCAGTGACAATTTTGTCACATATCTTACTGACATGCTTTGCATGGCCAACCCTGTTCCTCGCCCTCTGTTCCAGTCCTGGCCTGTTTTATATTGACAGACTGACCATTTTCTCTCCAAACCTGTCACTTCCCTGCTTAGTCTGTGAGGATTCTCAACCTGAATGTTTGCTGAAGGTGGAAAACAGATGACATTTTTCTGTGTTCAGGGCCCATGAGATATTGAAAGATTCTTGAGAGAACAATGCGGTGTGGGGTGGGGTGAAAATTTCCATAAGACTCCCCTTCCTTTCTGCAGAAACCTTGGCATTGAGTTGTTAAGATTACAGTAGCTAACCTCTCTCCAGCTTAGAAATCAATGTCATTTATTTATTTATAGTGTAGAGTTCATTGGGGCCATGGGAAGATGTACCTAGCTGTGGGTATTGCCCATCAGTTGCTGATGGCTCTGAAAATAATACTGGACTTCTTACAAGTGATTGGATTTGAGTCCACTGAGTCTGAGATGTGAATTAAAGACTTGGGCAGTAAGTCTGCAGCATCAAGTGTTTCTGTATTGATGAACCAGTGGAGGGGAAGTGTGTTTAAACAAGTGCTGGCAGCACTGTGTGATCTTTGCTGGCTTACCATCCTTCTCCAGTGTACATGGAGCACTAGGAATCTTGAGAAATACATTGTCTTACATGGGCAGAAACCTCTGAGCTCTGGACACGATGTGTGGTTTTCAGTGGTATTGTCAACTGTGAGAGCTCTTGTCAAGATGGTGAATAACTCACTGTCAGCAAGTTTATGTGCTGTTCAAATGTTTTGGCTCTATTTCTAATTGGACAGCAGACGTTCCAAATATGCTTCTCCGTATTTTCTAAAATTCTTTGAGCATGCTTGATTAATGCTGGAATATCATTGTCTGTTGGACACTGCAGGTGCTGGCATAAATTGAGCAAAGACTCTCAGGCTTTGGGAAAGACATAATGGTGTCTTAATAACAGAAATCCCTGGTGTTGTGAGCACTGTTGGAAATCTTTGGCCTCACAACTTGCACAGAATCTTGAACTATTTGAACTCTGGCTGTACTGGAATAAGTGATCAGAGAGCATTGCATAGTGATACACCTGTAATTTAAATGAAACACCCAGGAATTCACAAGCAAAAACTGCTTTTTCCCATTCTTGCTTCTACTTCTTCAGTAAAAGGTCTAGACTGTTGTCATCAGATGTGCTGGTGTGAAATAGAAGTCACTTGTATTAAAGTCTTAACTCTCTGCCTGGATTTGTTACCTCCCCATCCGTGCCCTTTCTCAGGGTGGTGTTCAGCACATGCCCTGTGTCTTACAGTATCTGCAGCCACCTTTGGCTTGAACCCAGCTGAATGTTCCCAGCAGTGGGCTGTGCTCAAGGTGAGCCTGAATGAGAAATGAACCTGCTGCATGCAGCGATGTGAGTTAGGCTGGACTGAAGGGCGAGGCGACATTTTGTCATTGACCACACGGAAACGCAAAGTTTTAAAATTATTTCTTTAAACCAGGGCTGAGCTGCTGTTCCTAAAGCCTTTTAATCAGAAATACAAGGGTAGCCACTGTCTTGTAAATGTGAGAGTTCAGCTGTGACACTGCCTGCAGGACTGTTGCATGCACATAGTGCAGGTGCCTTCATATGTAGTGTGTGTACTTGTGCTGTGATATGTAGTCTCTGTGGGGATTGCTGGTTTTCATCCATCCCCCCCATATAGGCTTTAAATTTGGCTCCCTCACAACTTTCCTGTTATATCTGCTTTCACTTTCTGCCTTTGCTTATGCTTCTCTGATTTATTTCTTCCCTGCACTGTATTAGCAAGTGTTTCTTTCCCTCTTCTCTACATAGTATCTTTCCATCTCTGCTGTAGATCAAACTCTGCATGACTGGAGTTGGGAGAACATGCATCAAGGTAAACCTGGACTCTTACTACTTCTGCCAGGGTTTTAAATAGGTGCTTGTGCTGTGGATGTGTCATTCTTCAGCTTGTAAAGAAATAAATGTAAAGCCCTGGTTCTTCTCTTATTAGGAAATATTATTCATAGTAAATTTGTATTGGGAATGAGTGGTGGGAGTGAGCGTGGCTGTGCTGCTGCAGCTCTGGGAGCTTCCAGGGGGTAGCTGCTTGTCTGCACTCCTGTGTTGCTGTGGGAGGGGAGCTGTGCTCACACCTGTGATTTTGTAACTTTTTTGTGTCTTGGCTGTGGCTTGCTCTGCTGCTGCTTCAGTTTTTCACAGGTTTCCCAACCAGGCACAGAGCAAACCCAGATGAATTCTCCCTTTCTGGTTTTGCTGCTGCTCCCAGTGTCTCTAACAGCAGTACTCAGAGCCAGCTTGCTATTTGGGCTCGCTCTGAGCAGTGCTAGAAGCACCCAAGTGATCCCCCTGCTGATTTGGGGCTGTAATTCCACTTCTAGAATTGTTAACAATCTTCCTGCAGTCCCATGCTGAGGAGATGATACTTTGCTGTGAAAGCTTTTTCTTCTCCACAGGTAAGCAGACTTTTGCCCCCTCTGTGGCAGTACTAGCAGTATGTCCAAGTACTGTTTCTAATTCCCTTTGGTTTTATTAATGCTATTTGTAACTGTTGTTGTAGGTTGCATCTTCCATTTTGTAGTAAGAATGTGACATGTAGTGGGAAGACAGCTTGAAAAACATATTCAAGGACCATTAACATTGCATTACTTCACCCTTCCTGAATCGTGGGGCTTGTGCCAGCAAGACTTTGACATCCAGTGGACTCTTGTTACCAAGTCCTGCTTGGGGAAAGGAGTATTCCCACCCCATGCTGGGTTGGCTGGAAATTTGAGAGTAGGCTTTTTTTTTTTTTGCTAGCTTGTTTTTAGGAGCAGTTCATTCTTTGCAAGAGGACTCTTCTCACCAGAAGCCTCAAATGAGGTGCAGAAAATAGAGGCATCACTTTGCCTTCATGGCACATGGACCAAACAATGCAAGATCAGTCTGAATTTGCAATCTGGTATTTAATTTCTGGTTTAATTAGATCTGTATTTGCCCTGTGTTCTGTAAGAACGCATAAGAAGTTCTCTTCCCATTCTTGTAGCTTCTTGTTTTATTGCTGTATTGTCCTTGGAATGAGTAATCAGAGCAGGGCTCCCACAGCTCTTTGGCATGAGCCTGTCAAAGACTTGAGGCATCCAGAGATGGAGCGAGCCTGCAGAGGCATGAATACTGAGCCTTGGCTGTAAAGCATTAAAGGTCTGAGCTTTGGTGTACCTGGAACCTGAAAGTCATTGCTTGGTCCAGAGCAGCCTTGCAGGGAAGTTTTTTGTGTGCATTGTTCATAAGAGGAAAACCCGGGGGCACAATTATAAACAGAGCCTGCGTCACGAGTGGCTTTCTGGCACCACACTCCAGATAGTGGAGGATGGATTCCAGATCTCGCTTAAAAATAGAGAGGTCGTGTGTGTGCAGGGAAGGGTGGAAGCACTGAGCAGGGTTGTGCAGAGGTGTTTGCCTGAGCATGGCCTAATGCTGAAGGAGACTTGGGAATATAACTTATGAGTGCAGGTGTGGAGAGCTGGGTTTCTCCAGCCTTAGCAGAGTTGTTGGTGTTCTCAGCTATCTAGTGGGAAGTTCTAAAAGAGAGGAAGCTGGATTCTAGAGGTGCATGGTGAAAGACTGAGGTTGGGAGCAAATCTGGGAGATCTGGTTAGTTAGCAAGGGGGGAAAAAAGCTGTATCATGTGGGTGGTCAAACACAGCAACAGCCAAAGAGGTTGTAGAAACACCTCTTGTTAAGCAAAATTCAAACTGGACTGAATTAGATGCTGAGGAAACTGATCTAAGTTGGGATTTTATCCTGCTTTCAGCAGGAGGATGGACTGGAGGTTCCTTTAAACTTAAATGGTTTGTAATGTTCATTTGACCCTGGGAAAGAATATTTCCTCTACAGAGGGTATTTGATACTGCAGTAGGATAAGGACTGATGCTCCAAGACTTTTATGGGACATGTCCCCTGTTGATTGTATCAGCTTTGTGAGCAACTGAGTTACAGTGAACTTTCACATCTCCCAGGGTGCCTGAAATAAATTTAAAGCTCGGGCAACACTCTTTTGTGAGTCCTTCTTCCATGGAACTACTTCAAATTGCAATTGCACGTGGTTGGAGAATACTATCCTAGAGCCAGGATTTGATGCTTGTCTTGTGACCGTCTGGCGTGACCATTCCATTGCTTCTGCAGATCTCTCTGCCAAGAGGATCTCTGGCTTCAGTTGCATTTGCCTGGGGAAGAGGCATTGGTGCAATTCATCCCAGTCTTACTGGGAGAGCTGCAATGTCCTGATGTGGCTGCAGAGATTCAGCTGGAGGCAAAGTGTGTAGGAATATGCTGTGTCCTCTGGTCAGTCCCCTGTCTTTCCACTCCTCCAATTAGCCTTGAAATAATTGGTTTCCATTAACTTCAGTAGGGATCTCAGAGGGTTTGTCTTTATTTTCAAAAATGGAAGCTTCATGTAAGCTGTGCAGCTGTAGAAGAGATGGTGTCCAGCATGCCTTAAAGGCTGATGCTGGGCTTTTATGGCGAGTTTGTCTCAACTTAAGGAGAAGTTCAGGCTGGAGCTATGGGTGCTGAAGATTCAGGGGTCTAGAGAAGGTAACCTGAAAAATCTGGCTTCAGTAACTGAGTGCTTGGAGACTTTTTTTTTCAGGTTATTTTAATCCTTTCAGAGGTTGATTTTATTTCTGAAAGAGCTGTTTAATCGTAGAAACATGAAAGAAGCAAGGGTTAGAAAGGGTATGTTTTCCTCTTAAGGCGGTATTTTCTAAAGTAGGTCGTGACCCTCTTATGCAGGAATTTTGCAGCTGCTATCCTAGGGGTTGGAACTATATCTGAGAGCCTACAGAGGCAAAAGCAGAGGGTATTAAGCAGATCCTAATACCCATTTGGGGTCTCTTTCCTCACCATCACCCTTCAACAAAATGATCTCCTGCTTTTCAGGAATAAAGCAGTAAGCATTTGGCTGTGCCTGTTTTTCATTGTTTTGCTAAGCTGTTATGTTGGAAGAGATTAACCAGGGAGCAAATTTTCTCCGAAAGCTGATCTTGAGAGAGGCGGGGGGAAGAGCCTCAGCACTGACCTTGATCAGAGTATCCTGAAGTGGGGAGTGAGCAGGAACTGAGCACAGGAACGCTAACTCTGTGCTGCCCATGTCATCGGGACTGCAGATGGCTCTGATCGCAGCAGATCTGTGGCTGCTGGGAGAGTTGGTTTGTCCAAGTTGTGCTACCTGGCACAAACTGCCTTTGGGATTTTTCCTTATTGAAGGCTGTTCATAGCAGCCCAGGAAATCTCTTCCCACTGTTCCCCATATATTTTTCCCTGCTCTTAAACTTTATAAAACTTCCTTGATGACCTTTTTCTTCTTCTCTCTGTTGTTGTCATCTCTCCCTATGCTTGTTTTCACTCAGCAATGTGTTCAGCATCCTCTCTACAGCTTCTCTCTTTCCTTTCTCTTGCCACCCTGGCATTTAATAAACAAACAGTGTGGCTGCAAAGCCTGAAGTGCCCGTGTTGCCATGTTTTCTGAACTCTACAAAAAAACATGGAAACCTGTCTTTGTTTGGTCCCAGAAGCACGGCACGCCACTGCTGCCACCAAAGAGCAGCTTGCTTGTGGCACATCGTGCTGCAGCTTGGCTTAATCCTCGCTTGATACGCTTTTGAGATTTCATTGTTTCTCTATAATTAGTGCTACAGAGGAGCTGAAAGAAATGACGAATTAGCGGGAGAGGGGGGAGTGGGGAGAGCAGGTGGTGATCGAACTAAAGAGAGCTGCCAGAAAAGTAGGAGCAGCAGGGAATTAAATGGGAGGAGTCTCGAGTTTAGATGATTCCCTGCCATGTGCCCAGAAGGATTTAGTTTGGGATTTCATTACTGTTCAAGTAATGCCATACACTCATAACAGATCATGTCCCTGTAGGCTGGGGCATTGTCCAACACTTAGTGAAAAGCAGTTTTTGCCCTGAAGTCCTAGTGTGCATTGATCCCACAGACTTGAGGACTGGAAAGGAGCTGTAGCATGAGTGGTCCTGCTTTTAATTAGGCTGTATCCATTGTTTCTGGTAGTAACATCCTGAAAGAATAAAACACAAAGCTATTCTTTGTGTGGTGACTTCTATAAAGCCCTGGACTTCATCTTGTGAAGGATTTGGTTCACAGTAGTGATGTTGCATCTGGATTGTTAGAAGCACCTCTGCCAGTTGTTCTTACATAAACTAGGTTTAACTGGCACAGAAATCCTGGGATGTCATGCTGTGGGGGAAAGCAGGAATATGCTGACACTATTCAGAAAGAGCCTTTGAACACAGATACCTGTGCTGATGAGGACAGGTAGCTTTAGAGGTAAAAATACACACTGAAAATCTAACTGGGGAGTGAAAAGGGTTCTGTGACAAGACAGTCCTCTGAGGTGCACAGTCATATATTCTTCCAGCACCTGGCTTGTGTTTTCAGCCTCTATTACTATGTACCAAGACATCTGAAGAAAGAAATCATAATACTGGTGCTTTGAATGTGTCAGTAGCAACATTTCTTCTGGGATCTAACTCTTTGGAAAGAAATGAGTGTTTGGTTTTTGTTCTGACTTCCAAAAGGCTATTGCTGTAGGAAGACCAGAAGTGCTAGGAGGTGCAAACTCACTTCTGCCTTTTGTCACTTCTGTGTGCTCTGCCCTCTTTGTCTTGAGCCTTTGTGTTTTTACTTTTTTTCTCCCACCAAAGAAGCAGCAGAAACAAAACAAGAGAAGCAGGTACTGGGTCAAGAGAGTAGGTCACTGCCACCCAGGATTCCCAGTGAGTGGGAATTCATTTGTGCTGGGACTGCTGCTTTCATGCTGGATTCCTGCACCTGCTGGGCAGAGTGACTACAGGGAGTGTATGTAGAGGTTTGCTTTTGGGATGTTTGTCCTGTTCTTAACGTTGTGTATTTCAGCCCAGCTCCTGGCAGTCTAACCAAACTCTGCTGTCAAAACCTCCCCCCTTTGCTCTTTCTGAGCTCTTTCTCTTAAATATCTGCATAGACCTCTCCATCATCTTTCATTTGCTCAAGAACCTGCTTACAACACTCAAACTTTGTTTTCAAAGCCTCTTGTAAATATTCTTGCTGTTATTGCTGTCATTTTCTTCATAACTTTGTTTTGCGTTGTGCTATGAATAGTCTCTGAAAAACAATATGTGTGCAAGTAATAAATGGCCTCAGTCTTGAACTTCTTAAAAACCCATTTGCTTTGTGAAATAATAAAGCTTTAGCAACCGTAGCATTTTGTGTTCTGCGCACTTTTGCCTTCTGCCTTTAAAATGTAAACTCTTGAGTACAGGGAGTCCTGGCAAGCTGATGCTGTTGTCCAGGGAGCACTGGCCATGCCATATAAAGTGAAGGCCAAGTCCTGTAGCTCCACTGTAGCAGGTACTGGTTGAGGATTAGAGGAACAGAACCCCACAGAGTTCAGGGTTTTTCAATTTATTTTGGCGTGACTCAGAATGGAACAGTTTTCCTGGGTTTCAAGCTCTTTCCCCCACCTGGAACTTTATTTGAGTTGGTACAACTTGGTGTGAGAAGATTCTTGATGGTGGTTGTAGGGAGCTTCAGTAGCTTTTGTTTGACAATGAAAGTTCTTGCCCCCAGTTTATGTGAAGAAAATCACAAAACTTGCAAAAATGTGCTTTACCTGAATTGCAGATTCTGGAATTAGTTTTTATAGTGTTAAAAATAGGAGAATCTGCTAAAATAGGTGTGTTACTCCAAAGTGCAGAATAGTTCTCATTTCTCTCAGCCCAAATGGGCTTGAGAGTTATGCCTGGGATAACAAACAAAACAGCTGTGGGTTTATTTTTTATTAGCATTTTTAGGTATTGGCAATAGGATCTTTTGAGCTATTTTCCACGTATCTTACCCACTTTTTTTATTAATTTGGATTTATTCCTTTCCAGTGAAGTGTGTAGATGTGGGGAACCAAGATGGAGGTAGAAAGTAAAGCAACAAGGTGTTCTGTTGATGGGAGGTGAATGTTGCAACAGCTTCTGCAGGCCAACAAAAATGAACTTAACATCAAATAGATTTTAAGTCTCAGTATTGCAAACTCCTTCTCATATCAAAGGATATGATGTTGCTGAGCACTTTAAATGCAGAATTCCCTACCTGTAGCAGTTTGGAGGACTGTACATTAAAATATGGTATTTTTTTCCCTATTGGAATTTAAATGTTCTCTGGCTGCAGTTTTCAACCCAGAAACTGAGGCGGTGTGAGAGCTGGAGCTGAACCTGCTTGAAAGAAACCTATCTCGTGCCTTTACATAAAATGAGGAGAGATGGGAACAGCAATTAGTGCATAAAAATATTTGAAAAATCTCATTAGTGTCAATAGCAAAGAGTAGCTTGTTTTGACACTTTGGGTGAACACATCAGGTTAAAAGTCTGTGTGACCTCAGTGGCATATCTTTTAAAAGTACATGAGTAGAATCACTCTTTTATAAGGAAGCTGGAGTCTGGAGAGGGTTCTTGGTCTGCAGAGCTGTAATGATCCCTGGAAGAGGTCATAAAGATCCACTTGTTTTCCTTCAGTTTGCCCAGCACTTGGATGTGGTGGCTGAGCCAACCCATGGAGCTGCACAGTGGGGAGTGTGCCTAGAGTGCTTTCACTGGCTTTTTACCTGCCTCTGCCATCTTTACTATCTGGCACTCAGAGTTTTGTTATCTGGCCTCTCTCCCTTCCTGCTGAAGTCTGTAAGGTGTTGATAACTCTCACTTTTTTCCCCCCAGGGAGTGGAGCGACTGCGGTGGTCCAGGCAGCCTTCTGCGCTCCGAAGAAGGAGAAGGTGGCGATTAAACGGATCAATCTTGAGAAGTGTCAGACGAGCATGGATGAACTCCTGGTATGCAATCAGAATTATCTGGGGAGTTGTATTTCAGTTATTTCTGAAATATCTCTTTGCCAAGTGCCTTAAAACCTTTCTTGAGGTGGGATGAAGGTGAGGGAACTCGACTGACTTCGTTAGAGGCAACTCAGTTGTCCTGGTTGTGGGACATGGTGCTTAAAATGTTAAAAAGATCAACTGTTGCAAAACTTCAGACTGTTTGTTTAGAGCTCAGCACTTTGTATAATCCCTTTGTTTTGAACTGAGTTAATGTGCAAGTGTGAAGCTCAGCTGTACCCACAAGAGCTCTGAGGTTGGAGGGGGATCCAGAGCTACATGCTTTCAGAACATTTTAAATATAAGGGAATGGCTTCGCTTTATTTTCCTTTCCTGCAGTTCTTTACATTTTTTTCCCTTCACCTGTAAAGAGAAAAACTGAATGAATTATCTGTTGTTCCTAATCTCTTTCTGGTACTGATGCCAGCTAAAGGGATCACTGACATATTGCAGGCTGCCATATGGAAAGCTCCGTAATTCTGAGTTCAGGACAGGAGACAGAATCCTTTGGAGCTATAGCTCTGTAATTTTCTCCTGCTCTGTGCCTCTTTTCTCAAGGTTATCTCAATGAAAAGCAGATTTTTGCAGTAGCTGTGTTAACTGAAATTTCCCTTTTCTCATCTGGCTCTTGTGTTGATGGGCTTGGTTTTCTTCTCTTCATGTGTGTGAGCTGGTCCCTCTGCAGTGCAGTGGTTGTCATATTCACTTCACATCTGGGAGGTCCCTGAATTTAAGCCAGGCGGAAACAGACATTCCTGTGAAAACATTGAGGTGTCTCCACTAAAATGAGAAAGCTCTCTGGGACAAAAATTTGCACAGTAAATATTGGCATTATGGAGATGAGGCTTGGTACCATCTTTTCTTCTAAAGCAACTCTCCAGGATTTTTATCATCCTACCTTGTCTGTCTGTCCACTTGCATCTGGACAGCTTCTGTAGTTTACCTCAGGCACTTGTTTTGGTGCTTGCAATTAGAAGGTAGAACAGAGACAGAATTTGGGAGTCCTGCTACCTCTACATTACTACAATCTTGAGCAAATCACCTGAACCACAGTTCCAGTTTCCATCTAATGTCTAATGCTATTTTTGTCATTCTAGGCATCTGCAAATCTGCCTTGGTAAAGAGGAAAGGCTCCATTCAGTCTGTCACATTCTAGTGCTCCTGTGGAGGGTTGCGTGTAGGACTCAAGATGGCCTGTGTTCAAATCCTCTTAGGGCTCATGCTAGTGTAGGAGTTAAAGATCTCTTCTCACAGTTGGTCTTTTTGTCGTTATACCAACCCTTGGTATCCTTTTCAAGTCTTTTATGTGGCCTGCCCATACTACCCTGCCTCAGTGGTATTCCTGCCTGCATTGTCAGGATGTAGTAATTGAGTCTTTGAGTAATTGCCAATTCTGGCTAAAGAGGGTTCGGTTCAGAAAGAGACACTGCAGAGATTTGATGTTTAATTTTAGGTAAATACTTCTAGTTGCTTATTTTGAGCCTCTGGCTGACCTGGTCCTCAGAATGATTTTCCCTGTAGTGGGTAGGCCTGCAATGTCTTGCTGTTGGCAGGTCTCCAGAGCTTCCACTTTTGTGACCGGATCTGGTGTGGGCCCTTCTCTGGGCTTCAGTATGCAGCTGTAATTATTCTTGAACTTAAGAGTCATGGAGAGGTGGAGGGGCAAGAAATTGGTTCTGGGCTGTAGCAGCTTCCTGGGGCAGGGGTTGCTGAGGTAGATGTGTTGCCAGAAAAAGTGTTTAGGATTTGTCAATCTGCTGGATCACCAATGTTGTTTCTCAGTGCAAGAGCCAAAAGAATGGAAGTTCTTGATTTCCCAGCTCTATGTGGTCTTACCTTCACTTCTTTTTATCTTGTTTCCATATCTGCTTCTACCCTGAAGTAAATATTCTCAAGTTTCTTGTAGTCTCCCTCCATAGCAGTTTTCCCAATTAGTTTAATTATCTTTTTTGAACAACTACTTCTTATTGCAGGATTGTGGTGTTCCCTCCCCACCAAAAAAACCAAGGTAACTATAGATGGCTACAGTTGCTTTAAGAAGCAAATGCAAAGACAAATATGATGAATTCACACTGGGGTATGTTATGCCCACTCCTTGCTTTCTCTTCTCCCCCACTACAGTTAAAATCACAAACTGGGGCTTTCATGAGCTCCATTATCCTTCTGTCACTCTGAAGGCATTTTAGCACAACAGTCAGCTTATGGTGAGCTGTGCTTTCCTGCCTGGGGTCAGGAGAGTGCTCTTGGGTTACAGCACTGCTCTCTCATTGGGCAGTGTGATAGCAAAGGGAAAATTGTGCTTAAATTATTTTATATTTTTGTCTACAGTGCCTCAGACCTGTAGACTTCTCTGTTGAAGCAAAGCTTCCTTATTCCCAGAATCTGCCTAGCAAAGGGGCTAAAACAGTGTCGCATTGCTCGTGAGAGGATAGGGGAGATCAGCAAACAGTTCTGCCTTAAAAAGATGATTTGGTTCTTGTACACCTCTTTCAGTTCTGTGCTGCTTAGTGGCTGGCATTTCTGCTTCTTGGGATGGAGGAGAAGAAGAAGGTCAATTTGCAGTGGGAAATGCAGAGTAGGTGGCTCTGTCACCAGCTGGATTGGTGAGTGGCCTTGAGCTTCCTTTAAGCCTAGCAGGTGTCCAGAGGCAAGGAAATCTGGGACCATGTCCTTGCTTTGGTGATGCTGTGCTTAGAGTAAGTGCTATGACTTGGCTCATTAAAGATATTGATCTTGGTCCTTTTATCTCAATATACATTTGAACCGTGTGGGTGGTCAGGAATAAACTGCACACTTTGCATATACTGTATGACATTCTAGGTTAATGCACTGGATTTATTTATTGCTGCTGTGGGGTATGGAAAATGCAGGAAGGCCCAATTTTGTTGAATCATGATCAAGCCAAGTCAAGGGCATTGAGCTCTTCAGCTAAAGTGCTAATTGCTGTAAAGAACGTAGACAGCAGGAGTAATGCTGTGCAGAGATGTGCCTCTTTCTAACCCAGCTACCAAATTAGGTGATGTTTGTCAGGAATTCATTTCCATGCTTCATTTTTATCTTTTTCCCTGTACATTTTTGAATACTCCCAGATCCTTCCTAGACTGCCTCTAGGATTCAGCTGAGAGGGAAGTACAGTGTAGCTTATAATGATTCTTGCTCAGGGGTGTGACTGGGAGTGGAGTGTAAGGAGCTGTGATCAAACACAGTGTTGTCTACAAATGATCTTGGACTTTTTTTATTTATTACTGAAGTGGAATTTATTCAATTCCACTTTTAATTTATCTTGCAACTGGCCGTAGTTAACAACTGCACTGGTGTGGATTTGCAAACAGTCTGCTTGTTCATGTGTTGTGTTTCACAGCTGCACACCATTCAGTGCTGTGTTTTGCTCTGACTCTTTTCCATTGTGGGGTCTGGTTGCTTTGCTGCTCTTGCCAATCCTTGAAACAGTAACATCTACCTCAAGATGACCATGCCCCCAGCCTTTTTTCTTGTATAAGTGTTTTCTTGTTTTAAAGAATTACTGATCTAAAAGGCCTTAAATTCCTCCTCTGTCCTATAAACTGTGCTTCATTTTCATGCAATTAAAGCCGAGTTTTCTTTCATCCAGATGGAGACTTTTTTCTCCATGAGTAGCAGATGACGTGGGTTGTCAGCTTAGCAGTTACCAGGAATGTTGAACAGCAGAGAGGGAAACATCAGCTATGGGATATTTCACATTGGGCTTTCCCAGCTAGGGGGAAATGCTGGGAAAATGCTGTTTATTCCCTAAGATGATTCAACAGGAGACAGGCTCAGGAAAGAGCATGGGAGATGTGGTGTTGCTGTTCCTAGAAAGAGATTCCAAATTCTTCCTACTCCAGAGACTGATTAGGACTGGACCTGACAGGTCTGCACACAAGAAGTGAAGGTACTATTTCACTGCTATGGCCAGAGGGCAGTTAAAGAGGCTGAGGGAACAAGTTGAACTGCAGTTAAACAGAAATGTCCTCTAGAATTTCATGGAAATAACCCGAGGAACTTGCTGCCAATAACATGGAGATCAAACATTGCCTGAGATTAAATAAATCAACCTATAGTTGAGAAGGTTAAATTAGATAGGATTTTAAAAAAGGATTATGAACTCCCCTGGTTTAAAGCATAAGCCAACTGTTAACTGCCCAGGCTTAGTCAGAAGTCTACCCTCTGGGCAGATAATTGTGTAACTGCTTTTTATAAGGTTTTTACACCTTCTTTTCAAGACTTGGACAGGATATTGAACTGCCTTTGATCTGAGAGAGCACTTCCTACAAGTGGATTAACCAGACTATAAGGTTGTTGGGAACAAAGCAGCAGATTGCTGTGAAAGTAGTACAGATGTTTCATCCATGCCTGTCATCTGATGGGAATTGCCATTATAATTCCATTTCCAGGCCTGAGGACCTTTACACTTACTCCAGGGGAAAAAAGTCCCCAATGTCAGTGCCAGGGAGTCTTATGTATGATATGTTTTGCATGTGGTTCCTGCATGGTTATTTGATCCTCTGTGTTACATGTTGGGATTGCAGCTCAAGACTTAAACCTATGCTGGGTACAGATTGGTTATATTGATTATCAAAGAAGCAACAGCAGAAGTCTTAATTACTGGACTGATTTAGGCTTTGTTTTGGGGTTTTTTTTTTTATGTAGAGTTCACTGTGAACATCAGGATTAATGTGAAATCCTGAAAATAGAATGTCTTCCTTCACTTGGACTGGATGAGCACGAGATGGTGCATGTAAAGAACTTTAGAGAGTTTGCAGCTGTCTGTGGGCACTAATCATGTTTATGGCATTGTTGAGCTGTAAGCACTGGGTATTGATCTGAACAACTGTGAGGGTCAGTAATAGGTTAGCTGGTGATGTGGGTAAAGATGTGGGCGAGCTTGTATCTGAGGAGAGGCAGTCACTTGCCCATTTGCTTTTTGCCTGAAACCAATAAAAAATGGCCTCGTAGGAATTGCTACACCACAACAGTTTAAAAACACCTGTTTCCTTCAGTACATTTCCACTAATACTGAAGACTTTGAAAGAGGGAACGACCACTGACTCTGAGGCTGAAGAGGATCTGTTAAAATGGGCAGCTGCTGCATGACTTGCTATGGGACTGTTTTGTTCCCATCACTGAAGATTACTTAATGGATGAAGTGTGTTTATCCCTTTCAGAATTGTTTCTTTTCCACTGTTTTTCTAGGGCTAATCTAACCCCTCTTTACTCATGCCAGTTTAGCTCCTGTAGCCACTTGAGGCAAGGAGTTGAACTGGATAATCCAAGGAGTGGGAGTTGAATCAGAATCTCTGATTTTGTGCTTTTTCCCCCACCTTGTTAATGTCTCTCAAGTTAATTTTGGTAGAAGAACATGTTTGGTTTGTTTTTCATTTTTAGTTATATTACTGCCTCAAAAGGCAGATGAATTATTATTGACAATTTTGCAACCTTTTAGCCAAACCGTTAAAATTTCACTTGGAGCAAAATGTGAATGAATGGTTATGGCTGCCTTAGGACTGGAGCTCTAAATCCAGCTTTAACAGGATGAAGAGCATCTTTAATGCCTTATCTCTCAGCTGAAATCTCGTGGTATAAGATCTGTGCCAGCCATACTTGAAGCATTGGTGTTTTCAAGGGCTGATCGCATCTGACGTGCTTTGATTTCTGCCCCAGCCATGCTTTCCCTCCCCAGCTCTCTTACGGTTGTGATTGCCTTCAAACAGGGTAGCCACGTTGGCAGCTTTCTGGACTCCTCTGAAGTTGCAGGTAGCCACATGAAAGCACTCTGCTGCTGTGCTGTATCTCTTGAGTTCATGTCAACATGTCAGGAGTAAAACTAAATAAAGCACAATTTTTGTCCCTGTATTTGAGAGCAAGGGCCTCTGAAACAAGCCTCAGGGGCAGATAAACACAGAGTAAAAGGTGATGATGTGAAAAGAAAACACCATTAAGAAACTTGATCTGATAGCTAAAACACAGCCTTAGCTGCTCATATTAATTCAAACTTCAGTTGTTTGTCAGTGGGCAAATAAGCCCTCATCCAAAATAGCCGATCTCCAGAAGTATATCTGACTTATAGGAGACTAATAGGTTGCTTATGATTCTAGATTATACTTCACTGCAGTTTTATTGCTGTTTTTCAAGCCTTGAAATGTTTCTTTTATTGCCTGTAGAAGTACTGAAAACATTTGTCAGAACCCTTAATGGAAGCCATGGAGGCATTTAGAGCTAATCCCAGTCTATTTGCTTTTGGTGTTTGACAATACAGATATTTTTAATATCTCGCCCAGGGTGAGCATGTAACCATTTCCAAACCATTGCCTGTGTCTAGACATGTTTTTGTCGGGAATTCATTCTCCATAGCTGAGCAGAAAGCAGAGCAATTTATGGGAATTGGCAGGAAGGCTGTCTCTCATCACTGAAGCCCATGGAGTGTGAGGGATGTTGGGTGGAAGAGCTGCTTATCACCCACTGCATCTATGGATGGCGTGGAGGTCTGTATCAAATGACCCATGGCTGTTGGCAGAGAGGGAACAAAGCAACCTTTCCGCCTTAAAACTTGTTTAGAGCAGCGCAAATAAATT
This sequence comes from Vireo altiloquus, assembly GCA_013396875.1. NCBI lineage: Eukaryota > Metazoa > Chordata > Aves > Passeriformes > Vireonidae > Vireo > Vireo altiloquus. The sequence goes on from VZRF01000565.1 coordinate 85,040, forward strand.
ATTACAGAGGTGTGGAAACCACTGGGATTTTTATTAGCAGTCTTCCAATATAGTTTTGATGCTGGGGAAAATGTGGGAAGCGCAGTTGGTAACTCTGTTTTCTGGGGATAGCAGTCCTATTAGGGAGGTAGGAAGAGGAAACCTTTGCCTGCTATGACTTTGTTGTGTTTGAAGAGCAGCAAACTCTCCCGAAGGTTTTGGGAATAGTATTAAAGCTGTGCTTACTACACACAGAATGGCTGTTGCTGCATTTTATCCCTTCCTACTCTAAATATGCTTTTGAGCAGAGCTGCCCAGTGATCCTTGAGTGGGATTCCTGCTTTAGCTACAGCCCCTCAGCCTCTGCTTTTGTACTGCTGGAGCAGACTGAGTATGTATGACAGAATTGGCTAGGTTTCAGTTATGCCAGGAAGCATTTTAACCACAAAGCCCCTGTGATTTGCCACTATCACTTAGAACAATTGTATTCAGGATGTTGGTACCCTCTTTGGGGGAGAAGAGGAACCAAGCTTTGATGTAGCCAGTGTGAGATTAGCCTAGAAAACTGCTGAAAATGCAATGGGGGGTTGTGGGTGGAGGGAAAGTCTGCCTGGCTGATGCACCTTCTGATTGGTAGTAATGTAAAAACACTGAAAATCGTGGGTTGTGATGCAGTTAATTATTCAGAGCTGTGCTACACTGAGAAATGGATTAATCTGCCTGTGTTATACATCCGCTGGCTGACAGAGTTGTTTAATTGCACAGATCAGGTTTGTGATTATTTCTTTTCCCTCTTTATGCTTTGGTGTACATGACAGACTTGAGTAATTTTTTTTTTTTTTAAGCTGTGCTTCCCAGCCTAGGGAGCAGACTGTGGTAGTGAATGAGCGAGGAAGTTCTTAGAAAATAATAAAATGGTAACAAAGTGTCACGGAATGCCTGAAAAATTCTGAAGTACAGGGCTGCTTAAATGGCAAAGATCTGATCCTGGTCTAGGCCCTTAAGTAAACTTGGTCCAGGCTTTTTGTCATTGCCTCCTGTACTCCAGTAGGATACATAAATATATATTAAATATGCAGTGTTTATGTATATTTCTCATATTACTCTCTTGATCTCCCAGGGAACTGCTTCAAAATATTTTGAACAGTCTAGGTGAGAAAATATAAAATGAGTTCCTCTAGATAATTTCTGAGAGTGGTGGATTTGGGGCAGGTCTGGCTGATGCAATGGATTATCAGTCCTGCTTGCTTCTTTCCATCTTGGTTTCCTCCGGTGCCACTTGTGCTCATGTAGTGTATTTTAATTGTCACAGAGAGAACTACAGAGAACCACAGAAAACTCCAAAGTTGCTGATTTATTTCCTCTTTGAAAAATGACTTGACATAAGTGAAAGTTTGCAAGGAAGGGAGCTGGAGCTGTCAGAGTAAGCAGAATATATTGTTTCAGGCTGTATTTATTTTCAGAGTGTTTTTTAGTCAGAGTATGCTACGTGGAGATGAATAGCCTATTCCCCACTCTTCAAATATCCTTTCCTGTTTAGAAGGATTCTTCTTTAATCTGCTTGTTAAGTTTCCTGGAAAGTTGGTGCCTCTCCTGGGGAAGCAGAAAGAGGAACCAATTGCTTTGGATTCCTCAAATGCACCTACTCCCTGAAAAGCAGTGCTAAGTGGATAAATCAACATGAGCCTGTTCCTTTGGAGCTGTGATTGCCAGCTCAGGCCTTGCCAAGGGGAAGCAGTGGCTTTACTCTGAACTCGGTCACAAGCAAGGCTTTGTACAGGAGCAGGAGGAAAATGTGCTGCATTTGTGGGGTGTCCTAGGCACGACTGAATTCTTCCCAGAGCTCTCTCTTGTACTTCAGTACCAGGGAAGTCTTGTGCTTAGAGGGAAGGAAGGATCAGGGGGTGAAGGGCCTGTGCTCTCCTCCTTCCCTGTGTCCAGTGAAGGAATGTCGTAGTTGAGAGCAGAAGTTCAGGGTATGAGGGGATGGGTGTCTGGCATGCGTGCTGCTGAAGGGTACAACTTGTCAGGTTGGGGGACTTGGCTGGAGCACAAAGGCTCAGCTGGGTGCAGTGCAGGGTGCCAGGCTTGGCTCAGTGGATGGCTTTTGTCTATAGACAGCCAAGAAACTGTGAGTCTTTCTGTCCAAACTGGTGATTTGTGCTTGCATAGTGAAATCAGTCAATGTTTTCTGTGGTGTTGTTCCCTCTATAACCTGGAAAGCCTCAACCCTGAATCCATAACCAAAACTAAGACTAAGCACAGTCAAAACTCAAAATAATTTATGTATCTCAACATATTTCATGTTGTCCTCCACTGGTAGTAGCTACTCACTTTCTAATCTCAAAGTGATCTCCCTCTTCTTCTAGTATGACAAAGGATACAGCTGTCCTTTGTGCCTTCAACCTGATTGAGCTAAGCCATCTGCTTTCCTGCTGGGAAGAAACATGAGTAATAAGAGGCCTTTTTTTTTTTCCAGAGGCCAATATTTCCCTTTCTCATCCAAATGATAGTCTTCAACAGATTAGGCATCTGTTGCAAAGTGTTTTACTGAAAGGAGAAGTCGGCATGAACTTCTTAGGTCACAAACTGCTGTGACTTTTTGGGAATATTCTATTATAGCTGCATGCAAGTGTTTTGGTTGCCACCACTTTGATGGCGTCACCAAAGGGGTTTTGGTTAACTTTTTCTTCCTCTAGACAGACAGAAATAGCACCCTAAAATACCTTTTGGTTCTAGTATAATGCAGCCTGAATGTTTAGAGTATTTCTGGATTTTATACGTTTACCTTCTAGGTATCCTTTTTCTTTACACCCTCTTTGTGCCTTGAGGGAGATAACCTCTGTGCCCAAGGAGTAATAATCACTGTGTGTGTCCAACTGCTAATGTTTTATTTTTCTCTACAGAAAGAAATTCAAGCCATGAGTCAGTGCCATCACCCCAACATAGTATCTTACTACACATCGTTTGTGGTGAAAGATGAGCTTTGGCTGGTGATGAAGTTACTTAGTGGAGGTGAGTGGTCCAATTTCTTTACCCTAAAGGCAGCATAAAAACCTGTCTTCCCTCCTTCCTTTCTCCCTTGTTTACCTCTTAAGCTTCCCACCTGTGAATGAAGACATTTCATAGAACTGTAGAGTTGTTTAGGTTGGAAAAGACCTCAAGGATCAGAAAGTCACCAGCACTGCCAAGTTCACCACTAAGACCCTGTCCCTAAGTGTCACATCCACACATCTTTTAAACACCTCCAGGGACAGTGACTCCACCACCTCCCCAGGCAGTTTGTTCCAATGCCTGACAAGCCTTTCCATGAAGAAATGTTTCCTAATATCCAATCTAAACCTCCCCTAGTGCAACTTGAGGTATTTTCCTTCTGTTGTACTGTTTGTTCTCTGGGAGCAGAGCCTGACCCCTCACCTGGATGCACCTTTCTGTGAGGGAGTTGTGGCAAGTGTAAAGGTCCCCACGGAGCCTCCTTTCCTCCAGGCTGAGCCCCCCAAGCTCTCTCAGCTGCTCTTGGTGCTCCATTCCTTCCCCAGCTCCATTCCCTTCTCTGGACTTGCTCCAGCCCCTTAAACTCTTTCTTGTGGTGGGGGGCCCAGAAGTACACAGAGCACTTGAGGTGTCTCAGCAGTGCTGACTACAGGGGACAGTCACTGTCCTGGTCCTGCTGCCACACTATTGCTGCCACAGGCCAGGTGCCATTGGCCTTCTTGCCCGTCTGACCACACTCTGGCTTATGTTCAGTCACTGGGTTCACCCCTGGGTCCTTTCCTACCAGGGATCTTTCCAGCCATTCTGTATGAATAGTAATATTTCATTTCAACCCATTCAGCTCAGAAATAGCTTCTCATGTTACATCCATCAGTAGTAACACCTAACTAGCTTTTTAAAATCACTGCCTGCTTAACACAGAGCCAGGGAAACTTCCCTTTTCTGGATTTATTTTCTCAGACACTGGAGAAACTGCTTTTTTTGAGAGAGTGAGTTTGAAAATTTTGTATCAGTAATGTTTTATTTGATGTCATAATATTTTCCAGCATCCCTGTTTAAGTTACAGTTGAGACAAGAAATGGAATCAAATTCTGGATAATAACACAAAGGGCTGTTACTAAATCCTGGGCCTGTCTTTAGGAAGACTTCATTTTCCTGGCACTGTAGTGAAAAGGAATTGAAAACTGAAAAAAAAAAAAAAATCCCTATTTTCTTGCTTTTAAAAAAACCCAACTTGGCTTCTCCGTTCTTGGCTTAATTTTGAGGACTGTAAAATGCCAGAAGATGATGTGGAAAAATCTGGCTAAACCTGCTTGCATTTTGCAAGAGCTCAACAATGACCATAAAACGAGTCTCTTTGAAGGTGTCCTTTAGAGAATTTTAGCAGTCCTCTTGGGGGAAATCAAATTCCATGCCAACCTTAAGTCTGTCTTAAATGTCTCATTTGCTCATGTGTCATTAAGCAATACCCTCTGTTTTCTTAGACATGTAAGTGGTCATTAAAGATATGATGACTCTGTGTGTGTGGAAAAGAATCCCCTGACAGCTTAGAGCAAGCAGTGTTGCTGTATGTTTAAAGGGTGTATTATGGGAAAGTTTCCACAACACAAGGAAATGACATTTCAGAGGTGCTAGAGAGGCTGCAGCAAGGGACTTGGCCTTTTCCAGGAGAGGACACAACCTCTTTGAAGAAAATGCACAGCTGCCTCAGTCACTTCACAGCAGTTTTCTGTCAGAATCAAGTCAGAGTGCAGCTCATCCTTGAACCTCCAAATGTTGTCTCTGTTTGTTCTCAATTTTGTGTGGAGGTGGTTTTTGTTTATTTTTTTTTTTTAGGTAAAGCTGGGAAAAAGTCAGACCATCATTATCAAGGCACCACAGATGTAAAGACTACACTGGAAAATTTCTGGAAAAATAATCATTGCTTCAGAACCAGCCTCTTGCTGGTGTGAGTGGTGACCTGCTCCTCATTTAATATTCCCTTTGAATGGGCTTTTATGTTCTTCAGCCTGATAATTGACCCTTGTGCAGCTCTCGCATTTAGTGGGGGACTTGCAGGAAAGCAGTGCTAGGAAATCTCAGTGCTTCTTATTCTGTTGCATATGTTGAGGAGTAGGGTCATACAGTAGAAGGCAGACTAGTAAAAGTGTAATTCTTCCCTCTCCCCAACATTTCTGTGAGTCACTGTTAAATTTTCTCACTTAAATCATTTGAAGGCTGGAGGAATTGCTAAAGTAAATAGACTTTGAGAATGACCTGTCACTTTTTAAGCAGGAGGGTACCTCGTGAGGTATTTTTCAGCTATTTTCTTTTCACTTCATAACTTTTTTATATCTGTGCTTCCGGAATCTCATATCTCATAGGCAAATTCTACAGCACAATCTTAAGGATGGGGGAAGAAACTTGTGATTGGGGCTTTCTGACTGAACAGCTTTTTCATTGACTTTTAATGAGACTATTTTCAGTTGGTCTTAGGCTGAGTGATTTATGTAACAAGAGACACTTCTAAAACTGCCTCTCATTCCTTTGAGCTTAGTTCTTATCAGTAATAAAGTGGCTCGTTTTGCAGTCATCTGTCATCCAGTGGGAAGAGTAATGATCTGGGTTTCTCAACAGGAAAAACTTTTGAGCTGGTTTTTAAACCAGAAAACAAAAAAAAAAGCAAAGAAAAAAAACCCCCAAAACAAAACCAAAAACAAATGAGCAAACAAAAAACGCTCCACCAAAACAGACCCGAAACAGAGTACAGCCTAACACTTTCATTTTGTTTAGATGTTCAAAGAGATTTGTACATCTCAATAACTGCATACGAAATGCATTCTGATGTCCATTCTGTATCTTAATCATGGCTTTTGTACTTGAAAACTTATTCTGGGTAAAAGTTCAGAATTTTATTGCCTCTTTTCTGTCAGTGTATGCTGGTGTGTGATTTCAGGCTGAAACTTGTTTTAATTTCAGCTTACAAACACTGACCTTATTAATTTGATAAACATCCCACAAGACAGCCCCATCTGTAATGCAAGCCTTTTCTGTTGTTGTTGTAAGAGCAATTTAATTTATTTTCTGGCTGCAGTCTTTTGTTGAAATCCTAACCTGGTCATACATGCAAGCATTTTAGAAATGTCTCCAAGGGAAAATACTCTAAATCCATGAATTGCTGTTGCCTTAACAGTGCCTTGCTCCTCTCACAACCAGAAGGTGCACTCAAAGGTGCCTTAATTACCTGACTGACACTGTCACTGAAACAGAACTATGTGTCTCCACAAATACTCTGTTGATGGGAGATTTCTATATATGAAAGTTGTCAGCAGCCAGGAGGTAGCAGTGGGGAGCTGATGTGCATCAGAGCCCAGCCAGGCTGGTGGGAGTCACTGCTCAGAGCAGCCTGAACTGGCAGCACTGACCCCAAACAGGTGTGGAGTCGCTGATGGCAGAAACCTGGCTGTGATGAGATGCAGCTGGTAGAGACAAGAGGTGCTGGTGTGTCTGGTTACTGACACAGGCTTGCAGGTTGGTGACATGTGTCTGTGGCAGGTTTGTGAGGTGTTTATGTGCCCTTCAGTAGAAATTGCAGACCCTTTTCTCTAATGATGGAAGTTTTGTAGGGTTCTAAGCTTAGCCATGTGAACTTGACACCTCGGCCTTTGGGTCCAGTGTTACTCCAAACTAAACTCCAATGGCTATTTCTAGCCAACTGCTGACTGCTCTTTGCCTCCCTGGCATTCTCCTGTCACGAATTTTGCTCGTGCCTTTTTAAAGCCTGCTGAAGCCCAGTCCTGCTCTCAAGCTCCTGCGGCTTTTTAGTAGGAAGAGGAGCAGCTGTGCTTTTGTTCTTGTGCTTTTGCTGATTGTGACCTGCTTGCTCTTCTAAATTCTCCCTGGTCTTAACAAGAGCTCTCATTTCACAGGTGACCCAAGGTTGTAGATAACTATAAAACAGTTGCTCCTATGAAACAGCTGCCTCTGGTGACTTGTTACATACATCACACAATATTTTTTCCTGTCCTAGCCTACAGCAGATGAAACCTCCAAAATATTTTTAAACTGTACAAATCCTTTAAATATGAAACATTTCCAGACAAGGCTCTTGGATATTTTGCACTTTTCAAGGCTCCTAATGAAATCTGCTAAGGAGATTGCTGTATTGAAATAGTTAAACCTTTTATTTTCCAAAAGTTTTTAAGATTATCTAATCAACTTGTAACTTCAACCTTTGATCTGAAGTTCAGAAAGCCAGACCAAAAGAAATAGGCAAATCTTAGTTCTCTAGCAGGGAGTTAGGACATCTTGTTCTGCTTCTGCTCTGTTAATCTCTGATCTGGCCCCTCCTAATTCCAACAGAGAGTTATGATCAAAGCATAAACCACAGGTTCTTAGAAATCCTCATGTTTATGTTGAATTATTTTCTTAGGAGACAGATATGCTATTTTTAATTCATCTGGAGGAGTTTTAATTTAATTTGTAGAAACACAACTTAAACAATTAAGGATGGGATAAGTCAGAGGCAGGAGATGGCAGGGTCTGTATGTGATTGCAGAATGCAGAGTGTGTAGATACATTGCCACTCCTAACTGTAATAGGAAAATTTTTCATAGCATGAAAAATTAGTTTGTCCTACAGATTTTCTCCTATAAATGTCTTGATCACAACAGCAATAGCTGTTTTGCTCCCTTTATTGTATTATCTTGTTTTCTGCCTTAATCTTTTCATATTTCTTATGCATCCATGCACATGCCCTGGAGGGAAGGAGGCAGAAGTGGAAGTTTCCTTAGCCTTCCCTCTGAGGTTTAACCAGGGTTAATGTCTTGTCTTTTGTTTTATGTAACTTGTTGTTTAGAGTACTGTCCTTTTCTCCTACTCTATCTGTATTCCTCCATCCCAGAAGTACTGAATCTAAGCAGCTCTTCATTTTTTTGCATTTTCTTCATCTGTTTGCCAGAGACTGACAAGGTGCAGATTTAATTCTTGGCTTTGATGACAGTCAGGCTCACCAAAACCATGGGCTAATGCTGAGATGTCTTGAAAGAAGCAGCAGTGAATCTGCCAACTCCCCCATCTCAAAGGTTCAGCCTGTTCAGCATCAGTCTTTAGCAGGTTTGGGGCAGATTTTGGCTCTCACAAAGTTGTGTAGTGCTCCCCAGCACTGTTTTCCAGCCTATTTGTGCCCAGCTTCTAAATGGCCAATCCATGCAGGTACTGTTACCTGCTTTTTTGGTTTTTTCAGGTTGAAAATTTGAGTATTAAAATTTCCAGTTCTGCTTCCCATACAAAGTTAAAGGAGGAGTTTTCTTTGCATTTAACTTATACTGTATCTTGGTTCTGTCACTTAAGTTATAATATAACATGCAAGATATGGTTCCCATAGCAACCAGCTCTGCTGTACATTTTTTCTACCTCTGGGGGCATGTAAAACTCCAGCTGGAATACTCCTGCATTTATCTGCAATCTTGATCCAAACAAGCTTTCCTTTCTGCTCAGGTTTGATATTCTTCTGTGCTTCAGCCTCAATGTGCTGAAGCACTGAGCAATGTCACTGATGACTGTGGATGTTTTCTTCCTCTACTGAGGCGAAACACCAGAAACAGGTTTCCTAAATGCCATTCCACAGGCTTGCTGGTGTAGGTGAGGTCAAGGAATCGTGCTCTGGATTTGGAACAGGAAGCCTCAGTGTTTGTGGTGGTTTGCTGTTGAAAGTAAATCAGTGGAACAATTAGGCCTTCTTGCCCCGAGGGTGCAATTACACGGAAGTTTTCTCCAGCAGCAAAGCTGGCTTAAGGAGTTCCTGGCTGTTTGGTCTCCACCCTGCCTGGAAAACTGGATTTCCAGTTACTGCAGTGATCCCATTTACAGTATGGCTTCCTAAGCACACATCAGCGAGGTGGTGAACTGTGGAGCTTTAATCTCATTTTGTTGTCGTAGGAAACACATAGTTCATGGTGTTGAAAAGAGTCAGTTTTACTGGATATGTGTGTGGGGTGCAAGTCAGGACTGCTTTTGCCGGGATCCAGGGCTGTACATTGCAAGTGATCTGCCTGATGTCAATATCCCAGAACTCAGTATCCTTCTCTTACATGTAGTTACAGGTTGGGCTCTCTCAGCTGAGGGTAAGTCTGTGTACAGGTAGTTCCTGCTGATTTGTGCTGTCCTTAGGAGCCACTGCATTAGCAGCTTTTGGAGCAGACTGGGTAGCTTTTGAGTTTGAGCAGAAAACCACATCCCTCTCAAGTGCTGCCCTGAGAGATTGCTCTTTGCTAAGGAGGTGCACTTCCATGGCCATTGGTGTCAGAGCACACTGAGACACTTGGATGATGAATGACAAGTCATGCTAAATGCTTTATCAGATTGCACAGTATCTCCTAGGCTTCCTGTTGATGTGCTGCTCAGTGTATATTTGATGGGGAGGAATTTGTTTTAGCTGCATTTTTTCCATATCAATCACTAAACGTTGTCTCCTTTCCTTTGTCTTCTGTTGGGCTTTGAGATCAGTTGCTCATCACCAGCTTTCTTTAAACATCCTTGTTAATGACAGCATTATTTATATTTATGGTTAGACTCCAGTTCTGACCCTTTTCTCCATGTCTTGTTTTGTCTTTTCTTGGTATGTGGCCTCTTCTGGGCTAGGAAGAGCCTTCCAGTCAGCCTCAGCCAAACTTAGCTTCTTTTTTTTTTCTTTCTCTGACTTAGGGCTCACCTTCCTGTACTGTGAGTCTGTACTTGCTACTTGTGCATTTTTAATGAGAAAAATAATGAGGGAATTGTTGTAATCAAGCCTAATGCCATGTAAAATACACACCAGAGAGCTTCATAGCATTATCTAAAATAGAGGTTTTATTTTAGGGAGGAGTCAAAGATTTTTTTTTTTCTTTTCTGGGGACATTGTAGTGTATTTGTTTTCTCCTTGAAAATCTTGTAACTGTTCTTTAATACAGAGCTGGATGCCTTATTTCCAGTGTGAACCTCATCCTCTGGCCACTAGATTCTGTCTTGCAGTGAGATTGAGCAGTTTGCACCTGGAGCACAAATCTGTAGTGAAACTGCATTTGAGCAGAGATCCAGCTGGGTTTGGATGTGCTCTCTCTTCCCCAGTTACTCCTAAACTGGATTGAAGCTGGAAGTGTCTGCAGTCGCGCTGGTGTTTTCCAGCAGTGTGGTCAGTTTGTAAAGCACATGCTCTGGTGTGGTTTAGGCCCTAGTTCCAGTTCAGCTGAATTAGTTTTCAGTTAATTTTAGCAGTTATTGGATTTAGCTGGATTGGGAACAGACCACTCTGCAAAACAGTCATTTTCCCCTTTAGATTCTGATTCCCTGATCTCTTGGTCCAGTATAATGGAGTTGCTGTGGGAACTTGGCTGTATCCTGAGGCAGTAGAGGTCTTACCCTAGTGAGTGTGTCACACACTTAACTGAGATCCCTGGGATCAACTTTGCCTTGAATTTATCAGCCTAATGCTGAAATGTAATCCTGGCGTCTGGCAGGAGGTGTTTTCCTCAATAGTGAAATTTCCATGACTTCTGCTTTCAAAGTAGCTCCTGCCTTGGCTGTGGGTTTCTCTTTGGGGATTTGGTTATTCTGTTGCTCCATGCCAGGCTTCCTGAGCCAGAATGCTGGAACATGGCATGGAGCAATGCTTGGAAATGGAGCTTGGCTTTGTTCTTTGTATTCCATGGTGCTGTGCTTAATGAAGTTGGAGTCGAGTTGTGAGTCAGAACCAACTCCCAGACTTATTGATTTGTGAGGTGGAAAAATCACAGCTTCGTGGTGCTGTGGTGCCAGTAGCCAAACCCTGAGCAGACAGAGTGGGATAATCCTGAGAACACTTTCTCCAACAAAAAGGTGGCTCTTGGGTTGCTTTTCTCCTGTTTCCTGCAGTGGGCATTTTGCTGATCCCTTTTTGCTGTTCTCCTTTCTGTAGAGGACTGGAAAATTCCCCCACTTCTACGAATATCTCAATGTGAAAGTGGTTTTAAAATAAATGTGCTTAAAAAGTGGCAGGCAGGACTGGGAGCAGATATAGCCTGGGTGTGAATCAGCCTTTTCACAACCAGGGCTGGCTCTGTGCATGCCCTCTTGTCTGTCTACCCTCCACCCCCTTTTCAGGGTTAAATGCAACCTCTAACTTGGCTAAATAGAGGAATTTTGACCAAATGAATTTGAGCACCATATGATCTGCCTCCTCATGTTCCCTGAGCCCTTTGCAGGAGAAGGGAAATGTTTGTGAACTAAGTCTGCTAATGGAGTTGTGGGTGGAAAGAGGACAAAACAAGTACGTGAAGAACCACATATTTTCACTGAACTTGTAAAACAAGTGACAGTTTGTTCTCCAGATTAAGGCACATTTGAGAGGAAAAACCTGAACAGTGGAAGTGGAGGGGCTTTTTTGGTGGGTTTTTATTTTGATACCCCAAAAATTCTTGTCCAGAATAAGAAGCCTCAAAGTTTGTAAGCAGGTAGTCTTTAAATGTGAAAACATGACAGGCTGAAGGCCAGGTGAGTCCTCATGACACACAACAGAGGATCTTTTTCTCAGAGCATAAAGGTGAGATTTCAGTGAAGGGGTTCATCTCCAACATCTGAAATCTTAGTTTTCTTCAGTACAGATACTGTTGCTCTGGTGCAGGAAGTCCAGCATATGTCAAAACAACCTGAGTTACCTCTGGTGAAACCTTTGGCTAAGACCCATGTCAAAATTCACTAAACATGAGTGTGTTTCTCTGCTTGGGTGGGGTAAAGGAAGGCTGAACACTGAGTATTCTTGCACAAAATGTTGGGGGGGGGGGGGTTTTTTGACCCCCTTTTTGTTTTTTTTTTTTTTTCATTTTCCTCCAGGTTTTTTTTCTATTTTTGTTAGTCTGCTGTGTTAATGTTGTGTCCTCTGCAAATATCTTGAACCAAGCAAAGATTTTTTTTTTTTGATAGGAGGAGGCTGAAGGTGCCATTCAGGCCAGCCAATTTATCCCTCAGTTTATTTCCACTGGGCTTACTCACCAGGTGAGGCTGGTGCCAGTGGGCCAGAGGAGATGGAAAGTGAGAATTGGTGGCTCTGCTGGCTGCAGCAAGCTTTTAGATGAGCTCAGCATATACTGCTTTACACAAACTAAGGGACACTGTGCACCCATGGAATTGTTTCCTGTGCAGTTTGAATTGTGCAAAATGAGCCTTTCCACCTGGTGTTTGTATTCAAACCTTGCAACCTCAGTTTTTGTAGGACAGTCCAAATGGAAAATACTTTTTAAGTGAAAACTGATCTGCGCAATTGTTTTGGCCTAAAAATTCAATTGGGGTAGTTAATAAAAAAATGTTAAAGAGGAAAGGGTTTTATTGTCTACCTGAATCTGAAGGGTGAGAAGAAAATCAAACTAAAAACCTCCATTCTATTTTCCACTTGCTTCAAGAATTTACAAGGTGAAACTTTTAATTCCCCCAGGCCGAATTCATGAGAGGAAGTTTCTGTTCTTCACATCCAAAAATAATTTCTCTTACTTTTTCGATTGTGAGTTAGGAAGAATGAACTTCCCTAAACTGTTCTAAAACTGAACCCAGCTTTTCTAATCTAGCTGAGTTAGTATTGGGATGTTCTTTCCCTGCAAGTTTCCTGTTCGAAGACAAGCAAAGCTGCAATTTGTGCTGTGCAGTTGTGCCTGCTTTTCTCATTCTTTAAGAACTTCCTGGTACCACTGACATTGCTTTAAAAACTCTCCTAGTCCCTGTCCAGTCATTAAACCATAGAAACCCAAGTTTGAAGGGGCTAAATGGCACAGGCTTTGGAAAAGAGGCTTAGCCATCCCATGCAGGAGCTATAAAAAGTTCTGAGAAGTGTCTTCAGTCCAGATGAAACTACAAAGAGGGCAGTACCCAGTGTCTGTGAAAAGCAGGGCCTTGCACAAGAGGCCTGGTGAGAGTCACTGGTTCCGTTTCTTGCTGGGTTTGTCATGGAAGATGATGTAATTCACACCACGCTTGGGAGAGAGACTAAACATGCTTCTAGGGAAGGATCTAAGCTATTCCAGTTTTGTACACAGTGAAGAAGTGACTTACTGTCAGAATTCAGCCTCATTTGTTCTCTATTTAATGATTTCCACTTTTTTCCCTGTTAGGGTTGTACCAGCCCTTAACAGGTTAGATTTTTCATGCTGTTCCTCTGCATAGAATTTGTAGGAGCTGAAAAAGAGTGCTTGATTTTATCAAGCTTGTGAGTCCTGGCAGCACCCTGCTTTTTCCATTTCCCCCTCAGCTTCTCCAGTACTCAGCACTGAACCAGCTGTAGCATCAGTATCTACCTAAAAACCTTCCAAGAGTCCTATGTGTGTATATTTTACATTTTGGCTTGTTCAAATAGCTTCTCAGTTGCTTGTGATCTCAGGGGTTTTACATCCCACCTTGAGGATCTGCACCCAGGGGTGCATTGTAGCCTCTGCTTTCCTACAGCAAAGGCTTCAACTGCTGACTCTGATCCTGACCATCACCAGTGAATTCCTTGTATATTAAATGATGATAAATTACACTTAACTGTGAATCAGTTCTTCTGGTTTAAACTAAGATGTTTAACTTTTCTCTAGGCTCTGTTTTGGATATTATCAAGCACATTGTGGCCAAAGGAGAACACAAGACAGGTGTCCTGGATGAAGCTTGTATAGCCACAATCCTTAAGGAGGTGCTGGAGGGACTGGACTACCTGCATAAAAACGGGCAAATCCACAGGTATTTTATGTTTTTCTCTCTTTGTCATAAAATGCTATTGAAGCAGAGTAGCTGAGCACACACAGTCTCATCCCACAACTTGCTGTGAGGACATAAAGAGAGGAAAGTAAAGGTTGGGAGCTTAATCAAAATGCAGAAGTCAAATGTTTATATTCTATACACTGTCTATATTCTATGACTAGGCCAAAGTTGGATAAACTTTGGGGTGTTGAAAGTTCTAATATAGTTCTAATATCTTTCTAAATGTCAACATTCAGCTGCAAGTGTAGCTGATGGAAAGCTGGAAAACTTCAACTGGTTTTGTTTCTTGCTGAGCTACAAATTACCAAGAGTACTGCATAGACAGAGTTGAGCAATTTAATAAAAAGTCCTTCCAGCTCTGATTTTTTTTTGAGGTTTAACTGCAAGATCAGCATCATGAAACTTGAATTTGAGTAATTCCATTTAAAAAAAAAATGGAAATAAAAAAAATGGAAAACTTCTGTAGGCAAAGTCCAGGTAACTAACAAATGGTCTGTGATTTGACAGGTCACTGAAATTCATGGGTTTCTGTGCTGCTGTCTTGTTTGGGATATGTTTTTAAATCATATTTTCCTCTCTCCTGGTGTCAAGGTGTGGTGTAGTGCAGTAAGAGAAAAGATCCTAAGTTGGTCTGCCTCACGTTAAAAAGACTGAGATTTGCAATCCTAAATATGTGCTGAAAATAGAATATACTGCTTGTGGCTAATATACACAATCCCAGCCACAGAGTGCTTCTGGAACAGCCTCTTCTTTCTTGGGAATTTTGTGAGCTTGGCTCTATTCTGGTACAATGCCATTATAAGCACTGCTGCTGCTGTGCTGGAGTAACTTTCTGTCCTCTTGTAGCTGCACAAGAAGAGGTAATTTTTTTGCCAAAACATAATTTTAATTAGAAAATACAAGAGGTATCTATTTCATATTTTCAATCAAACTGACTGGCTTTTGTAGGTTATTTTGGATTAAAAGGAAAGAAACAGTTGGAAATCATTCAGGTGGAATTCTTCTCCCTTAAAGAAGTCTCAAATTTCAGTTTCCAGTCTCAATTAAAATTCTGATTTAACAAGAATCATTGTCTTCATTGGAGACAGTTTTGATTTCATAGCTGGTTTCTTAACTTTGTTTTTCAGAGATAAGACTTCAGGCAGCTCTGGGAATTTAGAGTAAAGTAATAAACCAGCTTACTTGCAGTTACATGGTAACTTTTCACTTTGCCATGAGTAATTGACAGAACTGTGTTCATCTGTGACCTGCAGTTGGTTTGCTTGGCTGATTTAGTTATCTTCTGGTCTAGTGAAATTTGAAATATATATGTTAAAGCAACAGAAACCTGTTAAAACTCAGTTTCTTGGAAGGTACTGCATAATGTTTTATGCATTGAAGAGAGGTGGTTCTCCATTTGGCTGGCAAGAGTGGAAAAGCAAAACTAGTAAATGTGGTAAAGATTAGAGAGAATATATTTATGTGTGTGGTGTGAGGATTTTCTTACTGCACTCAGCAAAAATACTGTGTTCACCAAATTCAGACTGCTTGGTCTGAAGAAAATATGATTCATATTGAATCATTTGGAAGTGAACTGGATCAAACCTGCTGTGACCATTCTCATCCTGCTCATTGAAGCATTTTGCCCATGCTTCAGCAAAGAAATCAGAGCTGTGTCATTGCTGCAGCTCAGGGTTGTGGTTGTGCATCAGCTCCTTTGCATGTGTTTCATCCCTGTATTTTGGGGCTGCTCCAACAATTGTGTAATATTTTAGCATAGAAAAGGGTTTGGATTATCTCATTGTGCTGGGCACAGAGGTCTGGGAAATCTGGAGAACTGGGATACAGAAGGAAAGTTGTGTGGTTTCCTACCTGTGATGCAAAGCTATTTTGGCTGTTGGCAGAAGGCAAGCTGACATGCCTTTGAGGGATGAAACATGTTTCCTTAATGGAGTTCCTTTGCCGTGTTCCATTTTATCCAGATGTGCATGTGCTGCTGAGGAAAACACAGTTTCAAGTTCTAGTGCAGCTGGGACCTTTCCTCATCCCTAGGAATATCTGTGTGGTTTTCCCATTTTGCTTACTGCTAGGGGTCATAATATTGGTCATGCCTGATGGAAAAGGCAGGTGGAAATCTTGCAGCCGTGCCGAGATGCTCTGAGAGGAAGTGTTTAAAATAACTGAACTTTGGTCCCATGGGTCAGCTTAAAGTTTCTGGCACTAAAGGAAAGCACATCAGTTGATAGCTGAACTGCAAATATTGTGTCTGTAGTGTGGGGCAGCTGTGCTTGGGGTGAACTTCAGGCCAGAGCAAGATCAGCTGTGAAGGGTCAAAACTGAAGGGCTTTAGTTAAGACCTGGAACAGGCAGCCCAAAGCAAGCAGCCATCCAGCAGAAAAAATGTTCAGCTGGTTACGCTAAACATCCCAACTCTGCTCATGTTACACCTTGGAGAAAACAACTTGATAAAATTAGAGACACAGTGTGAGTGAATGATTGTAATTAGCACATCTGAATTTGGACAGCCAGGCCGGCGGCACAGCCCAAAGGATGAATATTGGGTCCCAAATGTAATTTTGTGGGCAGTGTAGACCAGAAGTGGAGCTGTAAATCATTGGTGAGATCACAGAACATATTTCTGTCAGCGGAGCTGCTCAATACTTCTAAATTATGCATCATCTTAAATGGGTAGATGAAGTTAATACGTGAAAAACTGGCTTAATAAAATTTTGCTGCTGCTGAATCTTGCTCTGCCTCTGCCTGCCTTGAACTTAATGCCACTTCCAATTAAGGTTTGGGGAGCTGGCTTGGCGTGGAAGTGTAAATCCTTGCTTTGGACAGGAGTTTGACAGTATTCTCTAGAGGAGAATAGAAAGCCAAATATCTAGTGAAGGCTTAAATTATAATTTTTTTCTTGTTTACTTTCCTAATTAACAGCCAGAGTGAATCTGAGACTTGAATGGGCGCCATTGTTCAGGAACAAATGCTGAAAGTGATGGTTTTTTTGCTTTTGTCTTGCAAGGGCTGTTGGGAAGTGTCTGAGGCCTTATGGCAAAGACAAAGGACAAGACAAAATCAGTTTTATTTTCATGAAACACTCTATACTACAGTAACAATTGATTACAAATGGTCCCCATCTTCCTCCAAAACCACCAGTCCCTCCATTATCTGGGAGCTGGCAGCTCCCTGCCTTCACTGCCCTGTGCCTGTCCCTGTCCCCCTCTCCCGTGCCAGCTGCTACTGTCCCTGTTGTGGTTTCCTGCATAGCACGGTGATCCCAATGAGGATTTGAAATCCCAGTGATCCGGCTCATGTTAAGTGAGTTAAGTACCTGGGCACCAGCCAGAGCGCTGAGGACAGAGGGCCAGACTCGGAAGCCTTGGGATGAAGCTGTCCTGCAGGAATCTGCTCGGCCACATTTCTTTATGGAAGTCAAACAAGACTGACGTGCTGTGAGGGGTCGCTGCTGGGCTAATCTGGGCTGGGTGACACTCTGGGTATGTTGTACCTCTTCCCCATTTGGACTCTGATTCCTCTGTGTATTTGGGGATTAGCAGCAGTTTGATGAATGACTTAGAAAAAAAACTAAAGCAAAACCAACCCAAGAGGTTTTATTGCTTGAAAAGATTTATTGGAGGGAAGTTCAAGGCTTTCTTTTTCAGGTGGTGCTGCGTATGGCAGGCTGACAAATGAATCATGCTGATTAACTGTTACAAGGTCTCTCTGTCTTTCTCCCTATTTTTATCTCTGAGCTTATCTTCTGTTCATGATTAGCTGTTGTGTAACTGAATATTTTAGTTAGTCCAGGTGAAATAATACACTGTTCAAATATAACCAGATTCTCCTATTGCAGCACAATAAATGTGATACTGGCCTGTTTTTTTGTAAAAACAAAAAAGCCTGAGAAGTGGTTTAGAGTTGCATGCACTTGAACTATTGGCATGGCAGCAATCTAGCTATTAGTTTGTTTGCTGCTCTACTTCTTACAGGATGAGAGGAGCAGCAGCATGTTTGATATGCTCAGTTAGATCAGCTTGTGCTGCCATACTCAGTGTTTGGGGGGTTTTGGTGTCTTTTCAAAATCACAGTGTGGGCAGCAGGGTGCTGGGACAGCTGTTTGAATGTAGCTTTGAAGAGACCCTGGAAACAATATTCTTGCTGAGCTTTTATGCCACATAGATTCACTTATTTTTTTTAGACCTTAGCTTGATTTTGACAGAGAATCAAAAGTTTAATTCTTTGCCTCTTTACCTGTACTATGAATAAATAACTTCTGAAAGTTATTTATTCACATCACCAATACTTGTATGAGGGATTTGCAGGAGCTCACCTCCAGCAGCAAGTTTTGGAGTTAAGATGAAGGAGCTGATGGATATATTTTGGCAGAACTTGGCTGTCCTACAGGATTCAAGCTTAATTTTCATGTAGCTGATTAATGCATTGATAGCCATGCCATGCTGGCAGGTATTGTGGTTAAACTAGATTCCAGTGTGCCTCTGAAATACTGTACTGTCATGTTTCTGTAGGAATACTCTGGGAGAACTTCAGCCTCTCCACAGTGCTCTGATCTTGCTTTGGGGAGTGTGTTTTGGAAGTGAAGTTTGGTAGGGGAGGATTGAGGAATGGATAACAGGATGTGGAGCCTTTCCACCTCTGATTGCCAGTTTGATTCTAAGTCAGGACACCAGTAATTTGAAAGTTGGCTATTGCTTAGCTGTGGGAAGTAGAATTTTTTTATTCATAGAGGTACTTCAGTCTCTTCTCCTCTCTTCTATAGTATGGGATGGGTAGAAATAACCTTTAGAACTGGCAATTAATATGAATTTGAGAGCTTTAATTTGTAAACAATTCAGAAGCCAGAAGAATAGAAATGTTACTGTTGTGTGTCTCAGTGGGAAGGAGGACAAGATGCTGCTCTAGACTCTGCTGGGTGATTTGTTCTCCCAAATAAACACCTTCCTGTGCAGTGGCAAGTGCCCAAGGACCACTGAACCCCCCACTCTCTGTACAGTCAGACTGGGGTGTATTGTGGTGGTTTGGCAAACCAGCACATTTCCTGGTGGCTGTTTCTTCCACTGCATCATCCAGAAATTCATTGTTTAAAAAAAAAAGAAAATTCCCTGTGGTTGCAGAGAGATAATAGGAACCAGATGTAAATCCCAAATCTGCAGACAGCCAGAAACAATAACTCCTGTGGAGACAGTTTTCCTCAAAGTGGATAAAGACAGTCTTTGCTCTGAAGTCTGAAAACCTGGGATGTCAGCCTCTGATGGTAAATATCATTGCTGCTCAAATCACAGGGGTGCTGGGGCCCTGCAACAGCACCAGGTAATGCCCCAGCTCTTGGCAACTCCCTGCAGTCCAAGGGTCCAGGTGGGCTCCAGGGTGATGCCTGAAGGTGTGGCTGTTGCAGTCAGGTGTTTGCCCCCCTGTCATTTCCCTCACACCCAGGAGCTACCTCTGAACTTTGTCACTGGGTGTCCTGCAGTTACTCAAAGTAAGTTTGGTTTTGTCCAAAGGAAAATCAACTGTTTGGTAGAACTACTCTGGCCTTTTATAAAAGAGAGGGGAGTTTTTAGGTTTTTCTCTCTTTGCTACATAGAGATGAGATATGGGAAAAATACAGCGAAGAGTGGGAAAATAGAGGTTGAGTGATCTCCTAAAGGTTCAACAGCAGTGACAGGTTTTGGTCAGTGATCCATGACTGAGTTGTACCCTCAAATAATGGTGGTTTCTAGCAATTCTCAAATTGTCAGGAGTATTTGAATTCGATGTGTTTCCAGGAGGAATAATCATTCACTGTCTGCAGCATCAAATGTATCAAGTGAAAATGTAACAGACTCTTAGCTTTTACTCTGAAGAAAGCAAGTGCCATTCACAGGTGTACAACACTGTGACATCTTTCACATGTCAGTGCCTTTATCTGGTATAGATTGCTGAGGCTGGGTCACCCACTATGGGCTCTTGCAGCATCTCTCCAGCAGCAAAGTAATTGTTTCAGTTGTGTTGTTCTGCTGTGAGGATACATGACGTGAATATAACTCACTTCAAAAAGATGACTTTGGATATTGTTCCCTGTTTTGGTGCACCAGAATTTCTGGCCTTCACAGATCCTAAAAACTGCATATGTGGAGATGCTTTAAACATTTCTTCAGACCACTGCAGTCTTTTCATTTATGTCTTATGCTAAAGCAGGAGAAAAGAGCCACTTGCTAAATTTGTGTGGTAACATATTAAACACACTTGAAAATTTTGCAAGGCTGCATCAGAAATTATTTTTGTATGTTTATTAAATTTAATTATATCCTGCCTTGCAGAGTTCTAGTAAAACTTTGATATTAAAAAGTAAAGTGAATACTTTCAAAAACAAAAGTGAGACAAAATCCACACACATTTAGGACAACAACCAAAGAACTGCTACAAGAAATCTAACTCTTCGTGGTAGCCTGGAAAGCATCACCAAGCAAGATTGGGAGTGCAGAGAGGACTTGTTTCCATTGTACAGATACCTGATTTTATAACTGCATTCTCCATTTTATGGGAATAACTGGATGAAATAGGGATCTTTCTTCCTGTGCTGGTCATGCTTAAAACTGTTGTCTTACAGATTTTGGAGAAGGAAGTCTTGCTGGCAGCTCTGTGAGCCCTGGCAGTCTTGACTTTCCGCCTGTGTCGCATTGCAGACATGGTTGAGCAGGAGCTGTGGGTGGTTTTGTAGATAGGGAAAACTCTTGGCTGCATGGGGAATGCCTTGGACCTTGTGTGTACAGAGATATACTTACTGCTTCTCCAGAACAGGGTGCTTATTGCCTTTGGGAAATGGAGACCTTTTTGAACTCCTCTATGTCAATTTTTTGGGATCTAATTTGGTTGGTTCTCTATTTACCAGAATGATCTTTCATCTTTCCATCATGGTGGGAAGATGTGCGAATCACTGACCTTCCTGTTTCTTTTGCCACCTGATGCAGCTTGTACTCAAACTGGGGTGATGTACATGTGGTAATTTTTTGGAAATTCCTATTTCTGAGCACACTAGGAATATGTTATGACATGCAGGAGATCTTCTGTGGGGTCACTGGTATTGCCACGAGAAGCAAACCCACCTCCTTCCACATGAAAGAATTTGATATTAAATACTGAAATAAGACCATGTTATAACTTGACTATTTCCCTCTGTCACCAATGACTAAGGCAGGGTGTCCCAAAAATATCTGGGCCTCCAGGGGTAGGAAGAGACCTTGTGACTCCACAGCTCGATGTGTTGCTTTTCATGCAGCAGCTGTTAAAGGGTCTTTGTGCCTTGTCCCCACCGCAGTCCTTAGGAAGTAGGATCAGGAAATTGAAGGGCTGAATAGAGGAATTTGTGGAAGAAATCCTGGTACATTTTTAGCTGCTGTTCAATGTATGGAAGCTTGATTTTAAAGCCTTCAGGGCAGAGTCCTTTCTTTATACAAGAGAATAACCCTGAAGTTCTGACAGAATAGGGGAAACTTTAAAATTGTTGTATGAAGTTGGAGATGTAGCTTCTCTCTTGCATCAACTGCTGAAGGTTCTCAGAAGCATGGGCTGTTTGGCAAATCCTCCTTGCCATGAGCTGACGTTACAACAGTGATGTGCTTTGGGGTGGATTAGTGAAGCAAAGGCCTCTTGCAGGAGGAAGAAGTGGTACTGTGAGAATTGGTGTGATTAGACCATCTCCATGTTTGGAGGCAGGGCTAGGTCCAGTGCTTGTAGCATTATTTTCTGGCTGAAGGAGCTGATGGGTCTGCAAACTATTTTTTAAGTGTTTGGATTTAGCTGAAGCAACTTGCCCCACATTGATGTGCAGTTGGGGCCATTTGTGCACTGCTGCTGGACTGGAGGCTTGGCTGTGGATAGGAGGTGGAGTCCAAGGCAGGCAGGATTTGTCCTTGAACCACACCTCTCTTTAATCCTCTGTTAGGCTTGAACCACGTGGGAAGAGAAGGAATTAATGAGAGCGCCAAACCATCAGAGACAAAGTTGGCACAGGAACGAGAAGTGTGAGCTGGACGTAATTTACTGAGATAAAGGAAAATTACAGGCGCTGCGATAACAGTGGCTGTGTGACAGACAGGGACACAGTGAGGGATGTGACACACTGCTGCCTGGCTCACTTCATAACAGAGGCTCACACCGAGTTAGCCCAAGGTCTGCAACTCTTTCTGTACCGCCTCAGCATCTTCCCAGCCCCCGGAGCTATTCAGACAACCAAGATGACAGTGAATTTCAGGCAGATCTCCTGCAGCTTTCTTTAGTGAGTTGTCCCTTGTCTGAGCTGACACAGTGAGTTAACCTAAAAGAAATCAAATTTGAGTCATGGTTTCTTGGGCCTCAAACCCTCTACTTAAAGCAGCAGTCCACTCCTGCAGCACTGGAGGGCAGAAAATTGAGAGGGTTTGTACCTAGTAAGTGCATTGTGGAGCCTCTGAAAGATGTTTTATGTTTTTACAATGAAGTGCAATGGGAGATTAATTTCTCACGCGGCCCTTACTAGGGTTTTTGTTTGCCTATGCCAGGCAACAGGCTGGAGTTATCTCTCCCAAGAGGTTTCTTTGCCACACTCAGAGTGATCTGCCTGGATCTTATGGGTAGGGCAGAGAAAAAACAAGTACTTGCTGTACTCTTAAAGCTCTCTGTGATGGAAGCTGACAGTCCTTTCCAGTGGGCTTTGTCTACACGTGGCTCTGTTTGCAAAGCCACAGTCTGTCTGTCAGTCACTTCTGCTTTTCAAAGACTTGCTTAAGACTGCTTAAAAAAACCCCCAGAAACTTAAAAAATTCCTGGTAAGATTGAATTATTCTTTTAACTTTCTCCAGCCATTAAAATGATAATTCAAAAGCATTTAATTATTCCCACCTATGTAGCCCCCATGAAGTTGTAGCTTCAGAAATGCTTCTACAGTTTGAGCCTTGGAGTTAATTATGAGTTGCCTTGTGCTGCTGGCTCAGCTCCTGTGTCGAGGCCCTGGTCTTTTACCACAGCCCAGCAGCTGACAGAGCAGCTCGGAGAAGAGGGAAGCAGCAGTCGCTGTGCTTCCCTGATCCTGGGCAATAAAGCATGTCACTGGGCTGGTCCCCCGCTGGAATTTATGGCAGCCTGGCTGCTGCTGCTGGGCCCTGCTGCCAGTGGCCACGAGGACCTGCTGAGAGGGCTGTGGATGAGCAGGGATGAAGCAAGCTGTGGACTTGGCCCTCTCTTCCCTCTACTTATGCCTGGCTCAGCAGGGAGTATGGAAGCTGCTCTGCCAACTCTCTGTCATTGGAAAACCTTCAGGCTCTGGGGGATGTTTCAGAGTCCAGCTCTGCAGTTAAGTACAGCACTGTAACAGGCAATAATTGCACCTCACCCGAGAGTTTGGGACTTTAGGTTCAACACTGCGGCATGAAAATGTTGATGCACAGAGCTTTTCTGAGCAGGAGCAAGGACATGAATGTATAGCACTCCAATACAATTGCCTTGAATGCCTTCTCCTATGTTTTACTGAACGTGCTGGCATTTGAGAGTATAAAAATACTGATCTGCCTGCACGCTCCAATCCTAGTTTACATTTTGCAGCTCTAAATGGTAAAGCTCTTGCCTGTCACCAGCTTTTTATATCTTGGCTTATAAGGCAAAGGGAAGAGGTGACACAGGTAACAGCATGTTATTGAAGGGAGAAGAATGTTTGCTGGTAGAGAGACATTAGCACTCATTTGGTGTAAAATGTCAAAGATTACCTCATATTAAACTGTATGTAGAGATATTGTCCTGGAAGTATTTTATAAATTATTCAGAACAATGCCAACTCCAGCAATTGGTTGCATTCGGCGTAAATATTTTGAGTTACTCATTACCATTAACAGAAAATAGTAATTGTTGCATCTTTCACCTTCTATTTTTTTAAATGAAACTTGGCAGGACCAACCACTCCTTCCTCGTGCCAAATTATGCACTATAGAGTTCAGTCCACGAAAATTTATTGTTGCAGTTGATGTAAATTGCATCTAATGGGCAAATGACTCACGGCTGTGCTTACAGCCAGCTTTGTGTTCTGAAGGCACATGCCAGCAGGTTGGAAGCAGAGGCAGAGTAAACAGGGCTTATCTGTTTCCGCTTTCCTGTGACAGTTTTCTTCTCACTGCTGGGCTGCAGAGCTCCTGGGGTGATTCTCTTGCTCAGGTCCCTTCTATTGTGGTTGCAGTGGCTGTCACAGCCACTATGGGTGGGGCCAAGGATTGAGGGCTACAGATGAGGGCAGATTTGATCATTTAGCAAGATTTTAAGGACTCTTTTTATAGTGGGAACAAGCCAGCAGGATGCAGTTCATGTAGTTTCCCTATGCCCCATTGAAAAATTAATTGTGGGGAATGTGGGAACACAGCGCTTAAAACTGGGGAGCCTTCCTGGGCTCCTAAGTCTCCTGTAGCTGGAGCTTGGCTGTTCTTTTCTTGTTGGGATGAAATTTGGTCATACAGCACCTCATGCCTATGGCCCAGCCCCAGCCTGGAGGCATTAATGTGACATAACTTGTGTCTGCTCAAACTGGGAAGCTAAACCAGTTTGGAATGCAGATGAAGAAAAGTTTTTGCCCTGCTGTGAAACCTTTCAAGGCTGGTGTGGAGAATCCAGCTCTGCACTGGAGCAAGTCCAAACTGCTCTTCCCACTCTGGTTGTGGAGTACAAGGTAAATAAAAACATAATTGTTTTTTTGTGGAAGGGTTCTTGGAGGCTTTAGAAGAGAGGAAGATGACAGCTGTGGAGCAGGATTGTCCAGAGCTACTGTAGCATTTGTTAAACTATTGACAAGAAAGTTTACTTAAGTCTTCTGTAACTTAATTTAAAATGTGATATAATTATTGTTTACGCTAAAGCCTAAAGCTGCTTCCTGTTTCCACTATAGTAATTATGCCAGAGGCAGACCATTTATTCCCAGTGTATCAGCCCAGGATATGGCCATTACCACATTAATGGGAAGTGCCTTCAAGTTGTTACACTTGGCAATAACTATATCCTGGAGTAACAAACTTCTCGCCATTCAGCTCACAAGTTTATAAGCATCTCCTGATGAAAATAAACAGGAAAGCACTGATCCTCTTTCCCCTGCTTTACTGCTTTAAATGCAATTAATTAATCTTAAGTATGACTTTAGGGGAGAACCTTCTTCCAAGATGCTGCTGCTCCACAAGTATATGCTAAAAGGGAATTGTGGCTTTGTAACCCCCTGTTACACTGGGGTGGGGAATGGGACAGCTGGAAATTGCTTCTGTGCTGCAGTGACTCCTCAGTGGAGTTGGTGTCCACAAACATTTTGCTGTCCCATCAGTTTTGCTGCTCTGGGATGAATGTGCCAGGCTGGGGTGAGTAACAGCCTTTGCAGAGGGCTGGTCCCTGGGAGGAAGTGCCACATGAAGTGGTGATTTAATTCTGCTGTTTGACTTGGGTATTTGGCAGTGGCTGTTTTGGCCTCCTGGATTTCATATTGTGGCCATGACTTGAGTTAATTTCTTGAACCGGCTTTAAGCATCATGCTTACTGACTTTTGTTTCCAATGAGAAAATATGTAGATTTTAATCAATCCAAGCTGAAGTTAAAAAGAAAACAAGCCTCTTGATTTGAGGGGGTTAAAGGGCCTGGAGTCCTTGGGCTTGTTTTTTCTATGGGATTCAATCTGAGTGCTTGTTTCACGACTTCTTGCATTCCAAGCATGTCCAGCTTGCTCTGTTGTGGTGGGATGGTTTGGTGATAGGGAATGCCTGCTGGTTTCTGGCTGCTGTTACTACACCAGGGAAACCTGCCTGAGTTGTTTTGGATTGTGAAGCACATGATAGCTGAGACTTCATCCTTAGTTTTGCTTCAAATCTTCCCTGGCACTTCCTTCATGTCTGAGTGTGGTCTGTTGTGGGGGCTTGGTGAGCCACACATGCAGTTCTGCCAGAGGGGAAGTTTGGAAAGGCTGCACAATACTGCATGGCCCAGCTTACTGGGGAAATGCTCCAGCATCCTGGGCTGCCTTGGAGTACAGATGGAAGAGGAAATTACTCTTACTCCAGTAAGAGAATTAATAACTTCAACAGGCAACCTCGTGCATGCTATTCTTTTCCCCATAACCTTGAACTGGCAGGGCCTCGTGCATCCATGTCACAGGAGAATCAGCTGTGGATAAACATTTCCAGTAGGATTGGAGGGTTTCCTGAACGCCCTGTGTTCCCTCTGAATCAGTGCTGGTGTTTGGGGGATTCCTGGAGGTGGCTGTGCCTGTGCCAAGCACATTTCACACTGTGTGAGCCAGCTCCTTGCCTAGGACACCACAGACTTTGGCTCTGCGCTCTCGTGGCTCCATGCGCTCCTGGGGCTGGATCCCAAAGGCATCTTCTACCTAAATATTGGCAGGGAGCTTTTCCAGTCCTCCTTGTTGCAGACCATGAATGCTTTGTGGGAGTGCAGGGCTCAGTCAGGTTTGTGTCTCTCACAGCAATTAGCTCAACAGCACCAATTATATTGGATTTGGTCAATAGATGCTAAGGGGGTGATGTAGCCACCTGCTGATTGCTGCATTTAATCCCTTCAGGTTCTTCGTGTATTTAAGAGCTTCCATCCATAGATGCTGTGTTGTCTCCAATGGCTAAAGGTGCTGGTTGCAGGAAGAAAACAAAAATCTTCTGGAAGGGAAAGTCAACTTCTTGAGGCTATCAGATCTATATGAAACTGAAGTCATATGACACATTTTCATTATTGCAGCAAATTAGAATTTTTCCTGTACTTGCTCTCACGCCTGTGCTTCAAACTGGGATTAGGCTCCAGGATGGGCACTGCTAGCAAGAGGTGTGCATTTGGCAGGATTTGAAATACCTATTTGAAGGCTAAAGGTGCTGTCAGCTGCAGTTTACTGTTCATCTTTAGTGGGACTGTCTTATGGACAGTTTTTGTTCTGCTGTGTGCTGGGGAAAAGCCTTGCCATGCCACTGTCCTAGACTGGGTATTGGGAAGAGTCTGACAAATGCTAGTGCTGGAGAGGATGTGTTTAAAATTATCCTGGCCTGGAACTGGCAGTGGCCCAGCCTCCTCTTCAGAATAGCAAAGCCAGGAAGGAGATTTCCAGGGCCTGACTGGGGCTCTTTGGCCAGGCCATCACACCAGTTCTGTTCTCATGATGCACTAAGGAGGAGGAGAGGAGAGGAAAAAATAACTTTGGACTTCTTTCTGTATGTGAATGGATTTGAAATATTTGCCAGAGGCAGCGGAGGGAAACTCTGCTTGTTTTGGGGTTGTTTTCCTCTTTTTGTTCCCGTTCCATGTGGGTTCCTGGGCAGTGCAAGCTTAGCAACCATGCTGATGAACAGGGGTGTCAACTATGAAGTGCTTCTCTTGGCTTGGCGTGGGGAGCAGCCTGTGAAAATAAACTGGAAAACTTCAAAGTGTTTGCAGTGAAAATAGCATTCCTCTCAAGGATGGAGAAGTGTTGCTGTTAATCTGAAAACCAGAGCTTTTGGCTAGAAAAAGGATAGTACCAAGCATTCATAGCACATGTGGATGTTCTTGTGTGTTTGTTCATTTAAAGAAGAAAAGGTAACAGGGAGACTTTTTTTTTCACTGACCAGGATAATGTGGTTCTGCTCATTAAGCCAAGAAGCAAACAACATTTTTCTGCTCTGGATTTTCACCAGTGTTTGGGGCTAAACTGATTTCCTGAGGAAGCACAGGAACGTCTCCAGGGCTGGAGAGCAGTGAGATGTGGGGCTGGGGGAGAACAGGATACATTCAGTGGAAGTGTGACAAGATCAACTCACTGTCTCTTGAAGTCTCTCCTCTAAAGGGGTACATGAGTATCCAGCCAGTGCTAGGTTCACTTTTCACCTTTTTAGCTAACTCTAAGAACCTCATGCAAACAACTTTCTGTGCATTTTTGAGGGTACCTTCTGCAAAGTTTTAATTTTTTTTCTGTGTGTAGTACTTAAAATACAAATCATACAAATATAACTTAGTGCCTATCTACTGAAGTTACAATTGATATTAAGTCCCTAGTATTTCTGCATTATTTGAAGCAAGAAATACTAATGTAAGAAACAAAGTATAAGAAATAATAATCTTTTAATGTATTTTTGTTGGTTAAAGGAAAATGACTTACACTTATTGCTGCTTTATCTTTCTGCAGGGATGTGAAAGCAGGAAATATTCTTCTTGGAGAAGATGGCTCAGTGCAAATTGCAGGTAACTTTCCTGATAGCTTTGAGTAAACTTTAGGCATAACTGCATATTCAAAGAAATAGTTTAATGATCAAGGAGAAACCTACATAAAAATGTTAGCTTCAAAAAGCTCCACAGTTCATAAAACAAACAAAAAACCCCAACAATAAATAAACCACAAACCAAAATGAAAAACCAACCCAGAGTTTATTATCTCTTGTTATCTTAAAATACTATTACTTGGAATAATGACAATCAGCAGATATAAATCATTTGCCTGTGAAGTCCTCAGAATCAATAGATCAGATAAAGTTCTTGGCATAAGCTAGTCAGATTTTTACATCAGCAAGTTCATGGGCTTGGAAGCAGAGTGCACAGACCTCACTGATTTATCACTGACGTGTGAGGTGGTTTCCCAAAGGCTTCCGGTGAAGGGTGGACAGGTCCATCAGGAGGAAATGGGCATATCTGATGGTGAAAGTCATTTAAGGAAAGATCAGCCGGTCAGACTGCTCCTGTGGATGCTTCCTGCTCTGCTTCAGTTGAGCTGGATGGCAGAGAGGGTGTTAAAGTGGCTGCCCTGGCCCAACCCAAACTGGGGTGAGCTGGAAGTCTCGGAAGCAGTCATGCAAAGAAAAACTGTTAAGACAGTTGCTTTAGCTAATACAGATGTGCCTGGAGATGTCTGCTGCAGTCACTGCTGACACGAGCTGCAGCAACTGAGGTGTGCTGGAAAGAGTCCTGGCTGGGGACAGACCATGGGGAAAAGGATTTCGTGTGGTGTGTTTGTCCCCTGAGCCTCTTCTGATATTTTATTTCATACATGTTCCTACAGATGTTACTCTGCTTTCCAGAAATTAAGAATTATGCCCCTTATGTTTTCCCCATCCCTGAAAACATTCAGGGTTTAATGGGGTTCTGAGCAACCTGCTTGAAGGTGTCCCTGCCCGTGGCAGGGGGTTGGACACGATGACATTAAAGGTCCCTTCCCACCCAAACTATTCTGAGTTTTTGATTATTATTGCAGATTATTAAGTAAGCCAAGATTTTTGGAGAGTACATGTAGAACCTGTGATATTTGTTTTTCCTTCTCTTCTCAGCATGCTGTTTTCCTGTCCTGAGTACATTTTTTCTTCAATTCTCCTTTCCCTCAGTAT
Source organism: Vireo altiloquus (assembly GCA_013396875.1). NCBI lineage: Eukaryota > Metazoa > Chordata > Aves > Passeriformes > Vireonidae > Vireo > Vireo altiloquus. Next base: position 114,052 of record VZRF01000565.1, read on the forward strand.
TGTGTTCTTCCTGTGGATCTTGTAGTGCCTTTCCAGTCCTTGGTGCCACCTCTAGCCGGGGGGCAGAGCTCATGTCCAGTCCTGCCAGCTTGGCAAACATCCCATGCATGTGTAACATTTCCAATCCCATGTTTAATTGGGAAGAGCCATATCTGTGTGTCACAATGTGTCTTCTTTAGTGCCCTTTTCTGGTGGTAGAGGCACAGCAGTGGGTCAGGCCAGTGTGCTGGGAGATTAGGGACAAGGCAGTGACTGTTGTGTTAGGGAGAAGTGCCTGTAGCATAGTTATTCCTTTGGAATATCTATGCCTGGTGTTGCATCTTGGAGTGAAAGGTGTAGGTTTTCCACCAGGAAGTAGAACATGTTGCAACACAGATTTTTATATGTAGCTCTCCTCTCTGCAGAGGACAATAAGCCCTTTAACAGGACATAACACCTATTTCTGTTTAAAACCTGAAATTGCCTTGTTTTCTTTTTTAAGTCTCCTGGTGCCCTTAATGCCTGCTGTTCTATTTCTAATGAGGTGTAAATAATTCAGCTGTGTGCAGCTCAAAGGAGCAAACTTTATACAGTGAAATCCTACAGTTTTTTCCATAATGGGGCCAAGATATAACACTTTGGATTTGTAATTGCATGGAGCTTTTGATGCTGTTCTGGGAGAGGCTGCAAATAACTCTAACTCTCAGTGTTTCTGCCAGCCTAGAGAGAGCTGCTTGTGCTTCTCTTCCACAAAGGTGTCAGGGCTTGGCCTTTTTGTATTAAGGCTCACTGGTAATAGGTACCTGTTGGTGTATTTTTTCTGCTGGGCAGTTTTTAGTTGATAAATAAATTCAAGGTTGACTGGTCTTAGCTCTTTGAATTTCAGATGATTCATTTTGTCTGTGGTTGTGTGTGTTCCCCTAGACTGAGCTACTCATGGTTTATATGTGCAACATTTAAATGCTGAAATCCATCTCTCTGCATATCCTGCGAAAGCAGCGTTGTGAGATGTGCAAAGTTCCCTCTTTACAAATTCTTTCTTCGAACATGCAGAAGGACCAACCCAGCCACCTTTCATCAGCCACAGCAGGGCCACTAAACCAAGGTCAGAGGGTTCACAGCATTAGCAGGAAGCACTTTCGTTTCTGTGGAGGCAGCTGATGACTTGAAAGAAATGAAAATAAATGAATGAATAATAGAGAAGAGCCTGACCTGGTCATAACATGAGATTTTGTTTCTGTGGGAATATCTGACACTTAAGCTTCCTTGCCTCTTGACCCAGGATGAAGTAGCAAAATTTCTCGGGAGTTTTTCAAAGAGGAAAAAATGCAGGGAGCAAAACAAGCCCAATAAAACGAGATTTGTTTCAGTGAGATCAAAGCACTTGCCTTTGACAATAATATTAATGCATATTATGTATAATTCTGTTGATTGTTGAGTGCTTCAATTATGAGCTGGATGACATCACTGCATTCCCATGAAACAAACGCTCTTAAGTTTCGCTGGAAAGTTACACCATGAGATAAAAAACCAAAAGATTGATCAGCTGTGGAATGTAGCCTGAGGGTTGGAGTGAATGAGGCACCTCTCTGCAAGGAGCTGGTTTGGTATACATGAAAAATTTAAATCGTGTAACAGGGAAGAAAGACTTCCTTTCTTTTATAATGACTCCTTCCCTTCTGCCATTCCTCTATCCAAACTGCCTCTGAACAGTTGTTAAGAAGGTCTTATTCAATCTTTGGCTTTTGTGGCCTTGAGTTCCTGTGTGTTTCCTGCTGCTTGACACAATTCCTGTTTCTTGTCCCAGATGAAATGTAATTCTTAAATGTAAATGAGAAATCTCAATCTGGAAATCCTTTGAAGGAAAAAAGCAAAGGTGCATTTGAGATTGAGTGGTGGAAACCTCACTGCAGGACTGTACCTGCACAACATGTCAGTGAATTCAATTGCTCGAAACTTTGTGTGGAATTCATGGCAGTAATTTTGCTGCAGTATTACACAGTTCTAACCAGTGAAAATTAAAGCCTCCTTTGTGAATTTTGGGCTGTGCAATTCTGTTAAGGCTGAACAGAAAAAGCAGCTTGGTGAAGGTGTGTCAGGCTTTTCTCAGGTTCTGTTTGTAACCCTGAATTGGTGGTTGTGCATATGGGGAAAGCCACTGTGGGAGCACTGTGAGCTGAGGCTGCTGCAGGTAATGAGATGGAGGAGAAATCTGTGAGCTCGGGGGCATCTGCTGGAAGTGGGAATTCTAAAAATTCCTCTAATGGCCTGCACAAATTCCCAGCTTGGAACTCCTCCCCAAGTCTTATTTTTACTCATGACTCTATTTTTAACTCTGTCACTCCTTTGGCTTTCAAAAAGTGCATCCACTGAACCAAGGAGAAAATTGCCTTTAACAGGTCCAGCTGACCAGAGAGACCTAAAGTGAGGCAGTTTGCTTCTATTTTAACATTTCTTTTTTTTTCCCCCAAGGGCACTAGCTTGGGCTTGTGGCTTGGCACCAAGTTTCAGAGCCTGTTGCAGTTCAGAGTGTTGCTTTCTCAGTTTGAAGTGTTTTCCTGCACACTGGATTAATCTGTCTTCTGGAGAAAGCAGGACTCTTTCCCAGATACCATTGTTCTGGCCTGTGCTGACAGTGGTTGCAATATAAATGAAGATAGCTGCGTTCTTTTGTGTTCCAGCCTCTCCATGGCAATTACTTCATTTCTTTTAATCAGAGCATAAAACCTCTTTGCCCTGGCATTTATCGGCTCCCTGGAGTCTAAAAGTGCAGGATAAAAACACTCTGTCAACATAAAACTGCATTGGCACCAATATTGCTGCATAAACCAGGAGATGGCTTTTCACAGTAAGCAAGGCTTTGCATTTGTCAGTTTATTTAATTATGCAGGACCTATAAATTACTGTGAAATGAAGTGAGCATCTTGATAGACTGGGAAAGGATGGGAGAGGTTGAGGGGAATCTCTCCCAGGGTGTATGAGACTCGCTCGGTATGAGCCATGCTCCAGCCATGGCATGATGTGAGCATCCTACTGAAACTGAATGCAGACTAAATCTATTTTTCCCCCTGATTTTATCTGCTGGGATATTAAATAATGCTGTCACCCACCCCTCTGAGATTGAATGTGACAAGTGTCTGCTGAAGGCTGAGAGGTGCACATCCCTCCACGTGTGGAGTTTTTGGTTGTGGAGACAATAACATGATCTCTTCAGGATTTCAAACCAGAGAATTCTTAACGCACACTCCCGAGAGGTGCCCACAGTGTCAGCCATGGCCTGGGCAGGCCGTGTTGCCAAGCAGTTGAAGTAGATTGAGATTTCACTAAGTCGTTCAGGACTTGCTAATTGATCCTGGGCAAATTGCCTAACCCCTCTCTCTTTATCTATTTATAAAACGGGGATAGTTAAGGCCAGGCAAAACTTGTGTAACTGAATTTGTGTAACTTTCCACAAATCCATGCCAGCTTGTCACCGGTTCGCTGTGTTCCTGACTGCTCTTAATTCATTGTACTAAAATAGCTCTCTATATAAACATCGAGCAATGATGCAGGCAGTGTCATTCCCCACTTTCCCTTAGGAAACTCTTAACTTTGGGAGATTAAATTGCTTGAACAAGGGGCAGGGCGCAAATCTAACTTGGGAGGTGAGTGTCGATTGCAGGGCTCACTCGAGGAGCCTGTGTTGTATTATGAACACCTCAGAGCCTCTTCTCCCTTTCAAAAAAAAGGGTCAAAAGTATTTTTCTCTGTGGTTGGTGGAGAGTTTTAGGGCCTCTCCTGTAGCAGCATGTTGTGAAATAACTTTTTCTTTATGTCACTTGTACTATCTGTGTTTCCTGAAGAGATGTTGCACCATTTGATTGTTGAAACCACTTGTGAATGTCTCAGAAGGCGACAGGTGGCATCACCCAGCCTGGGCTTTGTCATCCTTAAGTTACTTTGTGAAGTAGGAGGACAAGTGTGCATTTACAGATCCAATAGCACTGTGCATCCATCTAGACTTTAAAAGGAAAGAAGCCTTTGATTCTTGTTCTCCACTAATCTTCCTTTTATCTGCTGTCCTACCACCTGCTGCGTTCTCAGCACAAAATTGCTATTTATCACTGCATTCCTCTTCTTGCTGCCAGTTTTATTCATCTTCAGTGCTCTAAAAGCTTTAAGGTTTGCAGGAAAGCACTAAGTGCAACTGCAGATATTTTCTGATGGTGAACAAGTGAACAAGAAATAAGGTGACCAGTGAAAAAACCACTTCGTGCTGTCTTCTGCAATACTTTTTGTTTAAAGACAACTCTGAGTGATTTTGAAGTCAACATTGAATTATTATGTTTTTTTGTCCCTGTTCGTTGAAAACTGCTTTAGGGTCTGATCCAAGCCCACTAAACTTTGTAGGAGCCCTTCTGATATCAGCAGGCTTTGGTCCTGGCTCTTAGGCCACATTCTTCCTTTCTTTCCCTTCTGTGTATCTGTAGGTAGCTACATGCAGTAGCAGATACTTGGGCTTTTTAAGATTAAGGTAATGTTACAATATGAGATGGCCAAAGAGAGCTGATTTTTAACAGCTGACTTCTAGATTTGGATAAAACAATCTGGAATATGGTAGAAATGTATCTTCCTGAGAGACACACCTGCAGTGGTACCTGTTGTGATGTGGTCCTGCCCCTCAGCATTCTTGTGTTGGTGAGTTGTTTGTACTGGGTCTTTCTTTTCATCTTCTATGTTTCCTGAGTGGTCAGAGTAGTTTTCAAGTTTGACAATTTGGATACCTTATTACCAGGAATTGTTGCTTCATGCCATGCTTTTTTCAAACACTACTGTGCAACTTCATTGCCACTGTAGAGTGTCCTGTAGGGTATGTGGTTTGCAACACATGTTTCTGCTGGAAAAGAAGAAAATTTGCTGTATTTTGTTCAGAGCCTGCATCTGCAGAATTGACATTCCCATCCTGGATTTGTTTTGTTGTGATATGAGAGTCTGGAGAGATACATCTTTATGAGTTTCTTTTTAGCAGTCTTTGATTTAAATGACTGAAACAGCTCCAACAGATGAGTCTTTTCTACATTGCTTCAGAAAAATTAAAAAAAAAAAAAAAATCCTACCACTTCCATCCATACACCCTGGAGATGTTATTTGCAATCAGATTGCTGGAAATCTGCAATTTTTGGGCTCTTCTGGGACATGTGACAGTCGGTGGATCCCCAGCAGTGGTTACTGGTATTGCAAGCCAGGTCCAACCATTTCCAATTCCTCCCTGTCTCTGGTGATTCAATCCTTTCCAGTTATCACTGTAGTGAGCCAATGCAAACTACAAGCTGCCAAGGAAGAGTACAAATGTGTAAACACTTCAGAGCTATCCTGAATTTCATGGATTTCCCCATTTTCTAGAGTTAAATTCATGTGCAGTAACCTAGTTCTGCATTGACCTTTCTGGGGGCAGAGAGACTGAGGCACAGATGGTACCAACTGCTCTGAAGTAGGAATTTAACCTGAACTTGTGGTTGTGGTTGTGTTTTATTGCTTTGCAGATATTTCCTGAGAGCAGGCACATTCTTATCTGAATAGCTGGGGCTTGGATAAAGTTAGTAAGATGACATTTGAGAAGATGGTCTCAAAGTCGTTCCTTACAGCGGAGTAGCACAGGCTGTTTGAGCCTGTTTTAGCCCACTGGAAATGAGGGAAATTAATTTGGAAAACATTAAATAAATCAACCATGTAATGAAATAAACTTTAATTCCGTTTAAGCTTTCTTCAGATGGCAGATGTAGGGGCCTGATTTCCATCTGGAATTTATAAACCCATGTTTGATGTGAGATGTGGTGAATGCTGTGTAAAGGACTTGTGTTTTTACTGCTGGAATGCTTTTGCTTTGAATGGCATTTCCTTTCCCCTCAAAATGACTGCATGGAAACTTGAGGTAAGATAATATGTGCAAGTTCAAATACAGCACATCACAATAAAATGCTGATGGCACTTGGACAAGTTTCTATTAGTATTATCTTATTTAAAAGAACTTCTAATTGCTCTTGTGTTTAGAACAATAGATCTTGGGAGACTTCCTGTAACGAGCAGTGAAAGGCAACTTTACTCTGAATCTTTTAGGGAGCTCCTTCAGTTTCTGAGAAAAGCAAAGATGGTGAGTGGTACTCACATGGAAGATCTCAAAGCAAAAATCACTTGCAAAAAGTGGGCTTCCAGAAAAATACAAATTGCATTGCTGATGGGGACAGTGATCCATCTAGGCATTCTAAAACTTCAAGGTTAGCAGGAAGCCAAGATTCCTTTGGGAACAGGAAAAGAGCAGGACAGCACATCTGGAAGAGCTGAATCCTAATGATAGGCTTTTCTTAGTGCTGGTTTTAGCCCTGTGATTTCTGTACAGCTTTCTTTAATGTCACTTTGCAGTTACCTGTGTCTAGTACTTGAGTAAGCACTAAGTTCCTGTCCGGGGATGAAGTGAGCTGGAAGCTTTCAGCATCTTCTGAGTGATAAGTTCAGGGATGTTTCTCAAATACTGAAATTCTAGTGAGAAGTGACTCGTTGTACTGCTGGTGTGATGCAGAGGGAGACTTGGGACAGTCCTCATATGGATGCTTCCAAATTGTAAGAACTTCCAAATTGTAAGAAGGGATCTTAAATTGCAGTTAATTATTTAATATAACCTCCTTAAGCCATGGAGTAACTCTGGCTCCTCTGGCCACAGAAGCAAAGGCTTTTACATTTACAGTGACCTGTCAGCAGAGTTTCAAGAATTTTCAAACCAGTTGTGATCAATAAAGTTCTGGTTTTATGTTAAATAGCCCTGGAATTTCAGAGATTTGCCCTCCAAGCCTGTCATTAATCTCAAAAATGGTATTTGAGATTTTGATTCCTTGCACTATGTTTAAAAAAAAAAAGTGTATGTGGATACAGTTGAGTTATAGGGAACTGAGTTATATATTGAGTTATAGGCCCACTGCAGGCCTGTAATTCAGCAATACATAAATAATGTAGTGTTGTGGTATGAAGTGATGTAGATTTTTCAGGTAGGTGTAAAGGAGAGTAATTTTATTGTAAGAACTTGGGTTTTTTAAAGTAGTTATCTGGTTATCAGTTTATATAGTTTTAAAGGATAACAAACATCATTAATAACTATATACTATGATGTGTTCCTGTGATGGTCGTGTAGTATGTTTTTTTACTTTTAATTTAGTTGTGGGTTTTTTTTTTTCAGTCATTTTGTGTTTAGCTGAAGTAACAAGCTTGAGCCATGATTTTACAAAGGCAACAAGGCCTTCATGCAGCAGTGTAGTTTGGAGCCAACTGGAAAGACGTACTTAGACAGTTCTGTGTTAACAGTTACCCTGTCACTTGATTTTTTTTTTTTTCCCCCTCCAAGCAAAGTGCCATCCTCTCTTGAATGGCTTGGTAATGCCCTTCTCTGAACAAACATACTTTATCCCATTGCTATCCCTGTGTGCTGCTGCTGGTGACAGATTCTGTTCTCCGTGTCATTCTTAATTGCATAAAACATGAGGTTACAGCATAGTTTTTACATAGCAGAGTGATTTATTCCAAGAAATGCAATTACCAGTGAGTGCAAAGGACATCCTTGAGCATCCTGGTTTGTGAAAGGTGTTTCGGGTGGGATGATGCTGTGCAGGGTGTGAATCACTGCCTGTGAGGCTTCCCTGGGATGCTCAGGCTGGATTGTGTCATGTTCAGTATCATCAGGAACCGATCTGAGGTCCTGTTAAAGCACTGAGATTTTGGGCCATGGAGGATTATCAAATAAAGCATCTTCTGGTAATAAAGCATGCAGAATTAGGGGCTGATACCTCACTTAGGACAGTTAAATGTTCCCAAGGGACTTTCTCTGCACAGCTTGATTGCTTTGGATGTACAGGATGCTGCTTGAGGGTCAGTACAGTTACATGTGTATGCAAATGTAAATAAAGCTCTGGCTGGCAGGGCAGGTTTGTACAGCAGCAGGGCTGCAGGGGGACTGTGGGCAGCCTCTAATGTGACCAGTGGGCTGTGATGGAAAGTGGAATTTTCCTCTCTGCCAGCCAGGGCTGAAAGCTCTGCTGTCCCCAGGAATTGAATGGTGAACTGCTGAATGGCAGTTCATGTCCCAGCACTCTTAGCTAACTGTTGATCATTCCTCCTTTATTAGGGAACCCCTCATGCGTGACTGCATGGTCTGGTACTTAATAGGTGGCTGGGAATACAAGGGGAAAGAAGGGACAGCCCTTCAGTTTGCTCAGGATGTGTGTTCTTAATAAATTCTGCTTTTCTTTTCTTTTCAGACTTTGGTGTTAGCGCGTTCCTGGCCACTGGTGGTGACATTACTAGGAATAAAGTCAGGAAAACCTTTGTGGGCACACCTTGCTGGATGGCACCAGAAGTTATGGAACAGGTGAATTGTTTTTTCTGGTGTCCTCTGAGATTATCTGCACCTGGAATTCCCTGTTATCAGCAATGATTATATTTATTTCAAATTAGCATGATAATTTGACATCCTGAAGGATTTTCTTAAAACCACAGGACTTTCTTTGACTTGCCTATTACAGCCAGACTTGTACTGGAGAATGTTAAGTGTTCAGTAGATTTTTGCCCCATTGCTTCAGGCTCCTGCCTAAGGTAAGGATGGGACAGCTCAGTTGTTGCATAAAGAAGATTAACTTGCCCCTCCCTTTTGCATAAATGTGAGATAGAATATAAATAGTTTCACACGTGGTAAATATGCACATACACAGCTCAGTAATGTGCTCTTCTGCATCTGCAAACATAAGAATTTGGGGTAGTTAGTTGTGACATGTCAGAGTGGGGAATTAATTCAGTAAAATAACGTGCATTTGACTTGATTCAGGTTTTTAACTTCTCTTGGCTTCTGTATATCCAGGCTTTAAATGCTGAAGAATACTTGTATTTCCCCCTTCTTTCTCGGCTCTTTTGGCTCACTAAAAGATGTCATACTTCTTCCCCTTGGGTGGAGAAATGTCACTTTTTGTCCTCCACTGCTTCTAGACTAAACTACAGAAGCTTTGTGTGACTTGTGATGAAGAACACCTGGAAACTTTGTTTAGTGCAAAGCTGCTGCCCATTTCTGAGCAAGATCCACAGAGAAAATCACACCACAGTCTTACTGAGGCATTTGCAGTAGCTGTCCATGGCATTGATGTTCAGTGCTATGAGCATTCCAAAAATTATCTCTCACCCCCTTAAAATCAGTTTAACAGGGGGCTGGGTTTCTAACAGGTGTGCTAAGCAGAAATATAACTGGCTATAAATGGGTTTCCGTTTTTCTTTCCAATTTTTTTTAACAACAGTACTTAAGGAAAACATTGTTTTGTTGTAGTAAATCCACCTTGATACATTTCTCTTTGCTATTGTTCACAGTAAAATATTCTGAAGCTTGGTAGGAACTTAAATAAGACCCCCATGTATGTCTGTATCTAAAATTAAGTGCAGCTAAACACAAGCGCATTAAAGTGCATTTTAATGAATTTTTTCCAATATCTAAAACTTCCTGAGGAATGGAGATAATTTTGGAGTAGCTAAAATACATTATCAATGAAGGGCTTGTTCAGTGTTTGACCTTTTCAGTGGCTCCCCATGGTGGCACTGAGGGACCAATGCATTCCAGCACTGCTGCAGCCTCCTCAGAGTGCAGGTCTAACAGTGCAGGATAAAGCCACTCTTCCCAAGTTAGGATTGTCTTTGCAAACTTGATTCCGAACTGCTTTGCTGTCATATTCTTCTAGATTGTTTGATTTAATGCTGATTTAAAATAAATAAGAACAGAATAATTAGTGTTGCCAAAGCTAGATCAGAGCCATCCCTCACTTTTCTCTCATGTGTGTTGTGCCCAGGGCACAGCAGCCTGGCCAGGACCTAATGGTGCTGCTCCAGGCTCTTTGCAGCTTCAATCCTCAGGACAAAAGGGAAAATTATCTTAAGGAGTAATATATTAAGCTAAAAAGGGAAAAGAAAGGTTTCAGTGAGAAAGTGGGGGGTGGTTCCCCACAAATGTGTTTCCAAAGGAGGTAAGTTTCCTAGGGAGTGCAGTACCTCCACCATCTAACCAATTGTGCACATCTAACCAGTTGCAAATACCATGTTAAAGCAGTTTGTGGGATGCTGACGGTGCTGCTGTGAAATCCTTCAGTGTCCATTAGATCATCTTGCTGCCTTCCAGCAGGTGTCACTCTGAGCCACTGGATCCAGCCGGGAAGAGGGACACAGGGCTTGCTCTAGGTTGGCCTTCCACGTGTAGATATTATCGACCCAATTCCATCTGGTTTACTTCAGCACTGTTAAATTCCTTTGGAATGTTAATATTTGATTGCTCAACATTGTCTTTTAATATATGGTCACTTGATTCATGGGAAAAAAAAAAAAGAAGTTGATGAGAAAAATAAATGTTGATATAAACTAACTGCAGGGTGGTGACTAATTTATTGGACAGATGTCAAGATGAACTGCTGCAGACAGTTTTGAGCTTTATAACTTTCACTTGCAAGCAGGATTACTTGAAATAATTACCCCCCCC